>CM032453.1:51330481-51371001 GCA_019049505.1 Pachyrhynchus sulphureomaculatus
GCAAATACAAAAACAACTCGCCGAGCAATTCGGCGTTAGTCAACAAGCTATTTCCAATCGGCTACGAGAAATGGGAAAGATTCGGAAGACCGATAGATGGGTACCACATGAGTTGAACGACAGGCAAATGGAAAAGCGCAAAAACACGTGTGACATTTTGCTCGCTCGGTACAAAAGGAAGTCGCTTTTGCATCGTATAGTTACAGGGGATGAAAAGTGGATTTATTTTGAAAATCTCAAGCGCAAAAATCATGGGTAGACCCAGGCGCACCGTCCACATCGGCCGCAAGACCGAATCGCTTTGGCAGAAAGACGATGCTCTGTGTTTGGTGGGACCAGAGGGGCGTGGTCTATTATGAGCTGTTGGAAACGGTTAATACTAAACGTTACCACCCGATTTGAACCGTTCATTGCTTGAAAAAGGCCAGAATACCAAAAGAGGCAACACAAAGTCATTTTTCTTCATGACGATGCTCCATCACATACCAGTTCGCTACACGTTGGAAGCACTCAGCTGGGAAGTTCTAGCAAATGCGGCTTACTCACCAGACTTGGCTCCTTCCGATAACCACTTGTTTGCATCGATGAGTCACGCACTTGCTGAGCAGCGCTTTGGTTCGTACGAACATGTGAAAAAAAAATGGCTCGATGAATGGTTCGCAGCAAAAGGGGAAGATTTTTACTGGCGTGGTATTCACAAACTGCCCGAAAGATGGCAAAAGTGTATAACAAGCTATGGAGCATACTTTGAATAAAGCACTTTTTTTTATCATTTTTCCGAATTTAACATGTTTTTTTTTTAGAAAGAAAATCCGCATATCAAACTTGTACACCTGGTATATCTCTTGGTTAATTTTAAATTGATTACAGACGCAAAATTAGCCTACATAATAATTATAGGTTCCTATTTAATCTTTATTTCCTGGATACATATGCCCCGTATAAATATCTAATCGGTTATATTGGCAAATATAAGTTGAATATTAAATTTTGAAAGATTTCAGTAATTCTCTACGTCAAAACATAAGTTAAAAATTTTCTTTAGGAATTTCAAAATCTTAAAAACAAGGCAATTTTTTAAAAATTCGTCTAAATGTCACTAAAATATATCTTGGTTAATTTTAAATTGATTACAGACACAAAATTAACCTACATAATAATTATTGATTTATATTTAACCTTTGTTTCCTGGATACATATGCGAATGTCCCTAGTATAAATATCTGTTCGGTTATACTGGAAAATATATAAGTTAAATAATAAATTTTGAAAAATTTCAGTAATTCTCTACGTCACAACATAAGTTATTTTGCCAACAAATAGATCTATTTTAAGAACAATATTACTTCAACTTTACGCAAATTTAAAAAATCTATTTAAACTTAATACAACATATTCAACAATAAAATTAAATTTACGGCCTTGTTTATTGGATATAGATTACCCAAAATTGCATGCAAGTATAAAATTACTTACTAAATGCACTTTGAAAATTCATAAAATCGCAAAAATAGTATATATTATTTTTTTTAATTTAAGTTTGAACCCACATGTTTCTAAAATTTATTAATACAATACTTAGTATATTTTGTAACTCCTTTATTAGGTAAATAAAAAATATTTCTTTGTAGGATGCCTCTGATCTAATTATAGATGTGTCACTATAAGTTAAACCCAAAAATAGCACTGATAGAACTGACACTAGCACGCACACGACACAAAACAATTAGGAATATTTTAGAAATAAAGGAGAAAATTGTTTTAGTGACTTTTAACGTTGTTAAGGTGTCATAACTAAACGCATTTTATAACACCGATCGTGTGAATTCTATATTACAAAGTACAGCTCCAGAAATAAGCTCAAAAACTCACCTAACGAATATAGTATATTTCTGGATGATTTCCAATGTTATCGAAAGTACTTATCAACGATTAACGTTGTTCAAAATTGTGTATGTGTGAAGAAGAGACAAGGTGCAAATCGAGTCGTATATTAAATCGTGTTTGTAAATAACCGTTTGTTGTTTTAATAATTTCTCAATGTGTAATATCAAATAATTCCGTTTTTTTGGTGGCTGGAGTTATTTTAAGATATGAGAACAGTTAGCAGTTTGGCTGATGTATAATGCTGTTGTAAACGTCAAATTGAATTTTCTGTTTAAACAAAAATTGCGTCAGTGTTAGAAATCAATCGTGTATTAGAGTCACAGCAACGTTTACAGTTCGTTAAAGTTGTAGTAACTACGGCAATATATACATGGAAGCGACAAGAAAATAGTAATAAATAGTGTAGCTGAAACTTCGAGCACTAAGTAAACGTTCAATATTATCACCGTTTTGTTGAACATAAAGCCTTACTAGAAGTATTAACATGAGCTAATAGGGAAGGATGATTGCAAATTTACAAGGCAATATTTTCCAAGCGTTCGGGTAATTCTTCCATCATATTAGTTTTAATAAAAAAACTTTTATGTTACTAGGAGCCAAGAAATTGGTCCTATTTGGTCTAGCTATCGTTTTCGAAATTCAAAACATAGGTAAAGCGTCCGATAAGAGTCAGATCAAAACTGATTAGGATAATCCGTTAATTTTCCTTTCTGTTGTGTAAGGTATGATGCATCAAGTTTTGTTAGGTTAAGTTGCCTTTCTTTGGAGTAGGTTAGGCTTGGTTAGGTTACGATAGGTTGTTAATTTATATTATATGATGAGACAGCGATAGTGCTCCGGTAAGAAAAATCGCGAAATCTCCATAATTGCTCATTTTTCGTGTAATTTTCAGATTTTTGTGCATTTTGGATCGGCCATTTTGGTGTTACATACAATTAAGTTGGTTACTCTAATTATTACGCATTTTGTCTCAGTTTTGAAGTTTAGTTAACTTAATTCCGCTTAGAAATCATCATTTGTTTGTATTTTATCCTGATTTTTTTGTTTCTAGCCGCCATATTGAGCCACCATCTTATTTTTTCAAAACGGACACGTTGCATTTGAAAGCTTGCGTTTCAACGAAGAAATTGACACGCTTGAATTTTTTTTTTTCGTTGACGTGAAATATATATATATATATATATATATATATATATATATATATATATATATATATATATATATATATATATATATATATATATATATATATATATATATATATATATATATATATATATGTATATATATGTATATATATATATATATATATATATATATATATATATATACATATACATATACATATATATATATATATATATATATATATATATATATATATATATATGTATATACATATATATATATATATATATATATATATATATATATATATACATATATATCTATAATATATATAAAATGCAACGTCTCTCTGTCTGTCTGTCTGTCTGTCCGTGAGTGCGCTTATCAATGGAGAACCACTTATCCGATTTATGTATTTTTTGCATACATACATATGTTCTCTGGCCAGGTTATAGGCTATATTTTATTACGATAGGTAGCATAAGAAATGCGCAGTGACGTAAAATAGTGAATGAAGTCGGAGAAAGGTTTGCCGCTAGCGCGTTCCCTTGCAATACACAGCCTAAACCATTAAATATGGAACAATATTATATGGCAGAGAATATCTATAATCTATAATATATATAAAATGCAATGTCTCTCTGTCTGTCTGTCTGTCCATTAGTGCGTTTATCACGCGAGAACCACTTATCCGATTTACTTGTCTTTTTTTAAATTCATACATATATTCTTTGGCCAGGTTATATAATAATAATAATAATAATCTACACCTATAATATATATAAAATGCAACGTCTCTCTGTCTGTCTGTCCGTTAGTGCGCTTATCCCTCGAGATCCACTTATCCGATTTACGTGATTTTTTAAATTCATACATATGTTCTCTGACCAGGTTATAGATATATATTTTATTACATCTACATATAATATATATAAAATGCAACGTATCTCTGTCTGTCTGTCCGTTAGTGCGCTTATCACTGGAGAACCACTTATCCGGTTTTTCGTACTTTTTTTTTTAAAACATACATATGTTCTCCGGCCAGGTTATAGGCTATATTTTATTACGATAGGAAGCATAAGGAATGAGTAGTGACGATAATAGTGAATGAAGTTGGAAAAAAGTTTGCCGCTAGCGAGTTCTCTTGCAATACACAGTCTAAACCATTAAATATGGGACAATATTATGTAGCAGAGAATAACTATAATCTATAATATATATAAAATACAATGTCTCTCTGTCTGTCTGTCTGTCCATTAGTGCGTTTATCACGCGAGAACCACTTATCCGATTTACGTGTCTTTTTTTAAATTCATACATATATTCTTTGGCCAGGTTATATAATAATAATAATCTATATCTACGTGTATAATATATTTAAAATGCAACGTTTCTCTGTCCGTCTGTCTGTCTGTCCGTCCGTTAGGGCGCGTATCACTGGAGAATTACTTATCCGATTTTCGTGCTTTTTCCTAAAACATACATATGTTCTCTGGCCAGGTTATATGTTAGACTATATTTTATTACGTTAGGTAACATGAGGAATAAACAGTAACGATAATAGTGTATCAAATCGGAAAAAAGTTTGCCGCTAGCGCGTTCTCTTGTAATACACTGCCTAAACCACTAAATATGGAACAATATCATGTAGCAAAGGATATCTATAATATATATAAAATGCAACGTCTCTATGACTGTTTGTCAGTTTGTGCGCTTATCACTGGAGAACCATTTATCCGATTTACGTGCTTTTTTTTAAACATGCTAAACCATTAAATATGGAACAATATCATGGAGCAAAGAATATCTATAATATGTATAAAATGCAACGTCTCTCTGTCTGTCTGTCTGTGCGTTAGTGCGCTTATTACTGGAGAACCACTTATCCGATTGACGTGCTTTTTTTTTTAAACATACGTATATTCTCTGTCCAGGTTATAGGATATATTTTATTACGTTAGGCGATATAAGGAATAAGCAATGACGATAATAGTGAATCAAGTCAGAGAAAAGTTTGCCGCTAACGTGTTCTCTTGCAAAACACTGCCTAAAGCATATATGGAACAATATCATGTAGCAAAGAATATAATATATATTAAATGCAACGTCTCGCTGTCTGTCCGTTAGTGCGCTTATCACTCGAGAACCACTTATCCGATTTACGTGTTTTTTATAAATTTATACATATGTTCTATATAATTCGATATAAGCCTAGATAATGGGAGATAAGGTGAGATAATGGAAGATAAGGAGAAATAATGGGAGATAAGTCGAGATAAGCCTCGATAATGGGAGATAAGGTGAGATAATGGGAGATAAGTATAAATAATGGGAGATAAGGAGAAAAAATGGGAGATAAGCAGAGATAAGTCTAGATAATGGGAGTTATGGTGAGGTAATGGGAGATAAGGAGTAATAATGAGAGATAAGGAGAAATATTGCGAGATAAGTCGAGATAAGCCTAGATAATGGGAAATAAGGTGAGATAATGGGAGATAAGGAGAAATAATGGGAGATGAGCAGAGATAAGCCTAGATAATGGAAATTATGTAGAAATAATGGGTGATAAGGAGAAATATTAGGAGATAAGGGGAAATAATGGGAGATATTTTATTACGTTGGGTAACATAAGGAATAAGCAGTGACGATAGTAATGGATCAAGTCCACGCGAGCGGAGCCGCGAGCCTGGCTAATATATACATATATACATATATATATATATATATATATATATATATATATATATATATATATATATATATATTTGAAACTTAACCAACGAGGTATTAGTATTAAAAAGAACTACGGAATATTTTATTTAGAAGTTACATCATTGTTATAAAAATGTAAACAATATTAATGACAAAAAGTCTCCATACACTCAAGAACTGCATTGAAAAAACACATCTAATCAGCCGCATTTTATCAAGCGATCTATTGGGCGCTAAACTGAAAACAAATAAATAATTTTCGGCCATACTTTATGATCTGTCACTTGTTGCTAGTAATTTTGCAGGAGGTTTTCAAAGTAGTATTAAAAATGAACGAGAGAAATTGTGAAATTCCATTTCAAGTTCGAAAGATCATAACTGATTTGTGGAAAGATGGAAAATCGTACAGAAATATAGGAAAAATTGTTAAAAAGTCGCATGCTACTGTTCAGTACATTATAAACCAGTATAAATCAACGGGTTCCTATAAATTTCGACCACACTCCGTCCGTCGTCCCAAAAAACTGACTCTACATGAAGAGGCCAGTATTGTTAGACAAATAATTATAGATCCCAAGAAAAGTGCACCAAGACTAAAAAAAGAAGTACGGGAACTATTTTCGAAAAATGTTTGTTCACGAACAGTGAGAAATTGTTTACACAGGACACAGGAAGAGGCCGTTAATTTTGGAAGCTAATCGCAAAAAGCGGGAATCCGTAGTCTTTATTGATGAAACTAAAATTAACCTTTTTGGGTCTGACGGCAAAACTAAAGTTTGGAGAAAGAAGAATAAATACCTCATTCGATATTAAAAACATTTGTTCCACGGTGGAAGAAGGGGTGGTAGTGTTCTGCTTTGAGGATGCATGTCCGCTGGAGGGGTTGGAAATTTACATTTTACATTTTGAGAAAAATTTTAAGAGAAAGTGTCCAAAAATTAGCACTCGAAAAAAGATACATTTTCCAACAGAACAATGATCCGAAGCATACCGCAAACTGGGTGCGAGAATGGATGATCCATAATGTGCAACAGCAGCTTCATACACCTCCGCAATCACCCGATGTTAACCCCATGGAGCATTTATGGGTAGAACTTAAAACGGCGCGTTCGCAAACATAATGTTTCTAATAGAGAAGAATTAAAAAACCGAATATTGAATGAAGGGGAGAACATGCCAGCAGAAGTTACTAGAATGACAAAAAGGTTACAGGAGATTATCAAGACCAACGGCGGCCCCATTATTTATTAGTTTAAACGACCTTTTATTTTCCGTTAAATTCTGGAAACTATTATTGGTAATTGTTAAGTGTATGGAGAATTTTTTAACATTAATTTTATTTACATTTTTATAACAATGATGTAACTTCTAAATAAAAGGTTCCGTATTTGTTTTTAATACTAATCCTCGTTTTAATTTAAACATTTTTTCTCATAGTTCCAATTAATTAGTTAAACATAACAGAAAAAGAGTATAGATAGCAGGTGGTGTATGGAGACTTTTTGGGCTGACTGTGTGTGTGTATATATATGGCGTTAACCATCTAAAACAATAGGATCATAACTTAGAAATTCCCAGGACACAATAAAGTTAGAAAACTAAGGCGTATACAGCATTCCATGAGACAATTGCAATGAAGCTCACATTGGACAAACCATAAGAGTGGAACCACACAAACTCAGCATACATACTAGCTAAACCAAATGAAAGTGATTTCATCAGTTGAAAGCAAATAGCCACAGAACAACATTACAAAACAAGGATCATCCGAGAAACCATTGAGATCGAGAAAACCGGGACCCTAAACAAAGGAGATGATGCCCTGAATCTTCCAGCAACATGGAAATGTTTACTACAACCACACGTTGGTCCTTAATCACCGCGCATTGTACGCAGCCGATATTCGAACGTACAAAGTGAATGAAGAAATAAGCGTACTGTCATCTGCAAAACTGGAGATTGGCTCCTGATTCTTTCCAACAGATCGTTAATGTAAATGAGTAAAAGAGTAGGACACAGTATGGAGCCTTGGGACACACCGGCGTTGGTTCGGAAAAGTATCAGAAATAAATCCGTCGACTGCCACTCATAAAGAGCACTCCCTGATGAAGCACGAGAGCTATAAATAAAACCTTTCACATATATAACAATCCGTCAACAGACTCGAAAGTATCCAAAATGTTCTACTAAGTTACTCCAACCATGTGTTAGAAAAGCTCCTGCTGATCTTTGCTTACTATGAAAAGCCATATTGAGGATCGCTACTAATATTAAATCTTTCTAGATATTTTAGCAGGTGCTGATTGGTAGTCTTTTCCATAATTTCAATATTATTGAAAGCAGTGCGACTGGTCGATAGTTGTTTGGCAAATATTTCTGTTTTATAGGATAGGTTAAAAATTCTAGAGATTATGTTAGGTATTCCATTATTTCATATATATATACGAGGCTAGTTTGAAAAGTCCGTGCAAAAATAAAAACTACTTATGTGTTTGGGGTAAACCTTTTTTATTTTTCGACATAGTCTCCTTTTAGGCTTATACACTTCGTCCAACGATGTTCTAGTTTGTTGATCCCTTCCGAATAATAGGATTTGTCCAAGTCTGCAAAATATCCATTAGTGTCTGCAATCACCTCCTCGTTTGAATAAAATCTTTGTCTCGCCAGCCATTTCTTCAAATTGGGGAACAAACAGTAGTCCGAGGGAGCCAAGTCTGGAGAATAGGGGGGATGTGAAACGAGTTGGAATCCTATTTCCATTAATTTTGCGACCACAACTGCTGAGGTGTGTGCTGGTGCGTTGTCGTGATGGAAAAGGACTTTCTTGTGGGCCAATCGCGGGCGTTTTTCTTGCAGCTCGGTTTTCAAACGGTCCAATAACGATGAATAATATTCACTTGTAATAGTTTTATCCTTTTCCAGATAGTCGATGAGGATTATCCCTTGCGAATCCCAAAAGACAGTCGCCATAACCTTTCCGGCCGAAGAAACGGTCTTCGCCTTTTTTGGTGCAGATTCCCCCTTGGTAACCCATTGTTTAGATTGTTGTTTGGTCTCAGGAGTATAGTAATGTATCCATGTTTCATCCACAGTGACGAAACGACGCTTAAAGTCCTCCGGATTCTTCTGGAACAGCTGCAAACCATCCTTGCAACACTTCACACGATTCCGTTTTTGTTCAAGCGTGAGCAATCGCGGCACCCATCTTGCGGATAGCTTTCTCATGTCCAAATGTTTATGCAAAATATTATGTACCCGTTCAGTCGAGATGCCCACAGCACTAGCAATCTCACGCACCTTAACTCTTCTGTCATCCATCACCATATCATGGATTTGATCAATGATTTCTAGAGTCGTAACCTCCACAGGTCGTCCAGAACGTTCAGCGTCATTTCTGCCCATATGGCCAGTCCGAAAATTTTGAAACCACTTATAAACTGTTCTAATCGAAGGTGCAGAGTCACCATAATGTTTATCAAGCTTCTCTTTAGTCTCCTGAGGCGTTTTGCCTTTCATAAAGTAATGTTTAATCACCACACGAAATTCTTTTTCGTCCATTTCTTGAAAATCACTCGACTTCCTTGATTCACACGAATGCCAAACACAAAGAAATAGACCAATATGGCTGAAACTTGGTGTGCGTTCATTCAAGAGATGCCACTACCTAATCATGACCTCGATACGCGCCGGTGGTGCCATCTCTCGGACTTTGCACGGACTTTTCAAACCAGCCTCGTAATGTATCCATGTTTCATCCACAGTGACGAAACGACGCTTAAAGTCCTCCGGATTCTTCTGGAACAGCTGCAAACCATCCTTGCAACACTTCACACGATTCCGTTTTTGGTCAAGCGTGAGCAATCGCGGCACCCATCTTGCGGATAGCTTTCTCATGTCCAAATGTTTATGCAAAATATTATGTACCCGTTCAGTCGAGATGCCCACAGCACTAGCAATCTCACGCACCTTAACTCTTCTGTCATCCATCACCATATCATGGATTTGATCAATGATTTCTGGAGTCGTAACCTCCACAGGGCGTCCAGAACGTTCAGCGTCACTTGTGCCCATATGGCCAGTCCGAAAATTTTGAAACCACTTATAAACTGTTCTAATCGAAGGTGCAGAGTCACCGTAATGTTTATCAAGCTTCTCTTTAGTCTCCTGAGGCGTTTTGCCTTTCATAAAGTAATGTTTAATCACCACACGAAATTCTTTTTCGTCCATTTCTTGAAAATCACTCGACTTCCTTGATTCACACGAATGCCAAACACAAAGAAATAGACCAATATGACTGAAACTTGGTGTGCGTTCATTCAAGAGATGCTACTAACTAAACACGACCTCGATACGCGCCGGTGGCCATCTCTCGGACTTTGCACGGACTTTTCAAACCAGCCTCGTACTATACTCCTGAGACCAAACAACAATCTAAACAATGGGTTACCAAGGGGGAATCTGCACCAAAAAAGGCGAAGACCGTTCCTTCGGCCGGAAAGGTTATGGCGACTGTCTTTTGGGATTCGCAAGGAATAATCCTCATCGACTATCTGGAAAAGGGTAAAACTATTACAGGTGAATATTATTCATCGTTATTTTACCGTTTGAAAACCGAGCTGCAAGAAAAACGCCCGCGATTGGCCCACAAGAAAGTCCTTTTCCATCACGACAACGCACCAGCACGGACCTCAGCAGTTGTGGTCGCAAAATTAATGGAAATAGGATTCCAACTCGTTTCATATCCCCCCTATTCTCCAGACTTGGCTCCCTCGGACTACTATTTGTTCCTCAATTTGAAGAAATGGCTGGCAGGACAAAGATTTTATTCAAACGAGGAGGTGATTGCAGACACTAATGGATATTTTGCAGACTTGGACAAATCCTGTTATTCGGAAGGGATCAACAAACTAGAACATCGTTGGACGAAGTGTATAAGCCTAAAAGGAGACTATGTCGAAAAATAAAAAAGGTTTACCCCAAACACATAAGTAGTTTTTATTTTTGCACGGACTTTTCAAACCAGCCTTGTATATATACATATATATATATATATATATATATATATATATATATATATATATATATACATATATATATATATATATATATATATATATATATATATATATATATATACATATATATATATATATATATATATATATATATATATATATATATATATATGTATATATATATATATATATATATATATATATATATATATATACACATATATATATATATATATATATATATATATATATATATGTATATATATATATATATATATATATATATATATATATAATCGTAAGTTTAACTACTGAGAAATGCCCTGATAAGGAGAAGAGATGAGCAATCAAAAATCTAAAGGCTCTAGTATCTGCTTTTTATTTTTGTTAACGAGCTTTCGCTACCTAATGGTAGCTTCTTCTGGATTCTTAAAATGCAAACCAAATAAACTTAAAACGTTCGTTTTTAAAATGTGATTCAATAAATTATAGGGCTGTATGAGAAATTACTTACAAAAATTTAGCAGTTAATTCATCTCTGGTGAAGACAATAAAATTTGCATTTTTGTTGGCCAGGTAGTAGGTATGATTACAAAAAACATGATAAAAGGACACTTAGAGAGTTACACAAGTATTAAAAATAAAACGTTTTCAATAAACATGAATCAAAAACACTTTTTAAGACAGAACACAACTGTAAGAAATACCATGATGTTGAAATGGTACTCCATTTTAAAAAATTTTTTGACATCGAGTTTAGTAATTTATTTAGTGATATTTGAGTCTGAACTGGATATTGTTGGTAGTCTATGTCGTCCTCAGGTCGACAAAAAACCACAAAAGCATTAAAGTTAGGGATGTGGTAAATTTTTGGTGGATGCTACTATTAGACAAATTATTTATTATTAATGATATTTATTTTTTTATTTTATAGCAAAGGGACAAATTTGATGAATATTACTATTAGACGAGTTATTTATTGTTAATTATATTAATTCTTTAATTTTATAACAAAGGGACTCATAGACTAATTTAAAGTATTTGAAAGAGAATATTATATATTGGATGTTATTTAATATTTATCATATTTTATTTTTGTTTTTTTAATTTTATAACAAGAAGACCCAGAAAAAATAATTAGTAATATGTAAAAAGCAGAAATAACAGAAAGAGAAAAGAAACGTCAACTTTACTGGAAACTAATTTTTTCATAAAAATTTTTGTCATTGGTTTGGTATGATTTTGTGTTAGTAAATAGGTATACATAGAGCTCAATCCTTCTGTCTTTTTTGTGATTGAGATTATTTTTACAAGTTTTTATGTAAGACATTTCAAAGAAACTTCTTCTGAAGTAATTAGTGTCAACATCCAGAATGAAGCTGTTGTTATATTGTACTCTGTGATCTGTATTATTTACGTGTAAGCTCAAGCTAGTTGCGTTAGGTTTGTGTTTGCTATCACTTTTGTGTAACTCTAATCTGTTAGAGAGTTTTTGTGAAGTTTGTCCAACGTAGAAGTTTATTTTTCTGTACCTGGTTTGCATTTTTAGAATCCAGAAGAAGCTACCATTAGGCAGCGAAAGCTCGATAACAAAAATAAAAAGCAGATAGTAGAGCCTTTAGATCTTTGACTGCTCATCTCTTCTCCTTATAAGGGCGTTTCCCAGTAGTTAAACTTACGATTGTTTGTTGCCAGTGCCCTGTTACTGTCCTTCCTCTTATAAATATATATATATATATATATATATATATATATATATATATATATATATATATATGTATATATATATATATATATATATATATATATATATATATATATATGTATATAGATTAATAAAGAATTAAACGCCACTACATATACTAATCTAGACATGACACATATTTTGACATGCATCGATGTAAAATTATGAAATAAATTACAAAGTTTTAAAAAACGACCTATTAACAAGTTCCTTGGTTTAAATCTTTTGGCATAAGTAAGATATTTTCATAATAGGAAATCAAATATTGAACTACAATTTATTTTTTAATTTAGTTTCCGTATCGTACGTCTGCCCAGTTCCTCTGTTTCAGATATTAAAAATAGTTTTGGCTTTTATTCGATTTCACAAAACATCTGCACCGTATTTTTAACTTTTTGGTGCTTAATGATTATAAAACTGTGTCAATTATTTTGGGCTTTATAAAAAGCTTGTCTATTCTTACTTCATGTCGGGAAAAGTTGTCGTAGGTGGGTGACACCGTTTTTTTTTCTTTATTTTGAAATACATATTTTTATACAGGTAATTTTTTAATGTATCAAGTCATGGGTGTATTCTAAAATAAGAAATGTTACCAGTATATAAATATTTGTGTGTGTGTGTTTGTGTGTGTATGTGAGTTACCGAAAAAGTTCGCATTTTTCTCGTTAGGTGGTTTTGGCTTCAAACGTCTACCATAATACATATATGCATACTTAACATCAGTTGAAAACTGACCTTTGACAGTAGTAGACATACAAGAAGTATTGAGATTCGTTTATTCAGAGTTACTTTAGAGCGCCTTGAAGATGAATGAAGAATAAAATTTCTTCAAGAATTCGCTACATTTTACATTGTTTTTGTCAATAAAGGCACAAATGATGCACAAGCTTATGAAGGAATTTGTGCTGTTTATGATTAAGATATGTTACCAAAAGGAGCAGCCATAGGACGGTTCAGTCACTCTCGTTCGGGAGTTTTGGATGTCAAAGATGCTCCTCGCAATGGTCGATCACTGACAAAGTTGATAGAATTTCGTAAAAAGTTTAGCAAGATCGGCATGTAAGTAGTCATGACATCGCCAAGGAACTAAACATCCATCACTAAACAGTTTTAATTCATTTGGAAAAAGCTAGTTATAAGAAGTCCGATGTTTTGGTGCCACGTGATTTGACGTTAAAACATTCACTTGATCGATTTTCCATTTCCGTTTCTCTGCAGAAACGTAACAAAATCGAGTCATTTCTGAAGCAGTCGATAATGGGCAATAAAACGTGGTTCACTAATGACAATAATATGTGAAAAAGATCATGGTTGAAAAAGGTTTGAAGCTCTACAAACAACGGCTATTGCAACGACACCTGTTGAGAAAGCGAACTTGTTGCCTGAACTCTTTGCTTCACATTCTACTGTCGATTTCCAAGGAAAAACACCACCTACTATTCCCATGTCGCAGTCAAGGACGCCCGATATTGTCTCCAGACAGCGTATCTTAAAACGTATTTTAATGAAGCTAGACACCAAAAATGCTTCTGGTGCTGACTGGCTCGCCATAGTTCTCAAAAACTGTGCGAGGAAACTAACACCAGTCTTCTGTAGACTTTTCAACCTAGCCTACAGAAAGGGAATATTTCCTTCTTGCTGGAAATGTGCCACAGTTCAACCGATACCTAAAAAAGGCAAGAAGACCTTGCCAAATAACTACCGATCGGTCTCACTGCTTTCAATAATATCGAAAGTCATGGAAAAGGTTATCAATGAGCATCTTCTAAAATATCTTGAACGATTCAATATTATTAGCGATCACCAATATGGTTTTCGTAAACATAGATCAACAGGAGATCTTCTGACGTATGTAACACATGATTGGAACGACGCAATTGAACATTTTGGAGAATCTCGAACGGTTGCTCTTGACATATCCAAGGCATTCGACTGTGTTTGGCACGATGAACTGTTGGCTGAGCTACGCTCTTATGGTATGTCTGAAAAGTTCTGTTTGTGGCTCTCATGTTTCCTCAGAGAGCCTTCTTTATGAGTGGCGGTCGACAGATTTCTTTCTAACACCTTCACTATCAACGCCGGTGTGCCCCAAGGCTCCAGACTGTCTCCTACTCTCTTTCTCATTTACATTAACGATCTCCTGGAAAAGACTGGGAATCCAATCTATAGCTTTGCAGACGACAGTAGGCTTATCTCTTCATTCACCGAATATCCGCAGACAGCAGTACTACTTAACAAAGACCTAGAAGAAATTCTATCTTGGCGGCAGTTTTTTCTAAAAAAGTTAAGGTTGTTGAACCCGACATAGTTATGTCGGGGCACTCCAACCCCTAGCACCGTCACTAAATTTGTTGGGCATTAATTTGGGAGCAAATATGTCCTGGCATGAACATATTGCAGGCATAGCAAGGAGAGCTTCTCAAAAGTTGGGAATATTATTTCGAACCAGAAAGCTTTACACTCCACAACAACTGTTAGTTCTTTACAAAGCTTAAATTCGACCAACTATGGAATACTGCTTCCATGTTTGAGGCTCCGCTCCCAAACATACACTGCATTTATTGAATTATGTTCAGAGTAGAGCTGTTCGTCTGATTGGAGACCCGGAACTGACCGGCGGCCTTGATTCGCTGGAACATCGAAGAACGGTTGGTGACTTGAGTCTGTTTTACAAGTATTTTCATGGAAAGTGTTCGAAGGATGTAGCCCGCTTAATTCCTCTCAGAGCGGTGCATGTTAGAAATATAGTACACGTCGCGCTAATACTTCACATCCGTATGAAGTTCAGCTTGTTACTCCGCGCACAACGCTTTTCAAGCAGTCTTTTATATGGAGAACAGCATCCCTTTGGAATGATTTGCCCAGGACTGTGTTTCCCACCGAGTATAATTTACAGCGATTCAAGAACAATGTGAATCGCTTTTTTTTCCGCACACGTGTCGCTCCTGGAGCGCTATAGGGACTTCCCTACAGCACGTGTGCTAGACCCATAAAAAAAAAACGCAACGCCAGGCAGTATTGAAGTCAAAAAGGTGATGCTGTGTATTTGGTGTGATTGGAAGGCAATCTCGTATCATAAACTGCTGCAACCTGGAAAAACAATTGATTCTGTACTCTACTACCTGCAAGATGGAAGAAAGCGATTGAAAAAAATTGGCCGGAACTAGTTAACAGAAAGGGTGTCGTCTTCTACCATAACAATGCTAAACCACACATATTTGATGATTCGGCCAAAATTGAGACAGCTTAACTGGAAAGTTTTGATGCATCCACCGTATAACCCGAACCTTGCACTGCCAGACCACTATTTGTTTCGGTCTCTGCAGAACTCCCTGAATGGTTTTAAAATGGTTTCAAAAGAAGCCTGTGAAAACCATTTGCCACAATTTTTTGCCCACAAATCACAGACGTTCTACAGTGATGGGATTATGGTGTTGCCAGAAAGATGACAGAAGGTCATCGAACAAAATGCCACATACACCTAGTTATTTCAGTCCCAAGACAACAAAAATCCAGATAATATATATATTTTTTTAAATTTTAATGAATTATTATTTATTTTCACATTATTTACAGTCTAGAAAATCAGAAAAATACTCATGATTTTCCAGGATTTTTCTCATCTATGTGACCTCCCTTGTTTTTAATTTCCGCTTTACAGAGTTTCGGCATTCTGTCCGGGAGTTTCTTCCGAGTTTCTTCGGTTATTTTAACCCATTCTGCTTGTAGAAATTCCCACAAGTGATTTTTCTGATGTTGGATTGAGTTTTCGAGCACACCTGTCCAAATGGTCACCCAGCAATTCGATGGGGTTCAAGTCGGCTGATTGTGGAGACTAAGTCATCACTTCCAGGACGTCATCGGATTTCCATTGGTCCAAAAGTTCTCTAATTTATTTAGCAGAATGTTTAGGGTCGTTGTAATGCTGAAAAATAAATTTCCCCTGAAAAATATCTCTTTCAGAAGAAAGCACTTGAGTTCGCAAAATAACTTGATACTGTTCTTTGCGCATGATTCCTTATATCCGAAAGATTTTTCCAACTTTACCGTTGCCAAAACAACCCCAAATCATTACTGAACCTCCACCATGTTTTACTGTAACTGACAGGCTTCCAACATCCTCTCTCCAGTTGACCGCTGCACGTATGTATACTCATCAATTTGAATCGAAAATTTCAATTTAGATTCGTCGTTCCAAAGGACGGAATTCCATTGTTCTGGTGTCCGATTTTCATGTTCTCGGGCTCATTCTAATCGTTTACGTTTATTCACTTACCTAAGAAGTGGTTTCCTCACTGCAACTCTCCCGTGTAGTCCACCTTCTGCTAACCTGTTCTTTACGGTTGTCACGCTGATGGGGACGGGCCGCTCCAGGTTTACTTGAGCCGTAATTTTTGGTGCGGTTAGGCGGCGATTACGTCTGCTGGACATTGCTATAGCTCTGTCTTCAACGGGAGTCGTTTTTCGAGGCCCTCCTGAACGTTTTTGGTTGAAATTCCATGTCCCGCAGAAAATTTTTTTACGATATAGTCCACCGTCCTCCTTGGCATTCGCATATCACTCGGGATTTGTCGACTCGAGTGACCATTTTGATGTCTCGCAATTATCAGAGCCCAATTTTAAACGGAAACTTCTTTCGTTTTTGACATTTTCACAAAACAATTGAGCCTGTACCAATGAGAAAGTACTGTTTGCAAATGGTTAATTTCCAAAAGGGCAATAGTATTTATAGCATAGTTTTTATCATAAAATACAACTAGGAATTTCTATAATCCCTAGGAACTTGAAATGAGCTCTTACTTCAACTGGAATTCTCAGAAATCGGCTCAAAACGATTATCATGCAAAATTTGGAAATTTGTTCTAATTGATTTTTAATTTATGATTTTACCAAAAAGGCTTATCTAAACAATTTTATGATGGACAATTGCTAAGAACAATTAAATTTACCTAATATAATAAAAGGGTTTAATTAGATATCAAATTTTGGCAGTTACATTGAAATTTCTAGGTGGGCAAATATTTTCTGACGGTAGTGTATTTGGTTTAAGAAAGTTCTTTCAGAATGGCTGAATACTTTTTCGACAACCCTTTATATATATATATATATATATATATATATATATATATATATATATATATATATATATATATATATAAACAAGTTTCTTTATCCAGGGGTTACAACAAGAGAGAGAGGGATCGCTAACCCTGTCCCTGGAAAATTGAGAATATTTCACCAGATCGAAGAGTGCCTTATGCGCAACATAACTAAAGCCCCGAGTGTTTCGAAGACGTCATCGGAATATGCTCTGAAGAAGCGAAACTTCAGCATCACATTTTTAATCGGCACAGAAAAAATCCAGAAGAATTATATCTATAAGCTCTGTAACCTATAGAAGTTTGCTACAGAAATTAATTTATAGGGTGTTCCCTAAGATATAAGTTCATTTCGTTGCCGGCTAAATCGGAAATGATATTTATTTACATTTACGGTAAAAGTCTGCACCTATGTAAAACAAGTCCCTAAAATCTATCATTTTTTATTTTAAAATTAAAACTTGGCTAGTAATCTAGTGATTACCTTACATAATTATAATGTCTATTAGAAAAAAAATAAAACAAACATAAAAAGAAAAATTAAATAATAACACAATTCTCTATGTGCCCTAAAACTCTCACGATATGTCAGATCTGTCAAAGATAAAACTCTCCCTAAAAATCCAGAGGTCTACAATATCCTATGTGGCTGCGGGTAAAACCTATATTGATGAAACGTGCAAAAAAAATACGCCCTAGAATCAAGGAACATCAAAAAGCGGTACGTCCTCGTAACATTTCCATTTTAGCACTCGCAGAACACCAGCATAAAACAGGACACCAGATTCTCTTTGACCAATCAAAGGTCTTCGACTTTACGGACAGATACATTTTTGTATCTGTCCCAGTAAAATGTTCTATGTGATGTTTTCATATACAGTGACTCACAGCTTAAATGTCGCTATAAGTGACTAAGTGGTCTCAGTGCCTCTTTATTTATTTGGAAAAAAAAAAACAACTTATTGAAATTAAATTAGTAAAGAGTCTTCTAAAAAAGTATGAATTACTTTTTTGTCTTAAATATGCCTTACTTAAATAACAATAAATAATTAATCAAATCATATGCAATTTTAACGTCACAGCTTAAATGATGCAAAATAACAACAGGGGTCAAAACTTATCGCATTTTGAAATTTACGAAGGCGGCGTTGCTTTGATTTCTTAGTCCAATTGTTTTTTGTTTAGTTTGACATTTTTTCATTCAATAAAACGAAATTGTTTAGAATAGGTCGTCGAACTACAATTTCTGAGAGAAATTTAATTATTACTCATTACAGGAATGGATACAGCCAAAGAGACATAGCCAAAATGGTAAATAAATGTCCGTCAACTCTTCAGCATATCATTGAACGTTACTTGAATGAAAATAGAGTCGAGAATAAGTTAAGGTTGGCTCCAAATAAGATCTTCAATGAACGTGAAGAATGATGGATTTTAAGAGAGGTATCAAATAATCCAAAAAAAAGTGCGCCAAAGTTGTGCGCCGAGGTGGAAAGACAATTTGGAAAAAGGTGTAACCCCGAAACAGTTCGACGGATCTTGCGAAATAATAATTTACATGGTCGAACTGCTAGAAATAAGCCTTTCATTAGCCAAAGAAATAGACGCGTGAGATTGGAATTTGTCAGAGAGCATATCAATAAAGACTTGAACTTCTGGAATTCAGTAATATTTGCTGATGAGACCAAAATAAACTTATTTGGGTCCGATGGAAAAATATCAGTGTGGAGAAAGCCTAACGAAGAATTAAAATTGAAAAATATGAAAGCTACGGTAAAGCACGATGGAGGTGAAGTGATGTTATGGGGCTGTATGTCATCTGCAGGAGTAGGTAACATGCATTTCATCGAAGGGAATATGAACCAATATGTGTACTTGGATATACTAAGCTAGCATCTCGTCGCTAGTGCCCAAAAATTAGATATTGAAAACAATTATCGGTTCTATTACGACAATGATCCAAAGAAAACGTCATTTCGAGTCCGCAGTTGGTTGCTTTATAACTGTTCAAATGTTATTAAAAACACCAGCCTAGTCACCAGACTTAAAGTAATTGAAAATTTGTGGCTGACATTAAAAAATAAAGTAAATAGTGCCCCAATATCAAATAAAACTGAATTAAAAGTAAAAATTATTGAAGCATGGAACACTATTTCCCCGGAGTATACTAGAAAGTTAGTTGAATCAATGTCCAGAAGATTACAAGCCGTTATCGATAATGGGAGAGGCCCGACCAAATATTAGCAGGCTTATTTCAAATTCTACAGTTTGTTTTCTCTAATAATTTTGGTATATTGAATTTTGCATCATTTAAGCTGTGACGTTAAAATCCCATAAAATTTAATTAAATATTTATTGTTAATTAAGTAAGGCATATTTAAGACAAAAAGTAATTCATACTTTTTCAGAAGACTCTTTACTAATTTAATTTCAATAAGTTTTTTTTCCAATTAAATAAAGAGGCACTGAGACCAGTTAGTCTTTTCTTATAGCGACTGCATCATTTAAGCTGTGAGTCACTGTATATTCAACTTCAATAGTTTTAATAAATATATAATTATTGCTAAACATAGTGACTTACCTGTGCATGCTCTGTACCTCCATAATTCTGTGTGATTTCTTGATTAATCTGCAGAAAAAAACGTTTTTTAAAAAAATGCCATTCTACAAGGTAACGATGAGTTCTTGTGACAAATGTCAATGTATCATGTTCAAATACTGAAAGTAATCACATGTCGTATTCAGACAACATTTCAAACTTAATTTTAACTGACAGTTCTATGTTATCTATTTATTTAGCATACTTTATATTTTTATAATTGCTGAACAAATGAACAATTGCTTACACCGAAACTGACGTTTCCTTATACTAATTCAATTTACGAGGGTTGTATAATAAGTACCTGGCGTCGGCCAGAGATGGCGCTACTACTATTTAAAAAAATTGTATTTTTTGCAAACATAATCTTTAACAACAATCCAATCCGAATTTTTAAGTCGCTGCGTGATTTAGTTTGTGAGTGGCAGCCATTTATATAGAACAACTTTTGTAATTTTACAACAATGGAAAAATATTTATTTTTGAAAAAGAAAACGAATGATGGGTTAAGAGCAGAACTCAGTGAAGTTTATGGGGACTCTGTACCTTCGTTGTCAACCATAAAATATTGGACAGCTGAATTCAAACGCGATAGTACAAGCATTTTTGATGAAGAGCGTCCAAGTCGTCCAAACGAGGTCACCACATCGGAAATCATTGAAAAAATCTACGATATAGTGTGTCAACTTCAAAAGAATCATTTTTCGCATCGATTCATAACTGTTGACGAAAAATGGATTCATCACGGCACATCAGAGACCAAAGAACAGTCCAAACAGTAGATTTTCCGTGGCGAACTGGCGCCATAGAAGGCCAAGACGACTTTATCGGCCAAGAAAGTCAAAGCCACAGTATTTTGGGATGCGCGCGGCATAATCCACGTCGATTACCTTGAAAAGGGCAAAACAACTAATGGAAGGTATTAATTATCAACTTATTGGATCGTTTCAACCATACTGTGAAAGGAAAATTTTCGCATTTGGTAAAAAAAAATTCTCTTTCATTAAGACAATGCACGCGAGCACACTTGTGTCGCCGCCATAGGAAAATTCGAACATGAAAAAATTGCTAGGCGGAAAAAAATTTGGCTCAAACGATGATGTGATTGAAACTGAAATAAACGCCTATTTTGAAGGGTTGAATAAATCGTATTTTTTAAATGGAATATAGAAGATAGAAAAAAGGTGGACTAACGGTATCTAGCTAAGAGGAGACTATATTCAAAAATAAAATAAATTTTACACATAAAAATGTTTTTTTCTTATCAAGGCCAGCTACTTATCATACAATTCTTGTAGGTAATGCATCTGAATACTGCATAATGAAAAGCGTTTGTGTTTAAATATGAAATTTTACTGTTGCCACAAAAAAATCGTATATTAAATGACAGAAATACAAACAAATAGGAATAATATTTACTCCTAAAAAGAAACAGATATTTTAAAGGAACTTAATTTACGTAAATGATATGATATACCTGGGTAAAACGATATCTATTAAAAGAATTTTCAGGTGGTAGAGATTTTGGACGATATTTGGGTGGTTTGGTAGGCACACATGAAGGTAGTCTGGCAACCCAGCTCTCGTTCTGGTACTGGTTTGAGTTTTGGTTAGAGAAATGTGTCTGGAAAAAAGATCATGCAACACAAGTGAACACACAGTATATGTTAAATATGAAAGGAAATTAGAAGATTAATAACCATTCTAAAAACAATTCAAATATCTACATAGTACTATTAGTAGACGAAACGGGGTAACTATTAGGTTGTTGAAAAAATATTGAGTATTTTAAAGTCAAAATTGAGACAATTGTTTTGTTATATTTTGAAAGAACTTTATTAAGCCAAATATGTGCCATTTTATTCGATTACCTTGACTGAAGAAAGAAAGCAAGTAAATTGCGACAATTCACAAGCCACTTTTGAAACTAATTTAACACCAATCAGGGAGTTCTGCAAACACCAAAACAAATGATAGTAGACAGTAGGGTATAGAATCAATCATTTGGCCCAGCTGCACGATTCCCTTCCAATTCTTCCAAGCACACAGCATCGCCTTTTTTGGCGTCAATCTGGACTTATTCATCGTTTGTAGAGCTTCATCCTTTTTCGACCACGATCTTTTTTGTACATTATTGTACGTGATTCACTTTTTATGGCCCGTATCAACCGCTTCAGAAATAAGTCGATTTCCTTACGTCCGTGTAGAGATTCACAGACCGAAATTCGATCGGGTAAATTTTTTAGCGTCAAATTATGTGGCACCAAAACATCGAGCTTCTTTTTGTAGCCAGTTTTCTCCAAATGGTTCAAAACTATTCGGTAATGGATGTTTAGTTTCTTGGCGATGTTATGGCTACTTATAGTCTGTCAAGTAAGAACGTGACCGCTTGTATTCTTGAAAAAATGTGTTTCGAGAACATTTTTTGCCATCAAAGTATTCTTTGGAGTGCTAACAACTGCACAATTACCTTAGTAAGTTGTCCAATCGCCACCTACATCAATAATCGCCTGGCATCTTCGAGGCATGCTGTCGACGAAATGTTCTGCATACGCAATACCAAAATTTTATCAGCTTTTTCTATCATTAGTCGACCAGTGTGAAAAGCATGTTGACATCAAAATTTCCAGAGTGAAAGCAACTGAACTATCTTTTAGTTGTTGGTAGACATATGGCACTCAAGCTATCTAACGGGAAAAAAGGCTCATTCCTTTTCCAACAACCCTTAATAACACAGCCCCACAAAAAAAAAAAGTGGGGTATACTTTTGATGCGATATATCAGATCCGTAGTATTTTTGCCCGCTGATCACGAATCTGACGTCAGAATATCGCCATCACATCTCAATTTTTTTCTAACCTCAAAAAAATAGGGTAAAAATTAAGAAAAATATACTTCTAAAAAATTGATTCAAGCTTTTTCATGAATCCAAAGATGTATTAATATGTATTCGGACACTTTAAGCTAATATTCATCGGTTGGATTAAGCCATACAGTTCTGTTTTCTTTCTAACCTCAATAAATCAGACAGATATAGTGCTTCTCGAATGCAAAAACGAATTCAAATTAAAATTCAACCGATTCTTACCAAATTTGGTACACGGGGGTTTTTTGGGTTGCTGATCATGAATCTGAGGTCGGATTTGCAAAAATCAAAATGACGGATCCAAGATGGCGGACAAAATTTTTGAAAACCAACCGATTCCTACCAAATTTGGTATACAGTTGGGGAATCCTCAAACCTGATACTCTTAAACCCTAAACCCTGAAACCTTAGACTCCCACACCCTGTAACCTCAAAAAATAGACCTCAATAACCCTGTAACTCTAAAAATGAGACTCAATAAACTCAAAACCAGGACTTCTAAACCATATACTCTCAAATAGTAGACCCTTAAGCCCTAGAATTGCGAAGGTTAGACCCGCGCCTAACTTTCCTTTTTTTGGCTGTATCTTGTTCTTTTTTCCGCGAATGACCTATTCAAAGGCTTTCTGCCCAAACGCTTTTGAGGTCTTGTTTCTCTTTTTAGCGACCAGCAATAGGTCATCCCATCGTCCTTGATACCGATTTTCTATGATTTTCAGATCTTGGTGAAAACTTTCCCCTTGCTCCTCACTGGTGACTGCAGGGGGAGCAAGGGGAACGTTTTTTACCAAGATCTGAAAATCATAGAAAATCGGTATCAAGGACGATGGGATGACCATATGCTAGCGGAGTATTGCTGGTCGCTAAAAAGAGAAACAAGTCCTCAAAAGCGTTTGGGCAGAAAGCCTTTGAATAGGTCATTCGCGGAAAAAAGAACAAGATACAGCCAAAAAAAGGAAAGTTAGGCGCGGGTCTAACCTTCGCAATTCTAGGGCTTAAGGGTCTACTATCTGAGAGTATATGGTTTAAAAGTCCTGGTTTTGAGTTTATTGGGTCTCATTTTTAAAGTTACAGGGTTATTGAGGTCTATTTTTTGAGGTTACAGGGTGTGGGAGTCTAAGGTTTCAGGGTTTAGGGTTTAAGAGTATCGGGTTTGAGGATTCCCCAACTGTATACCAAATTTGGTAGGAATCGGTTGGTTTTCAAAAATTTTGTCCGCCATCTTGGATCCGCCATTTTGAATTTTGCAAATCCGACCTCAGATTCATGATCAGCAACCCAAAAAACCCCCAAATTTGGTAAGAATCGGTTGATTTTTAATTTGAATTCGTTTTTGCATTCGAGAAGCACTATATCTGTCTGATTTATTGAGGTTAGAAAGAAAACAGAACTGTATGGCTTAATCCAACCGATGAATATTAGCTTAGCCTGTCCGAATACATATTAATACATCTTTGGATTCATGAAAAAGCTTGAATCAACTTTTTAGGAGTATATTTTTCTTAATTTTTACTAATTTTTACCTATTTTTTGAGGTTAGAAAAAAATTGAGATGTGATGGCGATATTCTGACGTCAGATTCGTGATCAGCGGGCAAAAATACTACGGATCTGATATATCGCATCAAAAGTATACCCCACTTTTTTTTTTTGTGGGGCTGTGTAATCTTACTGTCAGTGAAGATAAAGAAAAAAAGTAAAAATAAAGAATTAGTTATTATTATTTTTTGTGTAATATGTATAGGATAAATTATCAATATATTTTTTCTAAGTGGAAATTTAAGAGAAAATGTAACTGGGTAACAGTTAAGGTGTCCAGCTGGTCCTGTTATCCAATTTTATTTATTACATGACTAAAATTGAAATTGTTGAGAACGCTATGATTCTTTGAAAACGCATACTTGTTTTTGTCTTGTAAAAAATTAGTTTCCTACAAAGAGCAAAAGAATCTATACGTTTTACCCCTGTAGTTGCTAATATCTATGATTAAAATGATATACGGTTTAAATAAAAAATTCCAACCATAAGTATGCATAACCAAGTCAGCAGTCACTAATACGTTCCAAAGCGCTACAGGAAGTGCTTATTAGGTATTTGTAGGTGTCGTCCAGATAAAATGAATAATTTATTTTACTAAAAAAAAAAAAAAAAAAAAAACGGCTTTCAGTAAATCAAGCATCTTCTGAGTCTGGTCTTATATTGAGAATTACATTACTAGGTTAGTTTGAATATTTTAAAAGAAATAACAAATTTTGGTGTTGTAGAAATACCAAGTTTAAAAAATACATTTGTTATGTTTTTTTGAAATTTATTTTATGTAATGTGACAATGTTTTCAATATTAAGTTTTTAAATAAATATTTTCAAAATCTGTACAGTAACACTCATACTCAGGCTGCCTCAGAAGCATTTTAAAAGGTCTTTAAGACATTACCCGACGACGGCAAAACTCAAAATATACTCTGGAGTTTTTTATTGACTTATTGCTAATGTTTATCGAGTGGAGACATGGACCCTGACAGAGGCAACAAATAAAAAAATTGGAAGCTATTGAAATGTGGCTATATCGAAAGATATTGAGAGTGTGAGGGATGGACCGAATCACGAATGAAGTAATCCTTCAAAGAATGAATAAGGAAAAAGAACTTTTAGTTACGATTAAGAAATGTAAACTCTAATACCTCGGCCACATTATGAAGGATAAAAGCAGATTCCATCAGTTACAGAATACACTGCAAGATAAAGTGTGTGGCAAGAGAAGTGTGGACAAAAGGGAGATTTCGTGGCTTAAAAATCTTCGCGCTTGGTTTTCAATGACCCCCACGCAGCTGTTTAGGGCCGCAGTCAACAGGATGATGATAGCTAATATGGTTGCCAACATCCGGAATGGATAGGGACCGAGAGAAGAAGATTGCTATTCATGTTTACACCACTGTAAGATTCTCATTCATAAACGCCCTGGCGAATCAAGAACTAGTATTTAACTGTACTACCTTAAAAAATCGATGGATAAAAGAAATAACCCTTCTCTGTAATAAAATTTTACGACTTTTTTAAAGTGGGTGAGAGGAGGTAACTTTCCAAAAAAAACCCTCTTTATAATATAAATTTCACCACGAGAGCGGAGATTTCCAAACAAAAGTACATTTTATATACGTACATACAAATGAAAGTAGATTTTACCTGATTACAGAGATGAGAGCGTAGATTTCTAAAAAATAAAGACCCATAATTGCAATAAAAATTAAGCAGCTTCTCAAATTAAGGGTAGGAGATTTTCAATCGAATTTACCACTTTCTAAAATCAATATATGGGACAGATTTCTAAAAGGAACCCTCCTTTATAAGAAAATTTTATCATCAATAGAAAAGTTTCTCACGAAAACTGGTCGACCTGCATAGGCGTTACTAACTCTTTGAAAGGTCGAGCCTGACGGAATCTCCTAGACCTGCCCACTCGTCGGGCTTTTATACACTTACAGTCTGCCAAGTAAAAACGTGTCCGTGATAATTCATTTTTGGCAGATGCAAATCTAGCTAGTCAACAAAAAATCCGTAGATGGAACCTTTGTCTACGACGCATTTTAGTAAAAGTATCAGTCCATTCCGAACTTTCGTCGAAATCATGTAAAATCTAAAATAAGTCGCTTGTTTGCGCGTCGGTTCCAGGCAGTCTTTCTTTGTTCCCATTCAAAGGAGCCTGAAATAACATATTCCGCGGCTGCTTAATATATTAAAAAGTCGGTATCGTTTGTTAAAAAGTGGGTAAATCATTTTAACGGGACTAAAAATGTCGACGATTTGCCAAAATGTGGCTCGGTAAGCAAAGTTACTCCGAAAAACGAATCGTGTCTTTGTTTTCACAGGACCCAAAATTGGCGCTGCGTCAAGGAGCGGCAAAATTAAGAAAATCCGATTAAGTGTATCCCATGAGATCACTCGATAACATCTTCGTGCTCATGATGTCAAATTCCGAAGCACGTTGAAGAAACTATTGCTGGGCGAAAATCACGTCACAAAGCGGCTCGCTTAGGCATACGATAAGATACTAGAGTGGCCTTCACAAACGCCGGACGAAACCCTATTGAAAGAGGAAATGCTCTGAGGACTTTGACACAGTTATCTCGCAAGATTCGAAAAATTTGCAGTGCATGCAGAAACTGTCGTCGACACCATACTCAGAAGATGCCAGGTAATTATTGATGCAGGAGGCGATTAGACAACTTACGCCGTTGTTAGCACACCAAAGAATACACTAATGGCAAAAAATGTTCTCGGAACACATTTTTTCAAGAATACAAGCGGTCACGTTCTTACTGACAGACCGTACAATATATATGAATGTCTGAAGGGTGGTCCAGTAACTACCTCTTAGAATATGTTTAGAATATTTCTGGGACGTAATAGAGAGAGATCATGTAGTGAATAGGTTACATGTACTTGCAGCAGGAATTACTTATCCAAAGCAGTAATTTTATATGTAATAAAATTAATATTCTCACTCTCAAAACTATTTGCATCAAAACTGTTTCTTCAGGGGCAACACGAAACACCTCTTTGTATTGGGTGGTTAAAGTTTCGTTTTATTCTGACATAAAATTTTCATTACGATCTTTGAAATGACGCTTATATGAGCATTTCCGTAAATTGTTGGTATGTTAGCGGTTCAAAAAAGAGAGAATTCTTTTTTCAAAGTTACACTGATTAGACTCGATTTAAATCGTTCTTGGACCTTCAGAAACAATTATTCACGACTGAACACAACTCTTTTAAGAACCTTTTTTTTTTTTTTTTTTTTTTTTTATTGGTCTAGCACACGTGCTGCAGGGAAGTCCCTAAAGCTCTCCAGGAGCGGCACGAGTGCGGAAAAAGCGATTCACGTTGTTCTTGAATCGCTGTAAATTGTGCTCGGTGGGAAACACAGCGCTGGGCAAATTATTCCAAAGGGATGACGTTCTCCATATAAAAGATTGCTTGAAAAGCGTTGTACGCGGAGTAACAAGCTGAACCTCATACGGATGCGAAGCACCAGCGCGACGTGTATTTCTAACATGCACCGCTTTGGGAGGAATTAAGCGGGCTACATCCTTCGAACACTTTCCATGAAAATACTTGTAGAACAGACTCAAGTCGCCAACCGTTCTTCGATGTTCCAGCGAATCAAGGCCGCCGGTCAATTCCGGGTCCCCAATCAGACGGACCGCTCTTCTCTGAACAGAATCCAACAAATGCAGTGTATGTTTGGGAGCGGAGCCCCAAACGTGGGAGCAGTATTCCATAGTTGGTCGAATTTGGGCTTTGTAAAGAATTAACAGTTGTTGTGGGGTGTAAAGCTTTCTGGTTCTAAATAATATTCCCAACTTTTGAGAAGCTCTCCTTGCTATGCCTGCAACATGTTCATGCCAAGACATATTTGCTCCCAAACTAACGCCCAACAAATTGAGCGACGATGCTAGGGGAATGGAGTGCCCCGACATAACTATGTCGGGTTCAGCAACGTTAACTTTTTTAGAAAAAACTGCCGCTTGGGTTTTTGTAGCGTTAAATTCCACTTGGTTACTGTCACCCCAAGATAGAATTTCTTCCAGGTCTTTGTTGAGTTGAACGACCTCCTGCTGTCTGCGGACATTCGCCTGAGCAACCGATGTCCGAGCGTTCAAGGTGAATGAAGAGACAAGCGTACTGTCATCTGCAAAGCTATAGATTGGATTCCCGGTCTTTTCCAGCAGATCGTTAATGTAAATGAGAAAGAGAGTAGGAGACAGTATGGAGCCCTGGGGCACACCAGCGTTGATAGTGAGGGTGTTAGAAAGAAATCCGTCGACCGCCACTCGTAAAGAACGCTCTCTGAGGAAACATGAGAGCCACAAACAGAACCTTTCAGACATACCATAAGAGCGCAACTTAGCCAACAGTCCATCGTGCCAAACACGGTCGAATGCCTTGGATATGTCAAGAGCAACCGCTCGAGATTCTCCAAAGTGTTCAATTGCGTTGTTCCAAACATGTGTTACATAAGTCAGAAGATCTCCTGTTGATCTATGTTTACGAAAACCATATTGGTGATCGCTAATAATATTGAATCGTTCAAGATATTTTAGAAGATGCTCATTAATAACCTTTTCCATGACTTTCGATATTATTGAAAGCAGTGCAACTGGTCGGTAGTTATTTGGCAAGGTCTTCTTACCTTTTTTAGGTATCGGCTGAACCGTGGCACATTTCCAGCAGGACGGAAATATTCCCTTTCTGTAGGATAGGTTGAAAAGTCTACAGAAAACTGGTGTTAGTTCGCTTGCACAGTTTTTGAGAACTATGGCAGGTATTCCGTCAGCGCCAGAAGCCTTCTTGGTGTCTAGCTTCATTAAAATACGCTTTATGATGCGCTGTCTGAAGACAACATCGGGCATCTTTGACTGCAATATGGGAATAGTAGGTGGTGTTTTTCCTTGGAAATCGACAGTAGAATGTGAACCAAAAGTTCAGCCAACAAGTTCGCTCTCTCAACAGGTGTGGTTGCAATGGAATTATCTGGCCGTGTGAGTGGTGGTATGGTGGATTTGGTAAAATTTTGACTAACTGCCTTAGCGACTGCCCAAAAGGACCTTCTTTAGCTCAATATGTAAATATTTACCGAAAAAATAAAAAAAAATGAAAAAAAAAAAAAAAAAACTCGCTAAATTGCCGTAAAAAGCGTTAAAAACCAATGTATAATGTACCGTATTATAAGTTTATCCACACGATTTATTGAAATTATTCATCGTGAATTCTGGAAACGTTTTCCTTTTTTATATAATGGCCATTTTTGCCCATTTTATATCTTTTAGTCAAATTAACGTCCAGGTACACTTTTCTTATGTTCTTTGACATGCTGACTTCGAATTTGTATGTACCTTATTGATATGAGGATATTTTTTCCAAGTTGTGGTCAAATTTAAGCCACTTTTTGGCCAGAGATGACCGTATTTATAAAGCACTGAAAAGTGTACATACTGTAAAATTAAACTTATCTATTATAAGTAAAATAAAACATGTGTTTTTTTGTTTGTTTCTGTTTTTTTGTATTATTTTATAATTTTTAAAATAATAAATAGGTATGTTTCAAAAAATGTTGTAAACTACATTATTTTATTTTTAGCAGAGAACAATATGAAATAATAAATTTTCATAAATAAAATTAACTTATTTAATTAATATAATACGTAGGCTAAAAAGTTTTGGATCTGACATCCACATGATTTTTAGGAAGTACTAAGCTTCAAACGATACATGTCAAAATTTCATGATATTTCGACGATTTATTTACAAATTACAGTGGTTTTAGTGACCCTACTTTTGATATTTTCAAAAAAAAAATAGAAAAAACCGAATTTCGTGTATCAACTAAACACTACTTTTTGATGGGAAAAAGTACCGTTCAAGCAAAGCAATGGCTTGATAAGTATTATGGAGACTCATCATTTAATGGTGTACTGAATTTAAACGCGGTCGTACAGACACAAATGATGCTGAACGCTCTGGACGTCCAAATGAGGTGGTTAGACCGAAAACATCAAAAAAATCCACAAAATTGTTTTGAATAACCGTAATTGCGTAAGATAGCTGACACCCTAAAGATATCAAAACAACGTGTTGGTCATATTTTGCATGAACATTTGGACATGAGAAAACTCTGTTCGAAATGGATACCGCGTTTGCTCATAGTTTACCAAAAACAACAACGTGTTGATGATTCTGAGCGCTGTTTGGACCTGTTTAAGCGCAATAAAAAGGATTTTTATGCTATATGTGACAATGGATGAAACATGTATCTACCACTACACACCGGAATCAAATCGGCAGTCAGCTGAGTTGACCGCAGCCGGTGAAATCCGCCCAAAGCGACCAAAGACACAACAGTCGGCTAGGAAGGTTTTGGCCTCTGTATTTTGGGATGTGCATAGAATAATTTTCATCGGCTGTGCTGAGAAGGGAAAAAAATCAATAGCGAATATTATATAAAGTTATTGGTGCATTTGAAGGTAGAGATCGCAAGGAAACGGCCCTAAATGAACATGAAAAAAAGTTCTTTTTCATCAAGACAATGCACCTTGTCACAAGTCAATAGTTACGATGGCAAAACTGTATGAATTCACGTTCGAATTGCTTCCTCATTCACCATATTCTCTAGATTTGGCCTCTAGCGACTATTATTTATTTTTTTTTTTTCGCTCAAAAAAATGCTCGCGACAAAGAGATTTGGCTCAATTGAAGAAGTTATCGTCGAAACTGAGGCCTATTTTGAAGACAAAGACAAACTTCCTACAAGAAAGGTATAAAAATTTTAGAAAAGCGTTGGACTGATTGTATAGCTCTTGAAGGAAACCGAATAAAGTCGAATTTTGCAAAAAAAAAAAAAATGTGTTTTAAGTAGCAAGATAAAAACTTTTCAGCCTACGTATTAGTTTATAAATTTTACAATTCTTAGCACCGTTTTCAGTGTCATTGTAAACAAAAATCGCATGGATAAACTTATAATACGGTACATTAAATATTGATTTTCGGCGGTTTTTATGGCAATTCAGCATGTTCTTCCATTTTTTTCACAAAAACTTGCATATGGAGCTGTAAAAAAAGGTTCTTAAAAAAGTTGTGTTCAGTCGTGAATAATTATTTCTGGGAGTCCAAGGAACGATTTAAATCGAATCTAATGAGCACCACTCTCAAAAAAAATTCTCTCAATAGTAAAACAACACTGTCTACTCCACACAATATTGTGAGGAGTAGACAGTGTTGTTTTACTATTGAATTCATCAACTCCACTGAGAGAAATGGACTATTACTATAAAAAAAAAATTATCTCTTTTTTGAACCGCTAACAAACCAACAATTTTCGGAAATGCTCATATACATCATAGTACAAAAACAGTTTTGGCTGAATAAATGTTGGCAAACTATGAAGTAGTAGAGTTAAAAATATTTTTCATATTATTTTACAATGCAATATGTTTTATATGTGATTTTTAAGGACTGATCTAATCTGATAATTAACAAACCTGCTTCAAAAAATCCTGATTCAACGGTGGCAAAAATCTACTTTCCTCTTGTCTCAGCTCCTTATCTTTCTCTGCATAACTATCCAGGTCCGAAATAATCTCTTTCAAAGAATTCTTGATGTTTTCTTCTTTTATCTCAGCCTTACTACCCCCACCACTATTTAAAGTTCTCGGTACATTATAACCACTATCAGTTGTCAGTGTAATTTGAGGAGGAGGTGGACGAGAGGTTTCTAAAGGGGGCTCTAAGTCTGATAATTTAAGAGGAGATAAAGGTTGGACTGGTATGTAGCCATGAGGGAGACTTCCAGTAGGCTCTTGGTTATTGTTTGAATCTGTTACTGGTTGGTATAAATTCTCTGGATCCTTCCCTAATGATAAATCTACTATTTGTGCAGATTCAGGAGGTTGGTATTCATATAATTCCTCAAATGATTTGGAAGGAGCAGATTGTGGCTGCTGTGGCTGTAGAGGTAAGCTCTGGTAGCTTGTAGGTTGGTATATTGGTTGAATTGCCTGTGGTGTTTGCTCTGCTGGTGTGTTACTTGCTTCGTCTGGTTTCAAACTTTCAGCTACATGTCCATTAAAGAGTTTTTGCTCCTCTTTGTCCTTGTTAACTCCAATATTACCTATTTGTGCTAAGGCATCTGAGTAAATATCTTCAATTTCCTTCATTATAGGTTCACTATTGACTTTATTAACATTTTCGTCCGATTTATTACTTTCTTTAATTTGCTTTGTAAGTTCAAAAGATTTTGGAGCTTCAAAAGGTCTAAGAGGCTCAAAAGGTGTTATTGGTTCGAATGGTTTTATAGGTTCAAATGGTTTCGGCGGCTCGAATGCTTTGGTTGGTTCTATCGGAAGGGGTTGATAGTAAGTTTGTTGTTTTTTAGTAGTTTGTTCGGATTCTAATTCATCCTGTTTTTAAAAGAAAATAATTTAATTAATACTAACATAATATGTGAAAATTAGGTTTTTTTAGATTAGTAACTATTTAGAAGCTTCAGTTGCATCTCTGGCTCAATGCTTATTCAATAATACAACATTTAGACATCAAACTTACCAATGCCCGTTCTCTGAGTATAAGCATCCAGAGAAGAAACATTTTCCTGAAAAACTGATTTAAAATAGTTGTTTAGTAAAAATGTTTCGCTTTCTTATGAATAATACATTAATACTTATAGAGAAAATTAGTACAAAGAATTTGGCAACCAAGATTTTCTCAAGGGACAATGACATGACAATTAAATGGAAATTAAAAGGAAATGGTGAGGTGTAAGTTTTAGACGAGAAATGTAAAAGAATATTGTATATGTAAGATATAAAGAAAGTAAGTTGCTGAACTACTATACGTAATGCGGTTAAACTTTTTGTACCCATAAAACTTAGATTGTCGGCAGTCGGTAGGTAAGAAGGTAACCACAATGCTATAAAATGATTGTTAGGAAACGTTTGGATACTTACTAAAGCTAATTTAGAAAAAAGTACACTTACAACGCTGATCCCTGTAAGCATTTTTTGACTAAAGGGCAAATTGTTAAACTGTTGAATTTTATAGTTCTATAGAATAATGTTTAGACGAAACACTGTTAAAATTTTTTCGATTTTTTTCTTCATATTCATGCAAGGTGTCGTTCCAAAGACAGGAACAAAAAACAAAGCATATTTAAGCACAAGTTATAACACTCCCACATTAAGTAGCTTTAAAGTTGTTGAAATATATGCAATTGAACAATAATATTCTTCACATTTGAATTTCCCAAATAAATATTTCTGGATAGAAATTGAAAGCTGCAAGAGACACCGTTTCGACAGTAAAGTATATAAAAGAGTAAAAAAATTGACATTGTACGAGGACTACCTTTGAAGTTTTTACAAAAACAATGAAAGAAAACAAATTTTTTGGGACAAATTGTTTTATTGTTACTCAAAATAATATTCGCCATTAAGATTTATATACTTTTATTTACGTTCGAACCAATTCTCGGAACATTTTTTCCCCTCTGAAGTGGGTACCTCAAAAACATGATTTTTGGAAGGATTCAACGGCTTTTTTAGGTGATGAAAATTGCATGTCCATAAATCAGATGAATACTGGCAATGAGATATTAATTCGATGTTTTTCTCCGTCAAATAATCATGTTTGACGTGCTGTGTGAGAGCTGGCACTGTCATGATGAAGAATGATGCGACGTTTATGTCGTATTTCCTGATTTCATCGATGACTTCTGACAAATAAATTACTGTATACCAATCAGCATTAAGTGTTTTTCGATTTTCTGAAGCAATGGTTAAAATATGTCCAGTATAACCAAAGATACAAGCGATCATTTTCTTGGAAGTGCTTCGCGAACGAACCACTTTTGTTGGATCGCTTCATTTTGGAACACCCAAACAGCTGATTGTTGCTTAGTTTCCAGCTCGTACGAATATATCCAAGTTTCGTCTCCTATTACGATGGTGTATACGAATTTTGCATATCCTCGGTCGAATTTTTTGAGCATTTCCTTATATCAATTAACACGACCCTGTTTTTGAGTTTCGGTTAAATTATGCGGAATCCATCGGGAACAGATCTTTTTCACAGCTAAATATTCTTGCAAAATCCAATGTACTGCAGTCTTTAATATGCCTACGGATGCTACTATCTCACAGTAAGTCACATGCCGATCCTTTTCAATCATGTTATGCACAGCATCGATGTTTTTGGAATAACAACCAAATTTGGTCGACCTTCACGAAATTCATCGCTGACGGAAGCACGACCATGACGAAATTCTGCAAAACCAGTTGTAAACAGTCTTTTTTGATGGTGATGCATTACCAAAAGTTGAACGAAGCGATTCGAGGTATTATTGTTGAATTAGGACTTTACTAAAATCATAAAAATCATTCCCGTGAAATTTCCATTTATTCCCGAAATTGTTTTTTAACCCTTACTGTAAACAAACTACTCGGCCAATTTCTGAGCTACTACTGTTTTAACAATAACAAAGGTTTAATTTTACGGCAATGGTAATGTCACATCTCAATAGTGCCATCTAGTGGTCGTTTGTAAAAACTTAATAGGCGGCCCTCGTACAAGTGATCTATGAAATGTTATAATTTAGTTAGGTATAGTGTATGGTATGCAAAATGGGTTTAAAATAAATCAAGAAATCGAAATGGGCAAGCATGTATGTGTTCCGGCTTTTTGGAACACTGCTATAATTTGAAATGTTTTTTTGAATGTGCAACATCAGTTCCCGAAAAATTTGTATAAAGTTTTCTTTATTTGCAATATATAACCCTGTATTTAATTTATAATGATGTACTCGTTCCTTTTTAGTGTTCCGTACGGAACACTTATAAGATCACTTCGGTGTCTGTCTGTCTGTCTGTCTGTCCCTGTCACACCCGATTTTCTCCGAAACTATTTGACATAGAAAGATGAAATTTGGTAATAATATAGGAATTGATGGCCTCATCAGAGCCATGTAGTTTTGAGAATTAAATTTTGACTTAAAGGGTTAGTTTTGGGGGGTGAAGTCGGAAGTGAAAAAAAAATTTTTTTACTAGGTCATCGAGTGTGGTGTCATATGAAAGCTTGTGAAAACACGAGTAAAAAAATGTATATATAATATTATACTTGCGCGTACTTTTCTTTGTATTATTTTTAAAAATTCGCAAAAAATCGCTGCCCCGGGCCTTATCTCGAAAAGTACTAATCAAAAAATTTCGAAAAAATTCTGGAATATTCTCCACGGAGTGTAGATTGAACGAAAATTATCACGAGTGTATTACCTTTAATAATTTTATATGGTATATAAAAAAAACAAAAATTTCAAGGTCATCAGATTTCAGTAAAACTCATTTGGGGTGTGTTTTGTGAAGTCACTGATCATTTTATACCACCGTAACATAAATTTTGACTTAAGAGTTTCGTTTTGAGGGGTGAAATCGGAAGTGAAAAAAAAAAATATTTTTTACTAGGTCATCGAGTGTGGTGTCAAATGAAAGCTTGTGAGAACACGAGTAAAAATATATATATAATGTAATACTTGCGCACACTTTTCTTCGTATTATTTTTAAAAAATTGCTGTCCCCTACCTTATCTCGAAAAGTACTGATCAAAAAATTTTGAAAAAATTCTGGAATATTCTCCACGGGGTATAGAATGAAGGAAAATTATCACGAGTGCATTACCTTTAATAATTTATTTGGTATATAAAAAAAAAACAAATTTCAGTTTTCAGTAAAGACTGGAAACAAACTTTGTTGAAAACTCATTTGGGGTGTGTTTTGTGAAGTCACTGATCATTTTATACCACCCTAACAAAAATTTTTATTTTGAAAACAATCAACGTACGGAACACTAATTGTGCTAGTTCAACTTGCACTTGACCGGTTTTTTTTTGCTAATAGATCCATTGACAATATTACAGATTAATGTCAAACGTTAAATAGACATATGGTATAATAAGGCGTAAGTTCGATTCTGAATCGCCTGAAGATATCGTAACGAATATCTGCTGACTTTTGTCATTAATTGTGACTTCCGAATCTCATAGTGACATCTAAGCATACGACCTTCATGATGAGGTTGACAATAACGTTCTGAACCATAATTATTGTTGTAATTTGGAAGGAAATAGGGCTATATCTTATTTCTGTTAGTGTATATTCGGGAGTATTCATATAATGTATCTGCTTTTCTTTTATGTGAAAAAGGTAAATTGTATTTTATCAAGACTTGTAAAATATATTTAATTTCATATAGTATTATAGTATTACTATCTAGCTAAATTCATTGGGTTTAAAATAACTGCTGACAAGTGAAAATCATCAGTAAATGTCGATATAATTACTAGAAAATCATGTTTGCTCACCACATTAACGTGGCTATATAAATGACACAAATAAACTTTTATGTATCAGGACCCTTCCCAAATTTCGACAGAAATGAGGTCTTCGGACATAAATATACATGAATGTGATTAGTTGCAGCAATTAGCAGCCAGTATCCTTAAGACATTTGTATATTCTCAGATTAACCTGTTTTATATAATCTAATTAGATGCATCAACCTGCGCGTATTGCTATATTATGTAATTTACCTAGGTAAGGCATTTGCTTAGACATTGCTCTCATAAACCGACCATAAACTGCTTTCGACATCGAGTAACCTACCAATCAGTGACAGACTGGCGTCTAAGCTGCGCAAGATTTGGCACTACAAATCTGCTAAATGGGAAGATCTCATGGAATATTTTCGAACTTTCCCTTGGATAGACATTTGTTTTCGATCTGATAACCCATTAGACTGCGCCAGGAGGTCTCCGATGTTATTTTGACTGGTATGGAAGCCTATATCCCTTTTTCGAAGAAATGCTCCTCCAACGGCAAGCCTTGGTTTAACCGAAAATGCAAAGAAGCTGTTGCTTCTAAACATCTTGCCTACCGACAACGGTGTTCATGCCCGGAACAGATGCAAAGGAATTATCGACGAAACCAAGGAGGCACACAATCAACGAATTTGAAACAAACTTCTCGCTTGTCCCAACAATTCCAGGTCCTTTTGGGCAGTCGTTAAGACAGTTAGTCAAAATTTCATCAAATCCACCATACCACCAATCACGGCCAGATAATTATATTGCAACGACACCTGTTGAGAAAGCGAACTCATTGGCTGAACTCTTTCCTTCACATTCTACTGTCTATTTCCAAGGAAAAACACCACCTACTATTCCCATGTTGCAGTCAAGGATGCCAGATGTTGTCTTCAGACAGCGTATCATAAAGGGTATTTTAATGAAGCTAGACACCAAAAAGGCTTCTGGCGCTGACGGAATACCTGCCATGGTTCTCAAAAACTGTACGAGGAAACTAACACCAGTTTTCTGTAGATTTTCCAATCTATCCTACAGAAAGGGAATATTTCGTTCTTGCTGGAAATATGCTACAGTTCAGCCGATACCTAAAAAAAGGCAAGAAGACCTTGCCAAATAACTACCGACTAGTCGCACTGCTTTCAATAATATCGAAAATCATGGAAAAGGTTATCAATCAGCATCTTCTGACTTATGTAACACATGTTTGGACAACAATTGAACACTTTGGAGAATCTCAAGAGGTTGCTCTTGACATATCCAAGGCATTCGACCGTGTTTGGCACGATGGACTGTTGACAATACGCTTAGCTCTTCATTCACTTTGAACGCTCGGACATCGGCTACTCAGGCAAATATCCGCAGACATCAGGAGGTCGTTCAACTTAACAAAGATCTGGAAGAAATTCTATCTTGAGGTGACAGTAACCAAGTGGAATTTAACGCTACAAAAACCCAGGCGGCAGTTTATTCTAAAAAAGTTAACGTTGCTGAACACGACATAGTCATGTCGGGGGCACTCCATTCCCCTAGCATCGTCACTCAATTTGTTGGGCGGTAATTTGGGAGCAAATATGACCTGGCATGAACATGTTGCAGGCATAGCAAGGAGAGCTTCTCAAAATTTGGGAATATTATTTCGAACCAGAAAGCTTTACACTCCACAACAACTGTTAATTCTTTACAAAGTTCAAATTCAACCAACTACGGAATACTGCTTCCATATTTGGGGCTCCGCTCCCAAACACACACTGCATTTGTTGGATTCTGTTCAGAGGAGAACTGTTCGTCTAATTGGAGATCCGGAACTGACCGGCGGCCTTGATTCGCTGGAACATCGAAGAACGGTTGGCGACTTGAGTCTGTTCTACAAGTATTTTCATGGAAAGTGTTCGAAAAATGTAGCCCGCTTAATTCCTCCCAGAGCGGTGTATGTTAGAAATACACGTCGTGCTAATACTTCACATCCGTATGAGGTTCAGCTTGTTTACTCCGCGTACAACGCTTTTCAAGCAGTCTTTTATATGAAGAACATCATCCCTTTCGAATAATTTGCCCAGGGCTGTGTTTCCCACCGAGTACAATTTACAGCGATTCAAGAACAACGTGAATCGCTTTTTCCGCACACATACCGCTCCTGGAGCGCTTTAGGGATTTCCCTGTAGCAAGTGTGCTAGACCCATAAAAAAAAATAATACTTTCCTAATATACACATATCTTAAGTAGAGTAGCAGGACAAATTTATGTGGCAATTCTGGGAAGCTGTCTTGCTACTTACTCCTACCATTCTATGACATACCCTTACATCATTTTTTGAAATCAGCATATTGAAAACTCGGTCTTAATTTGGTTTAAAGCAAAGACTACTTGCGTACTAATGGAGACCCATACAATTACGCATACTGGTTAATGTTTTAAAATGTTCATAATAAGTAATTTTATACCGCGTTAATATTTGAGAGTTAACGTTAACAAAAAATAGAAAAATGCATATTTAATGGTCACACACACTTGTCGTATCCTCATAAGAAAAATATTTATTTAATTAGATTTAGTTTGTTTTTAGTGGCTGGCCATTCTGACCAAAAAATATCAGCGATAAAGACGATGCCCCTTCAACTCTGCTTTAGAAAGGACTGAACTCCTGAAATTGGATTTAAATGGCATTGAGTAGCAATCCTGATGAAAACTACCGAGAGCATATTATTGATGGTGGATCACTTAAAACAGAACACATGAAAGCAGTGTTCTACACGTTCCCGAATGAGATACATATCTGAAGTCAGACTGAATGTCGACGAAGACATTCAGATAACGGGCTAGCACCAGTCGATGCTCGTAGCAGAATCTTAAAATAAACTGTGGGTTTTGTCTGGCTGACATTATTCAGATGTTAAACTGAGTTGGTAAAATGAAAGTCTCCGGTCGATATTTGTTTTAAAATTTCGGTTTTATCAATTTTCTGAATTATTTACTTCAGATTTGGTATGGGTCTATTTTTGCCTTGAATTTTGTTAGACCCGGGATGTTTTAGCTTTACGGAGTAATGATTCTGTCAAAATTTGGTAAAAAAGAGTACAGCACCTAAGCCGAAATTCGTTTATATCGCTACTTTTCATCTTCTACTGAGAATATCCCAGATATCCTTCGCATCGCACTTAACTATCGAATCGCGTGCATCGTTAGCTGGAAATAGGAACTCAAATACAACACAGTTTTATATCTAATATAGAAAACTTTTATAAAAATTCTAAAATTTTTAGTGTTCTTTACGGAACACTTATCAGATCACTTCGGTGTACGCGATTTTTCTCCTAAACTATTTTACACAGACAGCTCAGATTTGTCACAAGTATAGAAGTTGATGGCCCAATGAGAGCCGGGTAGTTTTGAAAGTTAAATTTTAACTTAAGAGGTTAGTTTTAGGGTGTGAAATTAGAAGTGAAAAAAAATTTGTGCGCAAGGTCATCAAGTGGGGTATCAATTGAAATCTTATGATTACACGAGTGCAAAAAATATATATGATGTAATACTCGCACAAACTTTTCTTCATATTATTTTTAAAAAAT
>CM032453.1:51371101-51409468 GCA_019049505.1 Pachyrhynchus sulphureomaculatus
CTAACTGTTCTTCGATGTTTTGAAGAATTAAATTTTCTGGTACGTTTGGTCCCCTTACAGGCGAATGGCTTACGTTTGCCTATAATCTAACAAAAGTATGTTTGGGAGTCATTAGCATGCTAGCAGTTTTCTAACGATTGGCTTTATATCGCATATAAAGTACATAAAAATATCAACAAATAGGATTCGGAGTTATTAAGAAGTTCTTTTGCTATACTAGCAATAGGAACATATATTGTTTCCAAGTCAATCACCACTAAGTAACGCTTAGCAAGTTGACCGACGTTGCTTGAAATTATGTCAAGGCAACTTGAAATGTTAACTTTTTTCAAAAAAATAATGCCTGGATCTTAATAATGGTAAGCTCTACTTTCTTAGAGTCATTTCGAGTCAGAATGTCTTCAATGTCCTTGGTAAATTGTAAAACTTTCTGCTGTCTACTGATATTTACATCAACAGCTAATATTTGTGCGTCCAAGGTAAGTAAAAATACAAGCGTGATTATATTAGAAAAATTGGAATCTAGGTTTTTAGTCTTTTCCAAGAAATGATTAAGGAATGGAAAAAAGAATTGTAACTTGGGAAAAATGATTTCTGGAGAAACTCAAGAGCAAAACTTAGCCTACAATCAGCCATACCCAACAGGATTTGGATAAATGAAGTGTAAAAGCTGAAAATTCTCCATAATGTTGCATTGCATTGTTCCAAACATTTGTAGTATTGGTCAGAAGATTTCCTGTTAACCTGCGATGACGGAAGTCATATTGTTGGTAGCTAATAACATTAAATCTTTGCTTATACTTTAATGTTTGACTGTTTCATAAGCTGTAATAATATTGAAAGCAACGTGCAAGCAACTGGACGGCAATTGTTTAGGTTCGTCTTCTTGCCAAGTAATGAATATAAGATGGAATGCATCAGAATTTTAATTTTCTAAAAGCAAACCTACGCTGTATTAAACGCTATCTTTCTTAATTTTTTTTTATGACCTCATTACATAGACAAAAAAATCTTGGCTTTGAATACAAAGCTATCGCAAAAACGTATTGGTATCGTAGAGACAATACTAAAATTAACTATTTTTTTGGACCCGGTATTAAAAAAAATCCTAATACAAATTATTTGCATATGTTATCTGGCAAGAATCCAAAAGATTGCTTTAACCGAACTCATAAATAAATTTTAGTAGCTTTTAAATTCGAATGCGTTGCGCGGATAGCCCAGTGAATTACATCAAAATCTTATTTAAATTAAATATAGATGTTTGGTTATGTAAACAAATAATAATTATTGTAGAATAAAGAAGTCTTGGTAATTCTTGTATATATATATATATATATATATATATATATATATATATATATATATATATATATATATATATATATATATACATATATATAGATATATATATATATATATATATATATATATATATATATATATATATATATACAAGCATCCGTTCGGTTATTACGTTCTGCCTATAATCTAACAAAAGTATGTTTGAGAGTCATTAGCATGCTAGCAGTTTTCTAACGATTGGCTTTATATCGCATATAAAGTACATAAAAATATCAACAAATAGGATTCGGAGTTATTGAGAAGTTCTTTTGCTATACTAGCAATAGGAACATATATTGTTTCCAAGTCAATCACCACTAAGTAACGCTTAGCAAGTTGACCGACGTTGCTTGAAATTATGTCAAGGCAACTTGAAATGTTAACTTTTTTCAAAAAATAATGCCTGGATCTTAATAATGGTAAGCTCTACTTTCTTAGAGTCATTTCGAGTCAGAATGTCTTCAATGTCCTTGGTAAATTGTAAAACTTTCTACTGTCTACTGATATTTACATCAACAGCTAATATTTGTGCGTCCAAGGTAAGTAAAAAATACAAGCGTGATTATATTAGAAAAATTGGAATCTAGGTTTTTAGTCTTTTCCAAGAAATGATTAGGGAATGGAAAAAAGAATTGTAACTTGGGAAAAATGATTTCTGGAGAAACTCAAGAGCAAAACTTAGCCAACAATCAGCCATACCCAACAGGATTTGGATAAATGAAGTGTAAAAGCTGAAAATTCTCCATAATGTTGCATTGCGTTGTTCCAAACATTTGTAGTATTGGTTAGAAGATTTCCTGTTAACCTGCGATGACGGAAGTCATATTGTTGGAAGCTAATAACATTAAATCTTTGCTTACACTTTAATGTTTGACTGTTTCATAAGCTGTAATAATATTGAAAGCAACGTGCAAGCAACTGGACGGCAATTGTTTAGGTTCGTCTTCTTGCCAAGTAATGAAAATAAGTTGGAATGCATCAGAATTTTAATTTTCTAAAAGCGAACCTACGCTTCATTAAACGCTATCTTTCTTAATTTTTTTTTATGACCTCATTACATAGACAAAAAAATCTTGGCTTTGAATACAAAGCTATCGCAAAAACGTATTGGTATCGTAGAGACAATACTAAAATTAACTATTTTTTTTGGACCCGGTATTAAAAAATCCTAATACAAATTATTTGCATATGTTATCTGGCAAGAATCCAAAAGATTGCTTTAACCGAACTCATAAATAAATTTTAGTAGCTTTTAAATTCGAATGCGTTGCGCGGATAACCCAGTGAATTACATCAAAATCTTATTTAAATTAAATATAGATGTTTGGTTATGTAAACAAATAATAATTATTGTAGCATAAAGAAGTCTTGGTAATTCTTGTATATATATATATATATATATATATATATATATATATAATATATATATATATATATATATATATATATATTACATATATATATAGATATATATATAGATATATATATATATATATATATATATATATATATATATATATATATATATATATATATATATATATATGCATCCATTCGGTTATTATGTTCTGGGAGTTCCGGATGTAATGTCCCGACACATAAAATAATTGAGTGGCTGGCTACTTTCACAGAAACTATAATTCATTTTGATATTTTTCACATGATATAACGTGTCTGATAATATGATATATTCAAAAGTGTGTAGAAAAAATTAATTACCTTTAAATTAATTAACCGTTTACAATTTACAACGATACATTTTAATAAAAATCAACGACATTTCATATATTTCATATGAAAAATTCCTTTCCCATTTATTAGACCATCTTAATATTTAGATTTTTAGGAGAAACAACTAAAAACGACGCGCGAGTACTACCTCAGAGTACCCCAAAACGTGAAAATAAAACCAGTCATTTCAAAAGACCAAGGGGACTTAATCGGGCTTTAGACCCAAGAAAATGGTAGCTGCTACTAGAAATCGGGCTCGGAGCAATATTCAAGACTCTTTAAAAAAAGAAAATAACATACATGTCAAGGTGATGGCTCTCTTACCAAGGGCCAATAAGAAAAAACTACTGTATAAACGAAATCAACTTCAACGCAGCAGAGGTAGAAGCCAAGAGAGAGGAGTACCAAATAATCCATTTAGTCAACCACTCCACATTTACATGTCAGGCCAACCCAAGATGCATAAACGGTAACTGCAACCATCATTTTATAAGTTCCAGGGAATCAAAACAATCACAATTGTGTATACAATTTGCGGGAAATATTCGACCAACTATGGAATACTATATATACGACTCAAACTTCATAAAGAATCAGCAGCAACGACATTCAGGTTCATATGGGAGTCACGAACAGACTAACCTACACCAACAATAACATGGACGATCCAATCACAACATAAATAAATGCAGGAATATTTGAGTCATCTACTTATGTTGTTAATAAACAGGGTACAACAGGTCCAGAATAACGGTAGGACGCAAGAACGAAAATAACACTCGTAGTTAGAGTGCTCGAACACTGACTCAGTAGACACAGAAAGCAGATACGATCTAAAACTATTTAATCTGAATTTGGCTGAAATTATTCTGTTTATATATATATATATATATATATATATATATATATATATATATATATATATATATATATATATATATATATATATATATGTATATACATACATACATACATATATATATATATATATATATATATATATATATATATATATATATATATATATGCATGCGATTTTTTGCAATTTGTTAAAAATAATACAAGGAAAAGTGTGCGCGAGAATTACATTATATACATTTTTCAACTCGGCAAATGAAAGCTTATAAAAAGCTTTCGTTTGACACCCCACTCGATGGCCTGGTAATTTTTTTTTCACTTGCGATTTCACCTCCCCCCCAAAACTAATCCCTTAAGTCAAAATTTTACTTTCAAAACTACATGGCTCCGATGAGGCTATCAATTCCTAAATTAGTGCCAAATTTCAACTTTCTATGTCAAATAGTTTCGGAGAAAATCGGGTGTAACAGACGGGCAGGCGGACAGACAGATGGACAGACAGATGGACAGACAGATAGACAGACAGATGGACAGACAGATAGACAGACAGACACCGAAGTGATCTTATAAGTACGGAACACTAAAAATCAGGTTTGATAAATCCCAATAGAATGGACGAAACGTCATTAAAATCTATTTTTTTATGAAAATATACCGATGATTAACCAACCAATATATATATATATATATATATATATATATATATATATATATATATATATATATATATATATATACGAGGCTGGTTTGAAAAGTCCGTGCAAAGTCCGAGAGATGGCACCACCGGCGCGTATCGAGGTCATGTTTAGTTAGTAGCATCTCTTGAATGAACGCACACCAAGTTTCAGCCATATTGGTCTATTTCTTTGTGTTTGGCATTCGTGTGAATCATTGAGGTCGAGTGATTTTCAAGAAATGGACGAAAAAGAATTTCGTGTGGTGATTAAACATTACTTTATGAAAGGCAAAACGCCTCAGGAGACTAAAGAGAAGCTTGATAAACATTATGGTGACTCTGCACCTTCGATTAGAACAGTTTATAAGTGGTTTCAAAATTTTCGTACTGATCATATGGGCACAAGTGACGCTGAACGTTCTGGACGGTCTGTGGAGGTTACGACTCCAGAAATCATTGATAAAATCCATGATATGGTGATGGATGACAGAAGAGTTACGGTGCGTGAGATTGCTAGTGCTGTGGGCATCTCGACTGAACGGGTACATAATATTTTGCATAAACATTTGGACATGAGAAAGCTATCCGCAAGATGGGTGCCGCGATTGCTCACGCTTGACCAAAAACGGAATCGTGTGAAGTGTTGCAAGGATGGTTTGCAGCTGTTCCAGAAGAATCCGGAGGACTTTAAGCGTCGTTTCGTCACTGTGGATGAAACATGGATACATTACTATACTCCTGAGACCAAACAACAATCTAAACAATGGGTTACCAAGGGGGAATCTGCACCAAAAAAGGCGAAGACCGTTCCTTCGGCCGGAAAGGTTATGGCGACTGTCTTTTCGATTCGCAAGGGATAATCCTCATCGACTATCTGGAAAAGGGTAAAACTATTACAGGTGAATATTATTCATCGTTATTGGACCGTTTGAAAACCGAGCTGCAAGAAAAACGCCAGCGATTGGCCCACAAGAAACTCCTTTTCCATCACGACAACGCACCAGCACACACCTCAGCAGTTGTGGTCGCAAAATTAATGGAAATAGGATTCCAACTCGTTTCACATCCCCCCTATTCTCCAGACTTGGCTCCCTCGGACTACTATTTGTTCCCCAATTTGAAGAAATGGCTGGCAGGACAAAGATTTTATTTAAACGAGGAGGTGATTGCAGACACTAATGGATATTTTGCAGACTTGGACAAATCCTATTATTCGGAAGGGATCAACAAACTAGAACATCGTTGGACGAAGTGTATAAGCCTAAAAGGAGACTATGTCGAAAAATAAAAAAGGTTTACCCCAAACACATAAGTAGTTTTTTTTATTTTTGCACGGACTTTTCAAACCAGCCTCGTATATATAGATATAGATATATATATATATATATATATATATATATATAGATATATATATATAGATATAGATATATATATATATATATATATATATATATATATATATATATATATATATATATATATATATATATATATATATATAGATATATATTAAAATGATTACAGACGCTAAAAACAACTAGAAAATTTATCTCGAACTACATTTTATAATATAATTTGTACCAGACCAATTTTAAAACTGAATTAGCAAGATTTATTTTCGGAACAACTGGACCAGCAAAACAAATCTAGAGAGTTTGATTGCACCACTAACTTTATTTCGTACCTACTTAAAAAAAAAACTTATTAGGTGACAGACAAGATTAGCCATACTTACATGTGGATTATTTTATTTGTCTCGTATTCTCGCTCAACATTTTTTTTGCCAAAATTTGTATGTTTTCTTTGAATTAAATATTGATGTTAAATTAATTGTATCCATTAGCACAAGCACAATATATGAGATGTTTTATTTAAAGCATTGTTTAATTATGAAAATTATTTTTCGCCAACTTTTTTAGTTCATAATAAAAATGCATAATATTCCGTTTGACTACTTTTCAACAAACCCCATACTGAACTAAACCCTGCACTTAATTCGGCCTACATATTATTAAAAACTTCTCCGTCAGACATTGTCAAAAAACTCTTATGGTTATTTTTAGACTTAATTTTTACCTTCTGATGGTGTTTGATTTTTCTTGAAATTGCTTTTAGATATGTATGTACTCATTTTTTATATTTCTAGTGTTCCGTACGGAAAATTTACGATATCTGACCGTCTGTCACACCCGATTTTTTCCGAAAATATTTGACATAGAAAGATGAAATTTGGCACAAATATAGGAATTGATAGCCCAATTTGAGACGTGTAGTTTTTAAAATTAAATTTGGACTTAAGGGGTTAGTTTTGGCGGGTGAAATCGGAAATGAAAAAAAAATTACCAGGTCATGAGGTGTCAATGAAAGCTTATGAAAACACGAGTTCAAAAATATATATCATGTAATACTTGCTCACACTTTTCTTTGCATTATTGTAAAAACATCCTTGTCCACCCACCTTATCTCGAAAAGTACTAATCAAAGAATTTTGAAAAGATTCCGGAATTTTCTTCATAAAGTATAGATTGAGCGAAAATTATCACGAATGTGTTATTTTTTATAATTTATCTGGTATTAAAAAAAATATTGAGAACCCTACAACATCGTGGAGGTACATTACTGTCCGTATATTATCAAGCGTCGCTCGTCTAGAGACAAAATAATTTTATTTTATTTATTTATAATTAAACATTTAGGTAGTCAATAATTGTCTATTATTACTAGATTCTAGATTGAGCCAGATTGATTTATTAGCTTTTAGGTAGTTAAGATGCTATAACCATTACATGTTACTGACTAAAAAAAACGTGAAAATACATATTGGATCTTAAGATATATGCATGTCGGGAACCTAATTAACTTAGCCTAGATATTTTTTTTATTTTATGTTTATTTTAAAACCAGTCGCGTTACGGAACACTAATTGTGCAAGTCCAACTTGCATTTGACCGGTTGTTTTACTATATGAAGTTTTATTATAAACAAATAAACGGAAGACTAGGAAGATTGACTCGAAATTTACAGCCTTATTTATATGATTACTGGAGAATGATAATACGTTTTAAAGAATGTTTAAAGTGCATATGAAATGTGCTACTTACCATATCTTTATGAGTAATATATTATTAATAAATAACTACCTAGAAAAATAATTTAGAACCTAAATATCAAAATATTTAAAATACTAAGAGGCGAAGCTTCGTAGCTTCGTACCAACGGTGCCAGTTCATTCCCTTCTATTGTTTAATTGTCTATTATTTGGCAGAGTAGAAAACATTTTTAGTTCACCGGTAAGACCTTCACATAACTTGCACCTACTGTTACGGATATCCTATTACTTTATCTATATCAACAAAGTGTTTCCAAAAATTGACACAGAAAGAAAACGTTAGGAGAATTCTTAATGGTTTATAGAGATCTACATAAAAAACATTAATATTAATCATTATCACCGAATATCTCAGCCTGGTAAACATAGGTATTTTTGGTCCAATGTTAACAACTTAGAGTTTGTTTCCACTCTGCTTAGTGTAATAAAGTACAATTATCACTTATTTTTAACAGCATCAACGAAATTGCGGACGCCTTTAAAATATTTTCAGTCGTGCTATATCAATTACTTAAACTTGAATTTGACTAATATTAACCTTGCTGAATTTTCCACTACCATATTCTTTCCTATATATGAAAATATATGTCATATTTTGACGTTTTAAAAAACACCAAGCATCCTCCATACTCATATTAATAAAGCAACTACTGCATCTCATTTAATAATCTATTAAAGGTTGTTTTTCTCAGGTCAATGGACTGATTATTTACCTTTAACTTGGAGGTACTCCAATCGTAGCATTCGGTTTTTCTTTTTTACACCAAAAATCTGTGAATCCATTCTCACTGACATCTAAGACGTTTAAAAATGTATACCAGGACAGCACGGTTTCAACTACTACTAACCTCGCTGTCTATCATTTGTTTCTTCATTTCATCTGTTGAAGCAGGTTACATATATACAGACTTATCAAAGGCTTTCAACGGTGATTGTGAAACTTTATTGCTCAAGAAACTCACCGAGATTGATATTTCAGGGTCTTATCTTGAGTGAATCGATTACCTCTCTTGTAATCGCCAACGTATTATTGTCTCTGGTGCCATTTCACGTGTGTTTCCACAGTACCACAGGGTTTTCACTTGGGACAGGTACCCTTTTGTTAGTTAAACATAATATTGATACCTGTTTTAAAATATCTAATTTGCTTTTATATGGAGGTAATCTTAAATTTTATAGTTATATTTGTCCTGATTTTGAGAGTTGGCAGTCTGTTCTTCATAGCTCTATTGTTTGGTGTGACTGTAATTTTCCAAAATTAATGGATTTAAATGTAAGTCTATCTTGGAATAATTTCTGATACATACTTAACTTTAAACTCGCATATTGCTAGCATATATATGTAGGATTTCAGGATGCTTGGCTTTATCAGACGATATTACAAACGTACTGGAACTATGTGGTTGTATGTTTGCCCCTATGTATGTATAGTTTAAAGTTATCCAGAATATTTTTTTTAAAATATATACTCGTATATATTTTTTTGGTGGTTGTGTGCAAAACTTCAAAGACATTTTCCTCACAAAAAAATAATATTATTATGATTTGGCACTACATTTTTACCACTTATTCTGAAGTCTATTAAATAAATAAAATAAAAAACATAAATAGCTATCCCAAATCGCCAAAGGGCGCTATCTCTCTTATTAATTTTTCATATCAGTTATATTTAACTGATTGATTTATTTTAGTAAATACTATCACCTGATAATATAAATTGACATTTACATGATATAATAAACGTTCGACTGTCAATCAAAATGACAATGACTGAGAAATTACTGACACTAAATTGGGTTATTTACCTGTATAAAAATTTTAATTTGTCTCAAGTATAATATGTTGCTATAATACAATAATAACACAGGGGAACAGCTGTTTTGGTGTCGAGGTTTTTTGAGCTGATTCTATAGCAATTTGATGTCCTGAATTCAAATAACGTATTTATTTGTACCTAGGAGCTCAAATTTTTAAGTAATTTTTTTAAAATAATTTTTATTTATATACAATTTTAGAGAAATATAAGTTACATTATTGTAACTCAAATCCGTAAGTGTAGTAAACAAAAGTAGATACGAAATGTTTATTTTAGTTATACAAAATACATTATTATGTCGTTCTTACAAATAAAAAAAAAAACATTGAAGAAATGAAATAGTCACTCAACACTTGGAAAGCTTCTTTTCCGCGACATTCTTGAATGTTTTTTTAAACAGTCCCTTTTTAAACTCCAGCAGTAATCTGCCATCATGTGCATGTCCCATCTTCCTTGGTAGCGGTCCTCCATAACTTTAATATCTTGATGAAATCTTTCACCTTGTTCCTCACTCATGTCTCCTAAATTTTCTGGAAAACGGTCTAAGTGGCTGTGTAAATAGTGTATTTTAATACTCATATTGCACCCTAAGGATTTGAAACTATTAAGCATCTTGTTAACCATTTCAACATAGTTTTGAGCTTTATGTTTGCCTAGAAAATTTTCTACAACTGCAACAAATGATGTCCAAGCTTCTCGTTCAACTTGATTCATTGAATTTATGAAGGCAGGATCCTTAATTAATTGTCTTATTTGTGGGCCGTCAAATATCCCTGCTTTGAGTTTTTTTTCTGTGCTCAACTGATGCATTTTTACCCCTATATATGCAAAACAAGACCCATTCTTATCAAGAGCCTTTACAAATTGCTTCATTAAGCCCAACTTTATATGTAACGGAGGAAGTATGATTTTTTTCTCTTTCAACCAAAGCGTCGTTAATGACATTCTTTTCCCCAACGTCCATGTTTTCTCTCTGAGGCCAATCTTTTCTAACCCAGTGGTGTGTTTTGTCCCTACTATCCCAGAGGCACAAGAAACACGGATATTTCGTGTAACCACTTTGCTGCCCAAGAAGAAAGTTTACCATTTTTAAGTCTACACAAATCATCCATTGATGTTCGTAATACTTTATCTTCTGCAAGACCGAAGCTATGGTATTATATTCTTCTTTCAGTTTCGTTGAGTGAGCTAGTGGTATTGAACCATATTTATTCCCATTATGTAGAAGGACACATTTTAAACTTCGCTTTGAACTGTCAATAAATAGGCGCCAATCATCTGGAATATATTCAGAAAGTCTCATTTCTTTCATGAGTCCCCTAATTTCGTGACAAAATACAAGATTGTCTTCTTGAGAAAAGAATGGTAGCAGATCTTTTTTCTCTTGTACGGTAAAAGGTAATTTTGGTTCCTTGTTCCAGTAAATTTTTGTCGTTCAACCTAGAAGCCAGTACTTCAGAAGCTTTTTTCGATAAATTGAGATCCCTGGTGAGATCATTTAATTCATTTTGATTGAAGCGTTGAGGAACTGATGACGTCCCCTCATAGTCACTGTTAGTTTCATTAGCATCAGAACTTTTATTAGCATCAGAAGAGCGATCAGAGGGAAAATATTCGTCATCAGAGATATGTGGTAGTTGATGAAATGTTGGAATCGGTATTTCATCTGAGTGCGGGATAGGGCGTATTGCCGAGTCTAAATTGGGATAAGTCCACTTACTGCGGTTATTTCGATTGATTCCATTAGTATTTACTAAACAGAAATAACAATCATTGAAGTGGTTTTTTGGTTCTCTCCAAACCATTGGTACGCCGAATTTTAGACATTTTCTTTTCCCGGTAGTCCACTGCCGTAAATGCTCTGTACAAGTTTTACATACGAGATGCGGGGCCCACGTTTTGTCCTGATCACCAAGCTTAACTCCAAAGTATCCAAGATACGCTCGCTTTACAAAGTCAGTAATAGTTTGTCTGTTTTGTTGAAACATGTATTCTCCGCATATATAGCAAAACACATCAGGTTGATTTACACAACTTCTTCTTGAACTGGAACCTGAACTCATTTTAATTCTGTTCAATAACACAAAAACACTCTTTTCTTAACATAAAATAACACGCCGAATTCGATCTACTCTCATTAGTAAGAACGCACAAACTGACGAGACTTACCCGAGTTCGGTGATTAAAAGGGTCAGTTCAGGTACCTGATAGGCAATGGTTCCACTATTTATAGATTTACCGGAATTTACTCAATTACAGACTGACAATAAAACCATTGTACCTACATTAATGAATATATAATAATTTTAGAACTCTCATAAATGAATATACTGAATAAAAACCACATTGGTAGATAAGTTGATGTATCTAAAAAAGTAGAGCTGATAGAGAAAAACGGATTGCATGTATAGATTTAGCGTCCCAAATATAGTTAAAATCAGCTCTAAAAATCCCAGGCACCAAAACAAAAATATTTTTTTGTTGCCCTGTGTAATATTAGTAAATCTCATATGACTATTGAAAATAAAAGCCAGTATAAAATAGAATAATCCCTTATAAGATTAAAAGAGATTAGTAGATTTATTAGACCAAAGGGTCATCTCAGAATTTCTCTTTTATTAAAAATATCAAAAATAATATTTAAATAACAAACACAAAAGAAAAGACAGAATTTTTCGCTAATTTTTTTGAACAGTTTTGTGAAAATCTTACACAAAGCTTCAAAAAAAAAAAAAACAGCACACAAAGAGTACTAAAGATATATAAGAACATGGATCATAGGCCAGTCAATGACATTAATATGAATTCAGAAGAAATTAAAATTGTAATTAAAAATCTAAAAATTAAAAAGGTTTCCGGTCTTGATTGCATAAAAAACAACGCACTTAAAAATATCACTGAAAAAGCAATTTTGGATATATCAAATCTGACTTAAGTTATATTATATCACAGATATTTTCAAAAAACATGGAAAGTAAAATTATTTTAATTGATAAACCTGGATTGGACGGATCGCTGACCGATAGTTATCGTCCACATCGGCCTTTTATCCAGCCTAGGCAACATTATTAGAAAATGTTTTCATACAAAATTAATAACTTTATTCAGGAAAAGCATATCCTTCCTAACAAACAGTTTAAATTTAGACAAAATCATTTCGCAGTTCGGCAAGCAACAAGATGAGCATCAAATATTTTAATGAATTTTAAGGAGAAACTTAACACTGGGGTAGTTTTCTTTGATATTAGTAAAGCATTTGATAGAGTCTGGCATAGTGGTGTATTTATCAATTAAATCAGAACGGATATGCCCAATTTCCTGATCCAGCTCATTGTTTTTTATTTAGAATACAAAAAATTCAAAATGTCACTAGAGGACACAGTCCCCAGTGATAAAGAAAAGGTGAACCACAAATTTCTCTGTAATTGCTCACCTTATTCAATTAGTTCACTACAGATAACCCAAAGTTATTTTGAAATAATTTAGAACAAAATAATTTTATACTTTTTGCGGACGATGCTGAAATAATGGCAGCTTCAAAACAACCAAGACAAGCTCAATATAATTTAGTTTAAAAACTGTAAAAGAGTGTTGTATGTTAGGTTTTGAATCATGAACTTTCACTCATTTGGTAAACATTTGAATATTTACGTTTTCCTCAATATTAAGTATTGATTTTCGAATGGAATATTCTGATAGTAATATGGAACCATCTTGAACGCCGTACTAATAAAACATTCCTGGGCACCTTTTATTTATATCACATCATTCACTGAATGGACGTTAAAAGCATGAACCATATCACGTTTGGGTTCATTTGAAATCTAGTTGTACCGACGATTATTAAAAATAGCATGGACCCAACAAGTGACAAATATTACGGTCCTGGAGAGAATGAATAAAGATCAGGAAATGTTAACCCCAATAAAAAGAAGAAAAGCAGCTTATGTTGGGCATATTTTTAAAAACTTTAAATACAGTTTTCTATAGTTAATTATAGGGGAAGAAACTGAAGGAAGACCGAGCATCGGACGTAAAAAGTTATCTTGGCTGTGGAATCTGTGCCAGTGGTTTGATATTAAGGCTTGCACACTTATACATTTTGCTCAAGATAGAGAAGAATTCCAAATGATGGTAGCCAACCTCCGCTGAGGAGAAGGCACTTAAGAGAAGGAGAAGAAGAAGTTCCCTGAATTCGAGAAAGAAAAATTTTAAAATGACCTAATTTGCTGTTTCTTGTATATTTGATGGTATATCACCGAAGCTTATCATTACTCACTGCACAATTTCATTATTTTACAATCAAAAATATCTGATACATAATTTGAAAACCATAACACATATCACTTTAAAATTTTGTTGTCAAACTATGTAATATAAGTTGCCTTGTTTTAAAATAAAAATTGAGTTGTTTTGCAAATAATTAACTATTAATTATAACATCTATATATATATATATATATATATATATATATATATATATATATATATATATATATATATATATATATATCAATCGGTTTTTATAACGTCTTCCGTCTTCCGATGCCTAATTTCCACTCCTCCCGGTTTCTCCATCCCTCCTCCTCCAGATCTCTCTCTAGTACTTCCTTGTTGATTCCTGCTCTCCCAGCTTTGGCGTGGTCTTCCTCGCTTTCTTTTTCCATGAGGGTTCCAATTTAAAATCTTTTTAGGCAGTCGGTCTTGTGACATTCTCTGTACATGTCCGTACCATACCAACTGTTGGGTTCTGATTTCGTCCACTATATCGTGCTTTATTTCTAAAGCTCGCCTTATCGTGTCATTTGGTATGCGGTCTTTTCTGGATTTTCTGGCTGCTCGTCTCCAGAAATCCATTTCTGTAGCTTTTAGTATTTTTTCTGTTCTTTCCTTTAATGGCCACACCTGGGAGCTGTAAGTTATTATACTTTTCACTATTGAGTTGTAAATTCTCTTCTTATTTTCAATGATTATTTTTTGTCCCATAGTATACTATTAAGCATTGCAATCGCTTTTCTTCCTTGGATATTCCTCTCGAATATTGCTTCTTCTATCTATATTAAAATACAATAAATGCAGAAAAAGTATTGTTCACAATTCATACGGGAAACCTCTTTGGTGTTTTCGAAGTTGTATTGTTGACTACACATTAAATACAAAAATAAAATAACTATACGCTTGGAATTTTCAAGAATTCGATTTTTTTTTACGGATTTTTATTCTCTATACTTCTAAGAATTATTTTAAAATTTTTTTTTAAGAAAATTCCATTCTATTGTAAAGTTATAGCATTAAATTTAACCTGGCATCGGACTGGGACCACTACCTGTTTTCAGACACAATATCAGTCAATTTTTAATATTTTTTAACTTTTTTTTTTTAATTCTTAATTACTTTTTCTACAAAATGTCGAGAAGTTTTTTTTTTATTTTTCGAATAAACATTTTTTTTTAAATAATTAAACATAAATTTTTTGGTCGAAAATAGCACACTAAAGTTTGAAACACCGTAAATTTTTTATTTTTGAAAAAAAAAACCTTTAAACAATTATTTTACAAGATTAATTTTTATTTTTGCAGACTGGATTATTTTTTTATGAAGTTATCCTGCAGACAAAGAGGTGCGCATAGTTTTCATCCATTTAACCCGATAAAATAACACGTAGGCTGAAAAGTTTTTGGTTTGACACATAGATGTCGCCCTTTTCAAAAAATCCATATGATTTTTAGCAAGTACTAAACTTCAAACTATACGTGTCAAAATTTCATGAAATTTCGACGATTAGTTTACAAGTTACAGTAGTTTCAGTGACGCTACTTTTGATATTTTCAAAACAATGGAAAAAATTGAATTTCGTGTACTGATTAAACAATGTTTTCTGATGGGAAAAAATACCGTTCAAGCAAAGCAATGGCTTGATAAGTGTTATGGGGACTCTGCTCCTGGAAAATCGCTCATTATTTACTGGTATGCTGAATTTAAACCTGGTCGTACAGACATAAATGATGCTGAACGCTCTGGACGCCCAAATGAGGTGGTTACCCCGAAAAACTAAAAAAAAACACAAAATTGTTTTGGATGGCCGTAAAGTGAAATTGCGTGAGATAGCTGACACCCTGAAGGTATAAAAAGGACGGGTTGATCATATTTTCTATGAACATTTGGGCATGAGAAAGCTCTATTCGAAATGAGTACCGCATTTGCTCACAGTGGACCAAAAACAACAACGTGTTGATGATTCTGAACGCTGTTTGGATAGCGGAATAAAAATGATTTTTTTATGCGATATATGACACTGGATCAACCACTATACACCGGAATCAAATCAGCAGTCAGCTGAGTGGACAGCAGCGATGAAAGTCGCCCGAAGCGACAAAATACACCATAGGCGGCTGGACCTCTGTAATCTAGGATGCGCATGGAATAATTTTCTTCGACTATGCTGACAAGGGAAAAACCATCAATACATTATATAAAGTTATTGGTGCATTTGAAGGCAGAAATCGCAGAAACAGCTCCAAATGAACAAGAAACAAGTGCTCTTTCATCAAGGCAATGCACCGTGTCACAAGTCAATGGTTACGAAGGTAAAATTGAGTAAATTAAAGTTCGAATTGCTTCCTCATCGACCGTATTCTCCAGATTTGGCCTCCAGTGACTATTATCTATTCGCAGACGTCAAAAAAATGCTCGCAAGAAAAAGATTTGGCTCCAATGAAGAAGTTATCGCCGAAAATGAGGTCTTGCCTGAAGGCAAACACAAATTCTACAATAAAGGTATAGAAATATTAGAAAAGCGTTGGACTGATTTTATCGCTCTTGAAGGAGACTATGTTTTTATGAATTTTACAAAAAAAATCTGTTTTAAGTAGCTAGACCAAAAACTTTTTAGCCTACATGTTATAATGTTAACATTTAAAAGCATGTTTATTTTTTTTTATAATTTAAAGTACAATAAAAAAATATATAATCGCCATTCTTTTGTATTATTCACTTAATAACCGAGTGATTTTTAAAATATTTTTTTTCAGGAGACTAAAGAAATATATATATTATTTTTTGCCGCGCCCAGGTGTATGTAATCCATGTATATTTTGGAAAAAAACTACGAGATAAATTAAATAAATACCTAAAACTTTATGACAGCAAAGTAGAACAAAGTATTACTAAAAAATTTACCAAGGGGGAATCTGCACCAAAAAAAAGAAAATGGCGACTGTGGGATTCGCAAGTTAATAAGATTTCGTAATTTAATTTGTGAAACTGCAAGAAAAAAAAACACATTTAATCCTAAAAATTATTGTTTAATATCATTGCATTTAACGTGAAGTAACAACCATTTTGAAAGTTTACGATCGCATAGAAAATAAACCAAAAACCACAGTGTCCTCATTTTAATATCCACATTTTACTACGTTTGATAATATATTTACTCAAAGAAACACCAAAGCTCAGTAAATGTTAGGATCATAAACATAGAATAACAACTAATCAATTATTTCATTACTTATATTATGAATAACAACTAATCAATTATTTCATTAGTTATATTATGAAAAAAGATTTATGAAAACAAACCGTCTAGACAAATTTATTTTTACATTTTAAATTTGCCACCTGTTTATTTAATTATAATTAATAAAATTTAAAAAAAAAAATACTTTTCTGTAACTCTAATACTCGGAAAAAATATAAATTTTTGTTATGTTAACATTCTATCCAACGATTTCATTTACTTACTTTTAATTTTAAAAAAGTTTTCTGGATTATCCTGTCGACATTTTATAAAATTAAAAAAATAATAATTACACACCCCCTGTAAATAGCTGGATAAGTTCACTCACCCTTCAATAGCTTTTTGGGGATCATACACAAATCGAAAGAAAAACACCCAAAAATAATTTATCCACTCCCAAATCATTTTTTTTTTAATAAAGCATTCTACCTAAAACCTAAAAAGACCTGAAATAAAAAGCACTAATATTTGAGCTGCAGCATAACAGACAACTTGAAAAAACTGTTTTAAAAAGAAATCACAATTTTCAAATTTGCAACACATAATTCTTTAAATAAAAAAATACAATGTAAGAAAATACTGTAAAATATAAATCACTTTCGATAGCAGCACATTCTAACAAAACTTCTTGGCACATACTACAAGCATAATTCGAGGCAACTTCACCATTAAGTAGACCTCAAATTCCCTTACTAAAATAAATATATATAATTATAAATGAAGTGCTGGGGACAGCCATTTAAAGAACACGGAAGTCTATTTTTTAACAGGATTAAAACTATGTCTCTCTGTCTTTTTTTAAATGACACTAGGAAGTCTTAAGTGTGACTGTAGCTACAGACACCTACGCTAATGTTTAGAAAGTGACAGGTGTAATTTAAGCATTTTTTGTGCACGACAGGAGCAAGTAGATCTAAAACGAAAATATATACAATAGATACTATTACCAAGAGTATCCTTGGATAACCACCTCAATTTAAAAGATTTGGGTCAACTAAGTCATTAGCAGTACAAAATATAATCATGTTTTCGCTTCGACACGAAAAATAGATAATATGCCTATATAGACGTTATCTTTGTTAAACGATATGTAATGCTGAAAAAAACAGGTTGACATTTCAATACCCTGGACTTCTAAATGTATTCTCTAATTTTTTAAAACATTAATGAAAAATGGAGCATAAAATCTCGTCAGGCTGAACTCAGGTCAGTACATGTTAACTTATTAATCCATTACCCATTAGCATCCACGAACACGTAATACCCCATTGTAACAACGCTAAATACCTGAGGATGGTATTAAATACGAAATTCGCTGAAAAGAGCACGTTAAAAAGAAAGTAGCCGAACTGGCTGTTGGATAGAAACTTCAAATTACCAATACAAAATAAAATTTTAATTTACAACCAATATTGCAATAATACAAAGATTTCAAAATAAGATGAAGTATGGTAGATGAGCCTTAGTATATTCGTAATATCACTACATAGGGAACTTAGTATTCCCTTTGAAGTTTAAAAAAAAAGTACGCTGGCAAGCATGAGGCCGTACTTCACCAACATATTAACATTCAGTTATTAGATAATGAAAATCTCGAGCGAAAATTGAAGAGGATCAAATTGTTCCAGCCTGTTTAATGCAGTGTATTGAGTGAGAAAGTATGTGTAGTAATATAAGAAATTAGTGATAGATAGAGGACATTAATGGATGGACTCATTTAAGATTTTAGTTTGTAAAATTTTACCAAAACAAAATTAATTATTTGTGAGTTATAAAACTTCTCACTGAAAAAAGATACATAGTTTGACATTATTTTTACTGAATAAATTCAGGAGGAGTTAATAATTTGCGAGGCCAAGTAAAAATAAATAAAAATAATAACAAGTTGGAAAACCGATGATTTTCTATTTAGATCCGCCCATAATTTGCAGAATTTTGCAAATATTCTTAAGGATGAAGTGTATTACGATTTATAGGTTAGATGAATATAGGATTTATTTTCCTCTCAAAATTTCAAAGTGAAAATGAACGTCTTCAGATACTTCAAGAAGATCATTAAATAATTGTAACTTTGTAAATAATTGACAACTAACAACGCACAGAATGTTAAATTTAAAAAGGAAATCGAAACTAAGAAATATACAAAGGTAAGAAATATCAAAACCTAGTATTTCTAGGAATGGTTCAAATGAAACATTCAAGAAATTCTGTTGAGTTGTTGATGAGCCGAAAGCCGTTGTAGCGTTTGTTTTTGAGGCGCAAATGATTTTTTTTGTGAATTAAATGAAACAACTCCGGAAATGCTGGACTAAGCGATTTAGTGTAGATGGTAGGTATGCGGATTTTTTTTATTAAGCTCTGTAAATTTTCTTCCTTAGCTTGGTAGAAACTTAAAAAAAAACTCTCATATTCTATTGTTTGCCAAGAGCTACGCTCTTATGAAATGTGTAAAAAGTTCTCTTTATTGATCTCGTGTTTCCTCAAAGAGTGTTCTTTACGAGTGGCTATCAACGGATTTCTTTCTAACACCTTCCCTATCAACGCCGGTGTACCACAAAGTTCCATATTGTTTCCTACTATTTTTCTTATTTACATTGACGATCTACTTGAAAAGATCAGGAATCCAATTTACAGCTTCACAAGTGACATCAGGCTTATTTCTTCATTCCCATGTTCGAACATCTCATAAAAATATCCGCAGGTAGCAGGCAGTCGTTCAACTTAACAAAGACCTGAAATTCTATCGTGGGGTGATAGTTAAGTAGAACTTAACTTTACAAAAACCCAGGTGGTATTTTTTTCCAAAAAAGTTAACGTTGCTGATACCAACATAGTTTTGTACGGGGCACTCCATTCTTATAACATCGTCACTCAATTTGCTGGGGGTTAATTTAGTATTAAACATATCTTGGAATGAATATGTTGCAGGCATAGGCGGCCCATGGCTCCATGGCCTAGTACTTGCTTGCGGTAACGAAGATCTCGGATTCCAATCTCGGCAGGTCGGTATACTTTTATTCAAGTATATGTGGCCTGTCCACGTACATAGGTAGTAGTTGTTGCAAAAATACAATAATGTCCATGGCAGCACTAACGCATTGTCTAAAAAGGTGCCGTGAAAATACAAAAATGCATGTTTCGGTACTTGGACAACGTTGACTGGTATTATGACATCCCCGCCGGTATCCTCAGGATATGAAAAAGGATAAAATCTTAGGCGCGGAGATGAACGGTAAAAAAAAATTGCTTCTTCAAAACTGGAAATATATTATACTCCACAACTGTTAATTTTGTACAGAGTTCAAATTCAACCAACGATGGAAAACGGCTCACATGTTTGGGGTTTTGCTCCTAAACATACTCGGTTCAACAGAGACCTGTTCGGCTGATTGGAGACCCAAAACTGACCAGCAACCTTGATTTATTGGAAGATTAAAGAACGGTTGGCGACTTGAGTCTATTCTACAAGTATTTCATGGAAGGTGTTCGATAGATGTAGCCCGCTTACTTCCTCCCAAAGCGGTGTATGCTAGAACTACACGCCGTGCTAATACTTTACATCCATGTAAAGTTCAGTTTGTTACCCCTCGTACAATCCTTGTCAAACAGTCTTTTATATGGAGAACGTCATCTCCTTGGAATGATTTGCGCAGGACTGTGTTTCCCACCGAATACAATTTACAGCTATTCAAGACCAACGTGAATCGCTTTTTTTTTCCGCACACGCGTCGTTCCTGCAGCACTTTAGGGATCTACCTGCAGCACGTGTGCTATGCCCATAAAAAAAAAATAGTACCAGTTAAAATCTCGAGAGCGATTTTAACGTTTTTAAAAAACAACTTTTTGAATTTTAAAAACTTTTATTTTTGTTGGTTCTCGGAAAACTTTATTTAGATAATGGATACAACAACACACTCGTCCTGCACTCGTTCGTTACATATATTTATCAACTTTATTATGTTTACTATGCAGAACGATATCTTCAGATAGAGGAAATCTTAATAAGTATTTTTTATGCAATTAAGCCCATTGCTAGAATGTAACTTACCTACATAATTGCTTAGAATTAGTATTATTAAAAGGCGTAATGTATTTTTCATTTCAACACCCAACATTTTTTGGCAAAAAACATTTATGATTTTTTTATGAAATAAACATTTCCCGTTTCATTGTACCTATAAATCAACTCCCACAAAGTTTTCTCTTTGTTTTTCATGTTTCTAACTAAAGCCGAGTTTATGTTTTGTACCGTTATTTTAATTCACAAAAAAGATTTTCTGGATAATGTTCTTAACAATCACAAACAACAACATAAAAATTTCGAAAACACTATTTTAAGCCGGCTCGTTTCATTTTACAACCTTTCCAAATAGCATGTTCTTTAGCAAATGTTTAGGCAAACCACTTGGCTATCATAAATATAATATTTTGTTTTCACAACTCTTGTGACAGAAATTAATTACTAAAATGCTATAACAATAGTTTTTCAAAATTAAATTTAGTATCACTTGAGTGTGGTTTCCGCACGTCTTCTTTACGACTAAAATAAGTTGTTTCCACATTTTCAAAAACTATTAGCAAGAAAGATACAACATTTTGGTAATACAAAATTACATTATTACTTTTCTCACTAAGTAAAAGAATTGTATTTGTGAAAAATTGCGCTTTACTATCCCTAAATCACTAAGAACATAGTTTCCTAGTTCCGTTAGTTTATCGGTTTGCCCAGCTGTCTGTCTGTCCGTGGGTCAGTCTATATATCTATCTGTTTGTACGATAAGTTTCAAACTAAATGAGATATCGATTTTAAATTTGATATACATATATACTTGAATCAGAAAAAAAAAATATATAGTCTTTGAGCGATATCGCTTTAATGGAAGAACATGAAACGGATAGGCTCCAAAAAATTGTTTATAATCTCAATAATATACGTAGAATCAATAAGAGGAGGAAAGCGGGGCGGACCGTGTTTGGCATGATTGTTGGCTAAGCTATGCTCTTCTGATATATCTGAATAGTTCTGCTTATGGCTCTCAAGTTTCCTTAAAGAGCGTTCTTTACCTGTGGCAATCGACGGGTTTCTTTCTAACATCTTCACGATCAACGCCGTTGTGCCCCTGGGATCCATACTGTCGCCTACTCTCTTTCTCATTTACATTATCGATCTGCTGGAAAAGACCAGGAATCTAATCTACGGCTTTGCAGATGACAGTACGCTTATCTCATCATTCACTTTGAACGCTCGAACATCGGCTACTCATGCAAATATCCGCAGACAGCAGAAGGTCGTTCAACTTAAAAAAGACCTGGAAGAAATTCCATTTTGGGGTGACAGTAACCAAGTACGTTTTAACGCTACAAAAACCCAGGCGGTAGTTTTTTTTTAAAAAGTTGCTGAAGCCGACATAGTTATGCCGGAGCACTCTATACCTCTAGCATCGTCACTTAATTTACTAGGCGTTAATTTGGGAGCAAATATGTCTTGGCATGAACATGTTGCAAGCATAACAAAGAGAGCTTCTCAAAAGCTAGGAATATTATTTCGAACTGGAAAGCTTTAAACTCCTCAACTGTTAATTCTGTACAAAACTCCATTTCGACCAACGATACTACTCCCGTGTTTGGGGCTCTGTTCCCAAACATACACTGCACTTGTTGGATTCTATTCATCTGATTGGAGACCCGGAACTGGCCAGCAACATCTAAAAACGGTTGGCGACTTCAGTCTGTTCTACAAGTACTTTCATAAATAGTGTTCGATGAATGTAGCCCGCTTAATTCCTCCCAGAGCCGTGCATGCTAGAAATACATGCTGCGCTAATAGTTCACATCCGTATGAGGTTCAGCTTGTTACTTCTCGTACAACCCTTTTCAAGCAATCTTTTATATAGAAAACCTCATCCCTTTGGCATAATTTGCCCAGGATTGTGTTTACGACCGAGTACAATTTATAGCGATTCAAGACCAACGTGCATTGTTTTTTCCGCACACGTATCGCTCCTATAGAGCCTTAAGCCCATAGAAAAACTTTCCCCGGGCTCGAATACCCGGTGACTATCTAAGGTAGGGATGAAATCTTTTTACCAATATACTGATAATTAACGATACATCGAATAATGACAGATGAATTGAAGAATTATCTCTATATCGTTAGGCACTTATTTGCGATCCTCGGTCACCAATTTTAAAGGGTGATTTTTTTTTATGGATCTAGCACACGTGCTACAGGGAAGTCCCTAAAGCGCTTCAGGCGCGGCACGTGTGCGGATTTTATTATAGCAACGCTTGGTGTATTCGTTGATTCCTGTGGTGCAACTCGTGCGTTGCTTTGATTTTCCCGCCTTGATGGGTGTCTGCTTACTCGCCGGTACAATACTTTTGGCAGGTTCATTTTTGGTTGCCCAGTCTTCATCATTTTGGTTGAGCTCCCATTTCCCGCGACGTCCTCGACCGTTACGTCGCTCGCTCGACACTATCAAATAAGAACCTTTTCATAATAAAACAAGGATATGTAACAAGACATACAAAATACTTTTCATCGAATTTAAGAAGAAGAATGGCAAGAAATTGGGTGTTTCCGAGCGCATTTTTTTAGGTAAACTGGACAAAAAAATATTTTCTCCTGGATTTTGGAAATTGACAATCTCGAAGACAAATGTACAAATTCTTAGGTAAACAAATGTCAACAGCCCTATGAGGTCAACTGGATATAGAATTTAAATAAGTGTTTACTGTTTACAGACCGTTGAAGATGATTTTTTATGTATTTCATATTCCATTTGGTCTGCATTCTATAATAAATGATAATAATCTTATATAAAAGTAGTCTTTTTGTAAGTTTTCTCAGCCCCGGTGATCATATTTTATTGATTTATAGATGGTTTTCAATATATCGATAACTACTTATAAATATCAATATATCCATAGTTATCAATATATCGATTGATCAACAATTGAATTTTGAACGTGCGTGAACTGAGAATGGAAGAGAATATATATATATATATATATATATATATATATATATATATATATATATATATATATATATATATATATATATATATATATATATATATATAATATATATATATATATATATATAAATATATATATAATATATATATATATATATATATATATATATATATATATATATATATATATATATATATATATATGTATATATATATATATATATATATATATATATATATATATATATATATATATATATATACTTATCTATATATATATATATATATATATATATATATATATATATATATATATATATATATATATATATATATATATATATATATATAAAGGATTTTCTACAGCTAACGCTGTCTTCCTTCTCTCAGCCTTTGACTCCATCCGTTTCTATCTTCCCAGTCTCCATCTATTAAACCCCTGTCCTCCATAGCCTCGTCACATCGTCTCTCCACGATCGTCTAGGTCTTCCTCTTTTTCTTCTCCCTATAAGGCTCCACTCCGTTATTTTCTTTATCCACCTATTACCTTCGTTCCGTCTTATGTGTCCATACCATTTTAATCGTTTTTCTTCAATGGTGTTTATTGCGTTCTCTTTGATGTTCATTCTGCTTCTTATTTCTTCATTTGTTATTCTCTCCATACGTGTCATTCTACAACATCTTCTCCAATACTCCATCTCTACCGCATTAATTTTAGATTTATTTATTTTGTTGATCGTCCATGTTTCTGACCCGTATGTCATTATGCTTTGTATTACTGATTTGTATATGCGTGTTTTGTTTCTCTTTGTAATGTGCTTGTCCCACAGGATCGAATTTAATTGTCTTATGTTGCGTTTTTTGAAATGATGGTTCCTAAATATTTAAATCTATCGGTTCCTTTGATTATTGTTTCGTTATCGACTTCTAGATTCTCCACGTTTCCCTCCTTTATTGTTAGATATTCCGTTTTTATCAAAGTATATTGCTAATCCTGCTTTAGTGTATTCTTCTTTCAGTTTTCTTACCATATAACTGAGGTCTTCCTCATCTTGCGCTATGATTACTTGGTTGTCTGCGAAACTTAGAGTATATAAGTAATCTCCTCGTATTGGGACTCCCATTCCACTACATTTTTGCTTCCATTTTTTTAATGTTTGTTCGAGGTATATTTTGAATAGTGTTGAGGATGTAGAGCATCCTTATAATAGGCCTTTTGATGTTTGGAGTCTCTTCCCTATTTTATGTCCTATTTTTATGTTCACTGTGTTGTTTTCGTAGAGAGCTTTTACTGCGTATATTAGTGCTTTGTTAATGCCTATTTCTTTCATTGCGTTCCGTAATCTTTGTCTTGGTACTGAGTCATAGGCCTTTCTCAAGAGAATATAACATTAAAATTTATCTCAGCTTTATCGACTATCAAAAAGCATTTGACAAGGTGAGATGGCCGAAACTATGGCCGATTCTGAAAGAAATGGGAACTCCGCCACAATTATTAAAGCTAATAGAAACGCTTTACAAATTCAACATAGCCGTGTTAATAACAGGTACACAGAAAGCTGCACAACGGAAACTGGTGTCCGGCAAGGATGCGTTCTTTCGCCACTACTATTTAACATTTATATGGAGTACAGAATGCGCGAAGTTTTCAATAACTGGAATGGGAGCATCATCATTGAAGGAAAACGCATACAGAACTTGCGCTATGCAGATGATACCTTGATTATAGCCGTAAATATAAGTGAATTAGAGGTGATTATGCCAAGACTAACAAGGATCAGGAAAAGCTACGGGCTGGAAGTAAACGACAACAAAACAAGAATAATGATCATTAGTAGAACGAATAATAATCAACCTCAACATCTACTAGGGTATGAAATCGTAGATTCCTATCAATACCTTGGGTCTCTAATTATCAATACAGACCAGTGTCACACAGAAATATGTAGGAGACTCTCAATTGCTCTCTCTGCAACCACAAAATTAGTCAAAATATGGAAAGACTCGAGTATCTCGCGATCGACTAAGTTAAGGCTCGCAAGAACGCTTATATTTCCGATTGCAACATATGTATCGGAAACATGAACGATAAAGAAAGTTGTTAGAAATAAAATTACTGCATTTGAGATGTGGGTGTATCGTCGAATTCTCAGGATATCGTGGATGGAACATCGAACTAACCAGTCTATTTTAGAAAAACTAAAAATTACTAAAAGACCCAAATCCATGTTAGAGTTGCCACACGCTTTATGACATCCTCGATCTTGGTTCGTACACGTATTTCCTCGTTACACAAGTGATCTCTAAGCGTTATTTCCAGCATAATTAGTTCTATAGCTCTCTGGGTAGTTCGAAATTTATTGGCTGTTTTCACCGTTAATGTTGCGATTTCTAATCCATACATCATCACAGGGAGAATGCTCGTGTTGGTTTTCAGATTCATCGGGATATCAGGACTTTTTAAGACGTGACCCAGTTTTCCAGTGGCTGCCTATATCATTCTAATACTCCTATCAAGTTTTATTTCATGACCATGGCAAACATATTCTTTTACTTTTTCTATTTTACTGTTTCCAACATAAACCGGTGTTTCGTCTGGAGTCAGGATTTTAGATTTTGTTAAAGTCATAGTCATCTCAACTTTTTCTGAAGCTACCTTCAGATCTTGGACCATCTCCTGTAACTCTCATAAGTCGTTGCCGATGCAAGTACATCGTCAGTAAAACGGAGGTGGCTCAAGTACCTTCCATGAACACTTATTCCTCTCTCCTCCCAATTCTGGCAAGATAGTGTCGCCTTGTCTTATTCCGCGTTGTAGTGCTGTTTCATCGGTTTTTCGATCATGATTGATTTTAACTTGTAGTGTAGGCTTTTCGTATATGTATTTAAGAAGGTCTCGGTATCTTAAATCTATTCTAGCATTATTTATAGCTTCAAATACGGCCCATAGCTCTACAGAATCGAAAGCTTTGATGTAATTAATAAAAGCTAAATAAATTTGGACATTATACTCGTTACTAGAGACCGGATTATATGCATTTGCATATTTTCATATGCATTTGCATATTTAGACTATTCTCGCCGATTATTGCATATTTTAGCCAAAATCTAGTAATGAAGCATATTTTCCCTATATTTACAATATTTCTCGGTATAACTAGGCAATCGAATTGCTCAGGGTATTGTTAATGTCGCCGTCTGGAACCGATCTTATCGCCGGGACATTACCTGCAATAATCTAAACATCGATTAGGTTATAGTACCAAGGGAATACCCAAAATTACGACGGTATTTTATTCCTTTGTTTCTTAGTCGGGATATTAAGTTATAAGTAGTTAGTTTCTAAGAATATTTGTTTGAGCGTGGATCAAATAATCAATTTTCTCGTAGACGAATTTTTATTTTAAAACAAGATATCAGTTTTAACATTATTGTTGACGCGCTTGCATCAGTGTAGTCTTTTTGCAATTTTTAACGTGTTGTGTTAAATTTTAACACAACACGTTTTAAAAAAAAGTGTCTCTTAGTGGGTAGCTGATTATCCTGGAACATTTACATACAACGGAAATGTTTTATGTTGTTGAGTTTGCGAGAAAAATGTTTCGTGCACAAAAAAGTTTCAAATTGACCAGCATGTCAAGACAAGTCTTCATATCGCAGGATTGCAAAAAAAAGGAGGCAAACAAAAAAACCACTTTAGCATGGACTTATGTGAAGCCTTTTCTTCCTATTTGGTGGCCTGCAAAGAACTTGACAAGACAAATCATTCTACTATCGTCAGATTTGTGAATGAGAGTATTAAAAAAATATTTCCTGAATCTTCTGCAGATGAAAGAGTGTTTATATTTCTCTCAGATGCTGCTCCCTATATGATCAAGGCAGCCAAAGTCCTCCAAGTATTTTATCCAAATTTAATTCGTGTGACGTGCTTTGCTCACGGAGTCCATCGACTCGCTGAAGAAGTACGATCCACGTTTGGAAATGTAAATAAACTGATTTCATCAGCGAAGAAAGTGTTTCTTAAGGCACCTGCTTGTAATAACGCCTATACAGAAAAACTGTCAAATGTGCCTTTACCTCCCGAACCAGTGGTAACTCAATGGAGAACATGGATTGAAGCTGTACTATTTTACAATGAACATTTCGAGGCCATCAAAGGTGTAGTAAATGACTTCGATAGTGCAGAGGCTATGGCGGTTCGTCAATCCAAGGAAGCATTTAACGATTCTGATATTAAAAAAAAAACATAGCTTTGATTAGCACTCACTTTTCCCATATACCTGCGGGTATTAAAAAGCTTGAAACTCGAGGTTTAGCGTTGACCGAATCAATTCAGTTAATGAATAAAATCCGTCAAATAAACTTCAAATTGCCAGATGTATTCCCGCGTAGAGTTAAAGAAAAGTTTGAAAACATTTTGTACAATAACCCAGGCTTTGAACCTTTGTGAAATTGATAGTTTTAATAATGGGACGGGTGAACTTTTGCCAGAAACAATAAGTGCTAACATAGCACCCAAATTCAAATACTACCCAGTTACCTCAGTAGATGTGGAATGGTCTTTTTCCACTTATAAAAATATTTTAAGTGATCGAAGACACAAACTTACTACCTTATTGTTTACGTGTACAAGAATACAAATGTTAAATAATTTTAAAAAATGTTAAATAATTATTAATTAAATTTAAACATCGTCGACAACTTTTTGGTGATTTTGAAATAAAAAACTAAAAATTACTACTTTTATTATTATTTAATATTGCATATTTTGACCCTTTTCATGCATATTTTAAGCATTTTTCATGCATATTGGCATGCATATTTCAAGATTTGCATATAATCCGGTCTCTACTCATTACATTTTTTGATTTTTTCGACAATAGATATATTGTAATAGAATGGAACAGATTAGTGATACTGAGGTACGCCATAGCATATCACACCCAACGATTTTTTCCTCATTACCCAACAGGAATTCTTTAACTTGCTTGTTTTAAAAATTCTATTTTTTACCGCCTTATGGAGTGAGTTAAAATAAATGTCGGAAACCTACGTTTAAAAGTAATTTCAGTAATTTCTACTTAAAGTGATTTATGAAATATAGTTTTTCCAAAATATATTGTTCTGACCTCAAACTATTAATAGGCGAATTACTTTAAAAACACTAAAAACCATTTTATTTATCATAGAATTGACTCATGTGGAAACCCCACATTTAAGAAACAAAAATAAAACTGGTAAAAACATATTTTTTGTTTAACTTTTAATCGATTATTAATGATTACGTTTAAATCACAAATTTTAAGTAAAATATTTGTTTAAAGATGGAAAGTAAAGTTATATATTGATTATTAAATATTTACTATTGAAACTATTGATCTATTCGTTAAAACTGGGGTGGTGCAGTTTAAAGTCCTTCAACACGTCACGCTAATACTTCACATCCGTATGAAGTTCAGCTTGTTACTTCTCGTACAACGCTTTTCAAGTAGTCTTTTATATGGAGAACATCATCCCTTTGGAATAATTTGCCCAGGACTGTGTTTCCCACCGAGTACAATTTACAGCGACTTAAGAACAACGTGAATCGCTTTTTCCGCACACGTGTCGCTCCTGTAGCACTTTAGAGACTTCCCTGCAGCACGTGTGCTAGACCCATAAAAAAAATGACTCTTATATTGATTAAAATTACATCAAGGAAAAATTTAATTAAAGTATCAACACTCGATATTTTTAATGATCGGTACTTTGTAGTGATATATTCGTACCAAAAAAAAGTTTGGTAAGTGAAGGGCATCGGAGATATCTACAACTGAACATGGGTATTTTCCTCTCCATACTATTTCAGAAAAAAAAACGGAAATCATGAAAAAATAACAATCTTTTTTTTATTCCCCGACTACGAGAATTCTGAAACGGACCTATAATATCATATATATGAAACAACTCCCTAACCCTATTACTCACTCTTTTAACTCTTACATAAGAGGTTTTGCCTATAAATAATTCGGCTTAAAAGCTGTCCATGACTTCAACCAAAAACTAGGACAATTTTTCATAATATTCTCGAAACTATACAATATTTAACGACTGCCACCACTTTAATCCCCTTCCCCCGATGTGATAAGGCTCAAATACAATAACTTCCTTTCCTACTACAAGTGCTATTTGTTTGCCAAATTTAAAATCGATATACTATTTCGTTTGATAGTTATTGTGTAAACAGGAAGGAAACTATGTTTTTCGTGATCTAGGGGGGTGAATTTTTTCAATAACACTTCTCAGCAAGGAAAATAAGGATGGTATACGTGAGAGAGTTCCATCAGAGGTTCCTGAGTTATTTAATAAAAGTTGATTTAGTGTTTAATAGTATACGATGTACATTTTTTTGTTTGACTAAAAGTATGAAATTATTTTCTTTCAGTATAATTGGATATTCTTCTTCTGTTCCATATAGCAGATATATTTTTTTATCAAAATGTACTCAGTTTTAATTTATTCCCTTCAAGGGGGTATTTTGAAAAGCAAACAATCAGGTATTTTTAAATCATCTGACAAGATGCAACGTTCGACATGCCACTTATACATACAAAAAAATTGATACAAAATAAAATTATATATATATATATATATATATATATATATATATATATATATATATATATATATATATATATATATATATATATATATCTATATAGGAATTTAGACTTCAGGACCCTGGGCGACTTATATCAAGATATAGTCGATATATTCGAAGCCACCCCTAACCCAGTCGCCTAAATAGGTTCTCATAGGTTCGACCGTAAATTTAATATAATTAAAAAGCAACATAATTTTCAGATTCTTCTATGTCAAAAGTCCTGAAAAGGTCTTGTAGCATGACATATTTACAACCGCACCTCTAACCTCCCTCATTTAACTCCTTGTACTTTTAACTGTAAATAATTTTACTTCAAATTTGTTCATTATTACAGCCAAAAACTAGAAGAACTTGTCATAATATTATTGAAACTATGACTATGAATATTTGATAGACCCACCCCTTTCATTTCTTTCCCTTAAGTGATATTGCTTAAAAACTATAAGTTCCATTACCACTTTTAGTGTAAAAAGGAATATTACAGGTTATTTTGGGTTTCATTATCAGAACTGCCAATGTTTTTTTTTATTATTTCCCTTTTTTCGTATTTTTCTTTATGAAAGCTTTGTAAAAGATATGCAACGTAGACTTTTTTTATTTTTCGATTTTATTTCCTTTTCAACTCAGATTTTTCTTTTGTTTCTATTTTAGCTAAAATTTCCGTCTCCCCTTTACTTCTTTTCGGGTTTCTATTCTACATATATATATACATATATATATATATATATATATATATATATATATATATATATATATATATATTATATATATATGCATGGAATTTTCAAAAAAATATATACCATGCCGCCAATAGGGCGCTAAAAAATTTTCCGCGTTGCACAAATTTGATTTTTTAATGCTGACCTAATAATGTAAGTCCTATGGGCACCCAAAAAATCCCCCCCCTTTTGTTCCAAAAATTTGAAAGAAAGAATTTAAATACGGCGTTTTTTTTTAAATATTAGAGTAATCATTAAGGCAGTTTTGGATTTCTTACGTAGAAATATCGACATTCTTCCAAAATGTAATAACTTGCCATTATTACCTTAGGAATACTATCCTTGACAGTTTTTTTAAAATGAAAGAGGTGCCTCAAAACTTGTTGCTGTGTAGTTAACTTGTGGCCAGGTATTTCGGATAAATCACCATCGTTCAACAGAAATAATTCTTGTCATGATGAACTCATACTTAATAATTTAATACACTAATATCTAATACTTGAATTGATTCAGCCGATACTTGGTGGAAATCCATAACTAGAAGTTGTAGTAGTGTAAAACACTACTTAAATTTCAACTAAATTTAGTGGAAATTTAAGTAGTGTTTTACTTCTTGCAAAACTTCTAATATCTAATATATAATAGTCATATACAATAATTTAATTATCATTGCTAATAAATGTCAGAAAATTAATTGTAAACAAAGACTTGTTATTTAGTATTTTAATTGTATGCTATATTTTTTTAGGTTATAAGAAATCACGGATATAAACAAGATCTTTTTCTTCAGGTTTGCACTAGCAATTCATCAAATTTCAACTTCACTTATACACAATATACATATATATATATATATATATATATATATATATATATATATATATATATATATATATATATATATATATATATTATATACATATATATATATATATATATATATATATATATATATATATATATATATATATATATAAAACAAGCTTCTATTAAATTTTCTATTTATTGTTGCTGATTTTCTCCAGAATTTTTAAAAACTTATGTCTCAATACCTTCTAACCTTCCAAAGTAATTTTTCATATAATGTAAAAAATAGTAATACGGTTTATAATTTCCAAGATCTGTATTATTATACACTTAACCTCCAGCAGAAACCAATTACATATATGATATTAATATTTTTCTACTAAATTTAATAATTAATAATTGCAAAATCATTTAAAGTATCATTTGGACTTACCGAAATTAATTTATGCAAACACGCACTGAGCAGCTTTTAGGATCTGTAACTTTTGGAAAGATTGAGTTAAAGGCACAGCCGGCAAATGACTAATCCCGGGATCGAGAGAATTGGGAAAGTTAGTTTGTGCGCATGTTACACATAGCCAGAAGCCTGGATATTGGGAATCAAGATCCGCACGTAGACTAGCCCGTATTTTCGCTAAATTTTTTGAAACAGGAACATTATATTGTAGTGTTTGGCTATTTGGCGTAGTTCCAAAGTTCTCAAGTTTTACTTCGCTAACGGAAGTATTGTATTGGTGAAAAAATCACCCCTCCGAGTATTTTGCATTTCTTTACTTTTTTCGGGACACGAAAAACACGATTTTTATTTATCGTCGGTCCATCTGTCATTCTGCCTGTTATCACGATTACTTCCAAACAAAATGAAATATCAACTCTTTTGGGTATATAGTCTCTGAAGGACACTACTTTTGGAGCAATATTGCTTCTGGGGTTGAAGTTAAAAAAGGGAAGGTTGATGGAAGGAAAATATTTTAAAAGAAACACTATTTTAAATGCAATTGTTTTTCCTCAAATATACAATGGGGGGGGAGGGGGCGAGCAGCTAGTCAGCATCTAGAAGCTAACTTCCTATTTTCGCTTTTTGGAATGATAGCGACATTCAGTAACTCGTAAAATTTAATGCTGCGGTGTAATTTCATCTCTGAATAGAGGGTGATCGAAAAAGAATTAAGCCTTTTAAAGTTCAAATTGAGACAATTTTTTTTATAGATTTTGAAAAAAAAACTTTATTAAACCAAATGCGTGCCATTTTATTAGATGACCTTCTGGTATTTTTCTGGGCACGCAATTATGTCTCTCTCTCTCTCTCTCTCTTGCTGTGGTTTCTGGGAAAATAATTGTGATAAGTGGTTTTCACATGCCTCTTTTCAAACTAACTTAACACCATTCAAGGTGTTCTGCACAGACCGAAACAAACAGTAGTGACAGTGTTATACGATGGATGGATTAAAACTATTCAGCCAAGCTCTCTGTCATTAAAAATGTGTGTGGTTTGATGTTATCATGGTGGAAGACGTCATCCTTTGTGTTGCTTACAATTGCTTGCTTCTCCTTCTTCTTATGCTTTTTACAGATCTAATGATCTGTTAATTCCGAGGTTGTGCAAGTTCTTGAGACGTAGATTGCCAACTGTCTCTCCATCTTTTTGGTGATCTCCCCGGTAGATGTTTGCCTGCTATTATTCCAACACCGTCAATGGTGCTGGGATGACTGCTAGGTGGATTGAAGTCATTTCTTTCATCATTGCCTGACACAAGCAAGGGTAAAGAAAATAGGTTTCCAGGTTAGACCAACTCCCTGTCTGGAGTAGAACATTGCTTTGCTCATAGAACCGAAACTGCCTTGGAGTCAGGACGGGTTGTTTGCTTCAGTCTTGACAATTGCTGACAGTAGAGTACAGAATCGATCGTTTAGTCAGGCTGCAGCAGCTCATAATGCACGATTCCTTTCCAACCCCACCAAACACACAGTATCACCTTTTTTAACCTAAATTCAGGCTTTGCCGTCGTTTGCTTAGCTTCATCCTTTTTCGACCACTATCTTTTTCACATATTATTGGGGTACGTGATCTACTTTTCATCGCCAGTGATCAAGCGCTTTATAAATAGCTTGATTTCATTACTTTTTTGAGAGATTCACAGTGTGAATTTTTTAGCGGAAAATCATTTCAAATTTCGAGGTTCTTTTTGTAGTCAGTTTTCTTTAAATCATTTAAAACTATTTGGTAATGGGTGTTTAGTTCTTTGGCCATGTCATGGTTACTTATATGCTTGCTCAACTTTTGCCAAAATTCTGTCAACTTTTACTGCCATTGGTCGACTAGCGCGAGAAGCGTCTTTGACATCGAAATTCTCAGCGAAAGCGACTGAATCATCTTTTGGCTGTTGCTTTTGATACCGTTATGTTCTTCTATCTTGATCATAAACAGCACCAATTTGTCCATAGGCCTGCGCAGCATTTGTGCCTTTATCAACATAAAATTGTAAAATGTAGCAAACTTTTGCAGAAATTCGCTCGTCTTCATGAATTAAGTCAGCATTCCAACAGTTTTTGCACGTCTACTACTGTGAAATGTTAGCTTTTAACTCACGCGAAGTATCACCAGACGCGCCTTATGTTACCTGAGATTTGTGGCACTAGAGATAAGCGGAAAAAAGGTCAATACTTTTTCCGCTTATCTCTAGACGACAATCAGGCCCCTTCTACGGGACGAGCCTCTATTTTTTGCTATATATAAAAAATCCAGAATAAAGTTATGTAAAATTTTTGTTTATTTGGAATCATTCCATTTTTTTTTGTTTCAATTTTAAATTTGTTTTGTGTAAAACCTATTTAATGTGCTACAGAAAAAAAACGTAGAGAACAGTGTTGACAACTTGAAAAATTATAGCAAAGATCATTTTCACATGAGCTTAGAAAATAAGACTTACAAGTAAATAAGCTTCCCTATAAGTTAAATTTTGTGAATAATAATCATTGAGTAGGTATATGTCAGATATGGTCAAACTGCTCATGAATGATATTTAACTAGAAAAGTTTTTGGGGTCTTTTATTAGTGTTCGGTACGGAACACTTATAAGATCCCTTCGGTGTCTGTCTGTCACACCCGATTCTCTCCAAAACTATTCGACGTAGAAAGTTGAAATTTGGCACTAATATAGGAACTGATGGCCTTATCAGAGCTGTGTAGTTTTGAAAGTTAAATTTTGACTTAAGGAGTTAGTTTTGGGGGGTGAAATCGGAAGTGAAAAAAAAATTACCAGGTCATCGAGTGGGGTGTCAAATGAAAGCTTGTAAAAACACGAGTTCACAAACATATATAATGTAATACTTACGCACACTTTTCTTGGTACTGTTTTTAAAAAATTTTGAAAAATCGCTCTCCCCCCTTATATGGAAAAATACTGTTCAAAAAATTTTAAAAGTAACTCTGGAATATTCTCCACGGGTGTAGATTGAATGAAAATTATCACGACTGCAACAATTTATCTTGTATATAAAAAAAAAATTTCAAGGTCATTAGTTTTCAGTAAAGATCAGGAAAAACCTTTGATGAAAACTCATTTGAGGAGTATTTCGTAAAGTCATTTTATACCTCCGTTTACACTTGGACGATTATTTATTGGCTAATAGGTTCTATTTAATAAAAAATTAGTACTTTTAAATTTTACAGAAAAACAAAACACATGATTCGTAGAATAAACTTATTACTATTTATAGCTTGATTTTACAAAAATGTTAACCGCCGTTCAAGGACTACATAAGTGCAAAGGTTTCCAAATTCAAGTTTTATTTAATGGATCATATGTAATATTTAGTGTTCCGTACCGAACAATTATAAGATCACTTCGGTGTCTATCCGTCTCACATCCGATTTTCTCCAAAACTATTTGACGTAGAAATTTGAAATTTAGCACTAATATAGGAATTGTTGGCCTCATCAGAGCCGAATAGATTTAAAAGTTAAATTTTGACTTAAGGGGTTACGCCACTTTGAAATTTTCAAAAAATCGATTTTTTTTTTCGTTAGATTTATTATTTATACTTTTAAAAATATTTCAAGCTTTACAAAATAGAATCGAAGATTGAGGGTAATATAAAAAAAATTATAGACCTCTAAGACGCTGGGGCGGTACTCTTTTCTTTGGCGTTTTTCTCGAAAACTACTTTTTTCAAACGGTGGACAAAATATCTAGAGGTTTTGATAAAATTTATATCACATATTCTTTTATAATATTATATTGAAGCTGATACACGTTCTTTCGATTGGAAGTACCGGTCATTTTTTATTAATTTTTAAAGCTCAAAATTTTTGTGAAAAATCCAAGCTTATTTTCGAACGGCTGTCAAAAGTTTTTCCATCTGTGGCTACTTAGCTGTGGCCTTTCTTAACAATAAAATATGATTTGTTAGTTTTTGGACGATTCCACCGGTGGCAACGATTTTCAAAAGAGGGTCCTACAAGATGGTTCATATCCCCGCTATTTTTAATTTTTTTTTAATATATTTGTTTGTTGCTAAAACTATAATGTATTTGTGAAAAATAAAAATCATATTATATATACAGTAGCTGCATCAAACTTGAATGTTGTTGTTAATAATTATGCCTTTCATGTCTTTTGTTAATTCACCTAAGAATAATAATAATGTAATAATGTATTTTCTAGCTGACTGCCTATTCTTTATCATTTTCTCTTTAAAATTTACCATAGGCGTACTCTTAAGTTTAACTAACAAATATTTACCTATCATCCTAATTATTAAAGAGTTTGGCGACTTCTCAGCACCATCAAGAAGTTTACAAAGAAAATAATTAATTGTAGAAAGTAGTTGTAATTTTTTTAAATTTTACTGAGCTATTAGTAAGTGTACGTAGTATATCTTTATTGAGAATGGTTATTGTTAAACTATGACGTTGTATTAAACTCATATGCGTAGCTAAAGGGAAAATAATATAGTATTATAATAATAAAAAAATAGTTAGTTTACAATAATTGGATGAATTTAAGCTTTGTACAAAATTAAAAGTTGTTGTGAAATGTTAAAGTTTTCTAGTTGGAAATAAAATTGCCAGCTTTTGAGAGGCTCTCTTTGCTATGCGTTACAACATATTCACTCCAAGACATATTTACACCTAAGTTAACGTCACGCCATTCAAATTGAATGACGATGGTAGACAAATGAATTGTCCCGATATAACTATGTCAGGTTCCGTAACTACCGCCTGGGTTTTTGTAACGTTAAATACTACCTAGTTATTGTCACTCTAAGATAGAATTTCTTCCAGGTCTTTGTTAAGTTAAACGACGAAGACGAACGCAATCTTCAATTGCGTTGTTCTAAGCATGTGTGACATAAGTTAGAAGATCTTCTGTTGATCTTTGCTTACGAAAGCGATATTGATGATCTCTAATAATATTGGATCCTTCTAGATATTTAGAAGATGCTGATTGACAGCCGTTTTCATAACTTCGATATTATTGAAAGCAGTGTAAAACTGGTCGGTAGTTGTTTGACTAGGTCTCTTTTTTGCCCTTTTTTGGGTATCGGCTGAATTTCCAACAGGAAGGAAATATTTCCTTTATATGTAATAGGTTGAACAGTCTACAGAAAAACTGGGTCTTAATTCTCTCGCGCATTTTTTGGAATACTGTAACAGCTTTTTTTGGTGTCTACCTTTAATAAAATACGTTTTAACGACTCACTGTCTGAATATAATATCAGGTATCTTTGACTGCAAATTGGTTATAGGTAGTGTTTTTCCTTGGAAATCGGCAGTCAAATGTGAAGCAAAGAATTCTATAATAAGTTGACTTTTTTAACAGGTGTTGTTACATTGGTATTACCTGGCAAGGTGAGTGGTATAGTAGATTTAGTAAAATTTGTGACTAATGGCCTTAGCGACCCACAAAAAAGGACCTGGAATTATTGGGCAGGCAAGAAGTTTGTTTTTAGTTCTTTGATTTTGACGATAATTTATTTGCCTCTATTCCGGGTACTAACAAATATGTTAAGATTATGACGTTAGGATTTTTACGCCGGTGTCGGTAGGCAAAATTACCAACTTTGTATTTTCGATTGAACCAGGGCTTGCCGTTGAAAGGTATATTTCTTCGAAAAAGGATTATAAGCTTCCATGCCAACCAAAAATGACTTCAGAAACCTCTT
>CM032453.1:51409568-51466353 GCA_019049505.1 Pachyrhynchus sulphureomaculatus
TGCTGAAAAGACCAGGAATCTAATCTACGGCTTTGGCAGATGACAGTACGCTTATCTCATCATTCACTTTGAACGCTCGAAACATCGGCTACTCATGCAAATATCCGCAGACAGCAGAAGGTCGTTCAACTTAAAAAAGACCTGGAAGAAATTCCATTTTGGGGTGACAGTAACCAAGTACGTTTTAACGTCTACAAAAACCCAGGCGGTAGTTTTTTTTTAAAAAGTTGCTGAAAGCCGACATAGTTATGCGGAGCACTCTATACCTCTAGCATCGTCACTTAATTTACTGGCGTTAATATGTGGGAGCAAAATATGTCATTGGCAATGAACAATGTTTGCAAGCATAACAGCAACGGAGAGCTTCTCAAAATGGGGGAGCTAGGAATATTATTTCGAACTGGAAAGCTTTATAACTCCTCAACTGTTATTCTGTACAAAACTCCATTTCGACCCACGAATACTACTCCCGTGTTTGGGGGCTCTGGTTCCCATACATACACTGCACTTGTTGGATTCTATCATCTGATTGGAGACCCGAACTGGCCAGCAACATCTAAAAACGGTTGGCGACTTGCAGTCAGTTCTACAAGTACTTTCAGAAATAGTGTTCGATGAATGTAGCCCGCTTAATTCCTCCCAGAGCCGTGCATGCTAGAAATACATGCTGCGCTAATAGTTCACATCCGTATGAGGGTCAGCTTGGTTACTTCTCGTACAACCCTTTTTCAAGCAATCTTTTATATAGAAAACCTCATCCCTTTGGCATAATTTGCCCAGGATTGTTGTTTACGACCGAGTACAATTTATAGCGATTCAAGACCAACGTGCATTGTTTTTTCCGCACACGTATCGCTCCTATAGAGCCTTAAGCCCATAGAAAAACTTTCCCCGGCTCGAATACCCGGTGACTATCTTAAGGTAGAGGATGAAATCTTTTTTACACCAAGTATACTGATAATTAACGATACATCGAATAATGACAGATGAATTGAAGATTTATCTCTATATCGTTAGGCACTTATTTGCGATCCCCGGTCACCAATTTTATAAGGGTGATTTTTTTTATGATCCAAGCACACGTGCTACAGGGAAGTCCCTAAAGCGCTTCAGGCGCGGCACGTGTGCGGATTTTATTATAGCAACGCTTGGTGTATTTCGTTGATTCCTGTGGTGCAACTCGTGCGTTGCTTTGATTTTCCCGCTTGATGGTGTCTGCTTACTCGCCGGTACAACACTTTTGGCAGGTTCATTTTTGGTTGCCCAGTCTTCATCATTTTGGTTGAGCTCCCATTTCCCGCGACGTCCTCGACCGTTACGTCGCTCGCTCGACACTATCAAATAAGAACCTTTTCATAATAAAACAAGGATATGAACAAGACATACAAAATACATTTTCATCGAATTTAAGAAGAAGAATGGCAAGAAATTGGGTGTTTTCCGAGCGCATTTTTTTAGGTAAACTGGACAAAAAATATTTTCTCCTGGATTTTGGACCCTGTGACAATCTCGAAGACAATGTACTAATTCTTAGGTAAACAAAGGGTCAACAGCCCTATGAGGTCCAACTGGATATTGAATTTTAAATAAAGTGTTTTTACTGTTTACAGTCAAGACCGTTGAAGATGATTTTTTTATGTATTTCATATTCCATTTGGTCTGCATTCTATAATAAATGATAATAATCTTATATAAAAAGTAGTCCCTTTTTGTAAGTTTTTCTCAGCCCCGGTGATCATATTTTATTGATTTATAGTATGGTTTTCAATATAATCGATAACTAACTTATAAATATAATCAATATATATCCATAGAGTTATCAATATATCGATTGGATCAACAATTGAATTTTGAACGTGCGTGAACTGAGAATGGAAGAGAATATATATATATATATATATATAATATATATATATATATATATCTAGAATATAATAGTATATGTATATATATATATTATATATATATATATATAGATATATATAGATATAGAAATATTTAATAAATATATATATATATATAATATATATATAGTTATATATATATATATATATATTATTATATATATATATATATATATATATATATAATATATATATATATATATAAATATAACTTATCTATAGTATATATATTATATATATATATATATATCCTATATATATATATATATATTGATATATAGATATATATATATAAAGGATTTTCTACAGCTAACGCTGTGTCTTCCTTCTCTCAGCACTTTGAATCCATCCGTTTCTATCTTCCCAGTCTCCATCTATTAAACCCCTGTCCTCCATAGCCTCGTCAACATCGTCTCTCCACGATCGTCTAGATCTTCCTCTTTTTCTCTCCCTATAAGGCTCCACTCTCCGCTATTTTCTTTATCCACCTATTACCTTCGCTCCGTCTTATGTGTCCATACCATTTTAATCGTTTTTCTTCTATGGTGTTTATTGCGTTCTCTTTGATGTTCATTCTGCTTCTTATTTCTTCATTTGTTATTCTCTCCATACGTGTCACTCTACAACATCTTCTCCATACTCCATCTCTACCGCGTTAATTTTAGATTATTTCTTTTTGTTGATCGTCCATGTTTCTGACCCGTATGTCATTATGCTTTGTATTTTGATTTGTATATGCGTGTTTTGTTTCTCCCTTTGTAATGTGCTTGTCCCACAGGATCGAATTTAATTGTCTTATGCATTGTCCGCGTTTTGTCTCAATCTACTTTAATCGCTTCTTTGATGTTGCGTTTTTTGAAATGATGGTTCCTAAATATTTAAATCTATCGGTTCCTTTGATTATTGTTTCGTTATCGACTTCTAGATTCTCCACGTTTCCCTACTTTGTTAGATATTCCGTTTTAATCAAAGTTTATTGCTAATCCTGCTTGGAGGGTATTCTTCTTTCAGTTAGTGTGCTTACCAATAACGGAGGTCTTCCTCATCTTGCGCTATGATTACTTGGTTGTCTGCGAAACTTAGAGTATATAAGTAATCTCCTCGTATTTGGGACTCCCATTCCACTACATTTTTGCTTCCATTTTTTTAATGTTTGTTCGAGGTATATTTTGAATAGTGTTAATGATGTAGAGCATCCTTATAATACCTTTGATGTTTGGAGTACCTCTTCCCTATTTTATGTCCTATTTTTTAGGGTTCACTGTGTTGTTTTCGTAGAGAGCTTTGGCTTAATGCCTATTTCTTTCATTGCGTTCCATAATCTTTGTCTTGGTACTGATCATAGGCCTTTCTCAGAGAAATATAACATTAAAATTTATCTCAGCTTTATCGACTATTAAAAAGCATTTGACAAGGTGAGATGGCCGAAACTATGGCCGATTCTGAAAGAAATGGGAACTCCGCCACAATTATTAAAGCTAATAGAAACGCTTTACAAATTCAACATAGCCAAAGTGCGTGCTAATAACAGGTACACAGAAAGCTGCACAACGGAAACTGGTGTCCGGCAAGGATGCGTTCTTCGCCACTACTATTTAACATTTATATGAGTACAGAATGCGCGAAGTTTTCAATAACTTGAATGGGAGCATCATCATTGAAGGAAAACGCATTACAGAACTTGCGCTATGCAGATGATACCTTGATTATAGCCGTAAATATAAGTGAATTAGAGGTGATTTATGCCAAGACTAACATGGATCAGGTAAAAGCTACGGGCTGGAAGTAATACGACAACAAAACAAGAATAATGATCATTAGTAGAAACGAATAATAAGTCAACCTCAACATCTACTAGGGTATGAAATCGTAGATTCCTATCAATACCTTGGGTCTCATAATTATCAATACCAGACCAGTGTCACACAGAAATACGTAGGAGACTCTCAATTGCTCTCTCTGCAACCACAAAATTAGTCAAAATATGGAACAGACTCGAGTTATCTCGCGATCGACTAAGTTAAGGTCGCAGAACGCTTATATTTCCGATTGCAACATATGTATCGGAAACATGAACGATAAAGAAAGTTTGTTAGAAATAAAATTACTGCATTTGAGATGTGGGTGTATCGTCGAATTCTCAGGATATCGTGGATGAACATCGAACTAACCAGTCTATTTTAGAGAAAAACTAAAAATTACTAAAAGACCCAAATCCATGTTAAGTTGCCACACGCTTTATGACATCCTCGATCTTGGTTCGTACACTATTTCCTCGTTACAGCAAGTGATCTCTAAGCGTTATTTCCAGCTAAATTATTCTATAGCTCTCTGGGTAGTTCGAAATTTATTGGCTGTTTTCACCGTTAATGTTGCGATTTCTAATCCATACATCATCACAGGGAGAATGCTCGTGTTGGTTTTCAGATTCGTCGGATATCAGGACTTTTTAAAACGTGACCCAGTTTTCCAGTGGCCTGCCTATATCATTCTAATACTCGCCTATCAAGTTTTATTTCATGACCATGAGGCACTTACATATTCTTTTACTTTTTCTATTTTACTGTTTCCAACATAAACCGGTTTTCGTCTGGAGTCAGGATTTTTAGATTTTGTTAAAGTCATAGTCCATCTCAACTTTTTCTGAAGCTGCCTTCAGATCTTGGACCATCTCCTGTAACTCTCATAAGTCGTTGCCGATGCAAGTACATCGTCAGTAAACGGAGGTGGCTCAAGTACCTTCCATGAACACTTATTCCTCTCTCCTCCCAATTTCTGGCAAGATAGTGTCGCCTTGTCTTATTCCGCGTTTTGTAGGCTGTTTCATCGGTTTTCGATCATGATTGATTTTAACTTGTAGTGTAGCTTTTCGTATATGTATTTAAGAAGGTCTCGGTATCTTAAATCTATTCTAGCATTATTAATAGCTTCAAATACGGCCCATAGCTCTACAGAATCGAAAGCTTTGATGTAATTAATAAAAGCTAAATAAATTTGGACATTATACTCGTTTACTAGAGACCGGATTATATGCATTTGCATATTTTCATATGCATTTGCATATTTAGACTATTCTCGCCGATTATTGCATATTTTAGCCAAAATCTAGTAATGAAGCATATTTTCCCTATATTTACAATATTTCTCGGTATAACTAGGCAATCGAATTGCTCAGGGTATTGTTTAATGTCGCCCGTCTGGAACCGATCTTATCGCCGGGACTTACCTGCAATAATCTAAACATCGATTAGGTTATAGTACCAAGGGAATACCCAAAATTACGACGGTATTTTATTCCTGTTGTTTCTTAGTCGGGATATTAAGTTATAAGTAGTTAGTTTTCTAAGAATATTTGTTTGACGTGGATCAAATAATCAATTTTCTCGTAGACGAATTTTTATTTTAAAACAAGATATCAGTTTTAACATTATTGTTGACGCGCTTGCATCAGTGTAGTCTTTTTGCAATTTTTAACGTGTTGTGTTAAATTTTAACACAACACGTTTTAAAAAAAAGTGTCTCTTAGTGGGTAGCTGATTATCCTGGAACATTTACATACGACGGAAATTTTTATGTTGTTGAGTTTGCGAGAGAAAATGTTTCGTGCACAAAAAAAGTTTCAAATTGACCAGCATGTCATGACAAGTCTTCATATCGCAGGATTGCAAAAAAAAAGGAGGCAAACAAAAAAACCACTTTAGCATGGACTTATGTGAAAGCCTTTTCTTCCTATTTGGTGGCCTGCAAAGAACTTGACAAGACAAATCATTCTACTATCGCCAGATTTGTGAATGAGAGTATTAAAAAAATATTTCCTGAATCTTCTGCAGATGAAAGAGTGTTTATATTTCTCTCAGATGCTGCTCCCTATATGATCAAGGCAGCCAAAGTCTTCCAAGTATTTTATCCAAATTTAATTCGTGTGACGTGCTTTGCTCACGGAGTCCATCGACTCGCTGAAGAAGTACGATCCACGTTTGGAAATGTAAATAAACTGATTTCATCGGCGAAGAAAGTGTTTCTTAAGGCACCTGCTTGTAATAACGCCTATACAGAAAAACTGCAAATGTGCCTTTACCTCCCGAACCAGTGGTAACTCAATGGAGAACATGGATTGAAGCTGTACTATTTTACAATGAACATTTCGAGGCCATCAAAGGTGTAGTAAATGACTTCGATAGTGCAGAGGCTATGGCGGTTCGTCAATCCAAGGAAGCATTTTAACGATTCTGATATTAAAAAAAAAACATAGCTTTGATTAGCACTCACTTTTCCCATATACCTGCGGGTATTAAAAAGCTTGAAACTCGAGGTTTTAGCGTTGACCGAATCAATTCAGTTAATGAATAAAATCCGTCAAATAAACTCCATATTGCCAGATGTATTCCCCGCGTAGAGTTAAAGAAAAGATTGAAAACATTTTGTACAATAACCCAGGCTTTGAACCTTTGTGTCAAATTGATAGTTTTAATAATGGGACGGGTGAACTTTTGCCAGAAACAATAAGTGCTAACATAGCACCCAATTCAAATACTACCCAGTTACCTCAGTAGATGTGGAATGGTCTTTTTCCACTTATAAAAATATTTTAAGTGATCGAAGACACAAACTTACTACCTTATTGTTTACGTGTACAAGAATACAAATGTTAAATAATTTTAAAAATGTTAAATAATTATTAATTAAATTTAAACATCGTCGACAACTTTTTGGTGATTTTGAAATAAAAAACTAAAAAATTACTTACTTTTATTATTATTTAATATTGCATATTTTGACCCTTTTCATGCATATTTTAAGCATTTTTCATGCATATTGGCATGCATATTTCAAGATTTGCATATAATCCGGTCTCTACTCATTACATTTTTTGATTTTTCGACAATAGATATATTGTAATAGAATGGAACAGATTAGTGATACTGAGGTACGCCATAGCATATCACACCCAACGATTTTTTCCTCATTACCCAACAGAAATTCTTTAACTTGCTTGTTTTAAAAATTCTATTTTTTTTACCGCCTTATGGAGTGAGTTAAAATAAATGTCGGAAACCTACGTTTAAAAGTAATTTCAGTAATTTCTACTTAAAGTGATTTATGAAATATAGTTTTTCCAAAATATATCGTGTTCTGACCTCAAACTATTAATAGGCGAATTACTTTAAAACACTAAAAACCATTTTATTTATCATAGAATTGACTCATGTGGAAACCCCACATTTAAGAAACAAAAATAAAACTGGTAAAAACATTTTTTGTTTGACTTTTAATCGATTATTAATGATTACGTTTAAAATCACAAATTTTAAGTAAAATATTTGTTTAAAGATGGAAAGTAAAGTTATATATTGATTATTAAATATTTACTATTGAAACTATTGATCTATTCGTTAAAACTGGGGTGGTGCAGTTTAAAGTCCTTCAACACGTCACGCTAATACTTCACATCCGTATGAAGTTCAGCTTGTTTACTTCTCGTACAACGCTTTTCAAGTAGTCTTTTATATGGAGAACATCATCCCTTTGGAATAATTTGCCCAGGACTGTGTTTTCCCACCGAGTACAATTTACAGCGACTTTAAGAACAACGTGAATCGCTTTTTCCGCACACGTGTCGCTCCTGTAGCACTTTAGAGACTTCCCTGCAGCACGTGTGCTAGACCCATAAAAAAAATGACTCTTATTTGATTAAAATTACATCAAGGAAAAATTTAATTAAAGTATCAACACTCGATATTTTTAATGATCGGTACTTTGTAGTGATATATTCGTACCAAAAAAAAGTTTGGTAAGTGAAGGGCATCGGAGATATCTACAACTAAACATGGGTATTTTCCTCTCCATACTATTTCAGAAAAAAAAACGGAAATCATGAAAAAATAACAATCTTTTTTTTTATTCCCCGACTACGAGAATTCTGAAACGGACCTATAATATCATATATATGAAACAACTCCCTAACCCTATTACTCACTCTTTTAACTCTTACATAAGAGGTTTTGCCTATAAATAATTCGGCTTAAAAGCTGTCCATAACTTCAACCAAAAACTAGGACAATTTTTCATAATATTCTCGAAACTATACAATATTTAACGACTGCCACCACTTTAATCCCTTCCCCCGATGTGATAAGGCTCAAATACAATAACTTCCTTCCTACTACAAGTGCTATTTGTTTGCCAAATTTAAAATCGATATACTATTTCGTTTGATAGTTATTGTGTAAACAGGAAGGAAACTATGTTTTTCGTGATCTAGGGGGGTGAATTTTTCAATAACACTTCTCAGCAAGGAAAATAAGGATGGTATACGTGAGAGAGTTCCATCAGAGGTTCCTGAGTTATTTAATAAAAGTTGATTTAGTGTTTAATAGTATACGATGTACATTTTTTTGTTTGACTAAAAGTATGAAATTATTTCTTTCAGTATAATTGGATATTCATCTTCTGTTCCATATAGCAGATATATATTTTTTATCAAAATGTACTCAGTTTTTAATTTATTCCCTTCAAGGGGGTATTTTGAAAAGCAAACAATCAGGTATTTTTAAATCATCTGACAAAGATGCAACGTTCGACATGCCACTTATACATACAAAAAAATTGATAACATCTCTTATGTATATATATATATATATAATATATATATATATATATATATATGTTATATATATATATATATATATATATATATATATATATATATATATATATATCTATATAGGAATTTAGACTTCAGGACCCTGGGCGACTTATATCAAGATATAGTCGATATATTCGAAGCCACCCCCCTAACCCAGTCGCCTAAATAGGTTCTCATAGGTTCGACCGTAAATTTAATATAATTAAAAAGCAACATAATTTTCAGATTCTTCTATGTCAAAAGTCCTGAAAAGGTCTTGTAGCATGACATATTTACAACCGCACCTCTAACCTCCCTCATTTAACTCCTTGTACTTTTAACTGTAAATAATTTTACTTCAAATTTGTTCATTATTACAGCCAAAAACTAGAAGAACTTGTCATAATATTATTGAAACTATGACTATGAATATTTGATAGACCCCACCCCTTTCATTTCTTTCCCTTAAGTGATATTGCTTAAAAACTATAAGTTCCATTGCCACTTTTAGTGTAAAAAGGAATATTACAGGTTATTTTGGGTTTCATTATCAGAACTGCCAATGTTTTTTTATTATTTCCCTTTTTTCGTATTTTTCTTTATGAAAGCTTTGTAAAAGATATGCAACGTAGACTTTTTTTATTTTTCGATTTTTATTTCCTTTTCAACTCAGATTTTTCTTTTGTTTCTATTTTAGCTAAAATTTCCGTCTCCCCTTTACTTCTTTTCGGTGTTTCTATATCTACATATATATATATATATATATATATATATATATATATATATATATATATATATATATATATATTTATATATATGCATGGAATTTTCAAAAAAATATATACCATGCCGCCAATAGGGCGCTAAAAATTTTCCGCGTTGCACAAATTTGATTTTTTAATGCTGACCTAATAATGTAAGTCCTATGGGCACCCAAAAAATCCCCCCCCTTTTGTTCCAAAAATTTGAAAGAAAGAATTTAAATACGGCGTTTTTTTTTAAATATTAGAGTAATCATTAAGGCAGTTTTGGGTTTCTTACGTAGAAATATCGACATTCTTCCAAAATGTAATAACTGCCATTATTACCTTAGGAAACACTATCCTTGACAGTTTTTTTTTAAAATGAAAGAGGTGCCTCAAAACTTGTTGCTGTGTAGGTTAACTTGTGGCCAGGTATTTCGGATAAATCACCATCGTTCAACAGAAATAATTCTTGTCGTGATGAACTCATACTTAATAATTTAATACACTAATATCTAATACTTGAATTGATTCAGCCGATACTTGGTGGAAATCCATAACTAGAAGTTGTAGTAGTGTAAAACACTACTTAAATTTCAACTAAATTTAGTGGAAATTTAAGTAGTGTTTTACTTCTTGCAAAACTTCTAATATCTAATATATAATAGTCATATACAATAATTTAATTATCATTGCTAATAAATGTCAGAAAATTAATTGTAAACAAAGACTTGTTATTTAGTATTTTAATTGTATGCTATAATTTTTTTAGGTTATAAGAAATCACGGATATAAACAAGATCTTTTTCTTCAGGTTTGCACTAGCAATTCATCAAATTTCAACTTCACTTATACACAATATACATATATATATATATATATATATATATATATATATATATATATATATATATATATATATATATATATTTATACATATATATATATATATATATATATATATATATATATATATATATATATATATATAAAACAAGCTTCTATTAAATTTTCTATTTATTGTTGCTGATTTTCTCCAGAATTTTTAAAAACTTATGTCTCAATACCTTCTAACCTTCCAAAGTAATTTTTTTCATATAATGTAAAAAAAATAGTAATACGTTTATAATTTCCAAGATCTGTATTATTATACACTTAACCTCCAGCAGAAACCAATTACATATATGAAATTAATATTTTTCTACTAAATTTAATTATTAATAATTGCAAAATCATTTAAAGTATCATTTGGACTTACCGAAATTAATTTATGCAAACACGCACTGAGCAGCTTTTAGGATCTGTAACTTTTGGAAAGATTGAGTTAAAGGCACAGCCGGCAAATGACTAATCCCGGGGATCGAGAGAATTGGGAAAGTTAGTTTTGTGCGCATGTTACACATAGCCAGAAGCCTGGATATTGGGAATCAAGATCCGCACGTAGACTAGCCCGTATTTTCGCTAAATTTTTTGAAACAGGAACATTATATTGTAGTGTTTGGCTATTTGGCGTAGTTCCAAAGTTCTCAAGTTTTACTTCGCTAACGGAAGTATTGTATTGGTGAAAAAATCACCCCTCCGAGTATTTTGCATTTCTTTACTTTTTGGGACACGAAAAACACGATTTTTATTTATCGTCGGTCCATCTGTCATTCTGCCTGTTATCACGATTACTTCCAAACAAAATGAAATATCAACTCTTTTGGGTATATAGTCTCTGAAGGACACTACTTTTGGAGCAATATTGCTTCTGGGGTTGAAGTTAAAAAAGGGAAGGTTAATGGAAGGAAAATATTTTAAAAGAAACACTACCTTTTTTAAATGCAATTGTTTTTCCTCAAATATACAATGGGGGGGAGGGGGCGAGCAGCTAGTCAGCATCTAGAAGCTAACTTCCTATTTTCGCTTTTTGGAATGATAGCGACATTCAGTAACTCGTAAAATTTAATGCTGCGGTGTAATTTCATCTCTGAATAGAGGGTGATCGAAAAAGAATTAAGCCTTTTAAAGTTCAAATTGAGACATTTTTTTTATAGATTTTGAAAAAAAACTTTATTAAACCAAATGCGTGCCATTTTTTTATTAGATGACCTTCTGGTATTTTTCTGGGCACGCAATTATGTCTCTCTCTCTCTCTCTCTCTTGCTGTGGTTTCTGGGAAAATAATTGTGATAAGTGGTTTTCACATGCCTCTTTTCAAACTAACTTAACACCATTCAAGGTGTTCTGCACAGACCGAAACAAACAGTAGTGACAGTGTTATACGATGGATGGATTAAAACTATTCAGCCCAAGCTCTCTGTCATTAAAAATGTGTGTGGTTTGATGTTATCATGGTGGAAGACGTCATCCTTTGTGTTGCTTACAATTGCTTGCTTCTCCTTCTTCTTATGCTTTTTACAGATCTAATGATCTGTTAATTCCGAGGTTGTGCAAGTTCTTGAGACGTAGATTGCCAAACTTTTTGGTGATCTCCCCGGTAGATGTTTGCCTGCTATTATTCCAACACCGTCAATGGTGCTGGGATGACTGCTAGGTGGATTGAATAGCTTAGAAGTCATTTCTTTCATCATTGCCTGACACAAGCAAGGGTAAAGAAAATAGGTTTCCAGGTTAGACCAACTCCCTGTCTGTAGTACATTGCTTTGCTCATAGAACCGAAACTGCCTTGGAGTCAGGACGGGTTGTTTGCTTCAGTCTTGACAATTGCTGACAGTAGAGTACAGAATCGATCGTTTAGTCAGGCTGCAGCAGCTCATAATGCACGATTCCTTTCCAACCCCACCAAACACACAGTATCACCTTTTTTAACCTAAATTCAGGCTTTGCCGTCGTTTGCTTAGCTTCATCCTTTTTCGACCACTATCTTTTTCACATATTATTGGGGTACGTGATCTACTTTTCATCGCCAGTGATCAAGCGCTTTATAAATAGCTTGATTTCATTACTTTTTTGTAGAGATTCACAGTGTGAATTTTTTAGCGGAAAATCATTTCAAATTTCGAGGTTCTTTTTGTAGTCAGTTTTCTTTAAATCATTTAAAACTATTTGGTAATGGGTGTTTAGTTCTTTGGCCATGTCATGGTTACTTATATGCTTGCTCAACTTTTGCCAAAATTCTGTCAACTTTTACTGCCATTGGTCGACTAGCGCGAGAAGCGTCTTTGACATCGAAATTCTCAGCGAAAGCGACTGAATCATCTTTTGGCTGTTGCTTTTGATACCGTTATGTTCTTCTATCTTGATCATAAACAGCACCAATTTGTCCATAGGCCTGCGCAGCATTTGTGCCTTTATCAACATAAAATTGTAAAATGTAGCAAACTTTTGCAGAAATTCGCTCGTCTTCATGAATTAAGTCAGCATTCCAACAGTTTTTGCACGTCTACTACTGTGAAATGTTAGCTTTTAAACTCACGCTAAGTATCACCAGACGCGCCTTATGTTACCTGAGATTTGTGTGGCACTAGAGATAAGCGGAAAAAAGGTCAATACTTTTTCCGCTTATCTCTAGACGACAATCAGGCCCCTTCTACGGGACGAGCCTCTATTTTTTGCTATATATAAAAAATCCAGAATAAAGTTATGTAAAATTTTTGTTTATTTGGAATCATTCCATTTTTTTTTGTTTCAATTTTAAATTTGTTTTGTGTAAAACCTATTTAATGTGCTACAAAAAAAAAACGTAGAGAACAGTGTTGACAACTTGAAAAATTATAGCAAAGATCATTTTCACATGAGCTTAGAAAATAAGACTTACAAGTAAATAAGCTTCCCTATAAGTTAAATTTTGTGAATAATAATCATTGAGTAGGTATATGTCAGATATGGTCAAACTGCTCATGAATGATATTTAACTAGAAAAGTTTTGGGGTCTTTTATTAGTGTTCGGTACGGAACACTTATAAGATCCCTTCGGTGTCTGTCTGTCACACCCGATTCTCTCCAAAACTATTCGACGTAGAAAGTTGAAATTTGGCACTAATATAGGAACTGATGGCCTTATCAGAGCTGTGTAGTTTTGAAAGTTAAATTTTTGACTTAAGGAGTTAGTTTTGGGGGGCGAAATCGGAAGTGAAAAAAAAATTACCAGGTCATCGAGTGGGGTGTCAAATGAAAGCTTGTAAAAACACGAGTTCACAAACATATATAATGTAATACTTACGCACACTTTTCTTGGTACTGTTTTTAAAAAAATTTTGAAAAATCGCTCTCCCCCCTTATATGGAAAAATACTGTTCAAAAAATTTTAAAAGTAACTCTGGAATATTCTCCACGGGTGTAGATTGAATGAAAATTATCACGACTGCAACAATTTATCTTGTATATAAAAAAAAAAAATTTCAAGGTCATTAGTTTTCAGTAAAGATCAGGAAAAACCTTTGATGAAAACTCATTTGAGGAGTATTTCGTAAAGTCATTTTATACCTCCGTTTACACTTGGACGATTATTTATTGGCTAATAGGTTCTATTTAATAAAAAATTAGTACTTTTAAATTTTACAGAAAAACAAAACACATGATTCGTAGAATAAACTTATTACTATTTATAGCTTGATTTTACAAAAATGTTAACCGCCGTTCAAGGACTACATAAGTGCAAAGGTTTCCAAATTCAAGTTTTATTTAATGGATCATATGTAATATTTAGTGTTCCGTACCGAACAATTATAAGATCACTTCGGTGTCTATCCGTCTCTCACATCCGATTTTCTCCAAAACTATTTGACGTAGAAATTTGAAATTTAGCACTAATATAGGAATTGTTGGCCTCATCAGAGCCGAATAGATTTAAAAGTTAAATTTTGACTTAAGGGGTTACGCCACTTTGAAATTTTCAAAAAAATCGATTTTTTTTCGTTAGATTTATTATTTATACTTTTAAAAATATTTCAAGCTTTACAAAATAGAATCGAAGATTGAGGGTAATATAAAAAAAATTATAGACCTCTAAGACGCTGGGGCGGTACTCTTTTCTTTGGCGTTTTTCTCGAAACTACTTTTTTCAAACTGGTGGACAAAATATCTAGAGGTTTTGATAAAATTTATATCACATATTCTTTATAATATTATATTGAAGCTGATACACGTTCTTTCGATTGGAAGTACCGTTCATTTTTTATTAATTTTTAAAGCTCAAAATTTTTGTGAAAAATCCAAGCTTATTTTCGAACGGCTGTCAAAAGTTTTTCCATCTGTGGCTACTTAGCTGTGGCCTTTCTTAACAATAAAATATGATTTGTTTAGTTTTTGGACGAGTCCACCGGTGGCAACGATTTTCAAAAGAGGGTCCTACAAGATGGTTCATATCCCCGCTATTTTTAATTTTTTTTTTAATATATTTGTTTGTTGCTAAAACTATAATGTATTTGTGAAAAATAAAAATCATATTATATATACAGTAGCTGCATCAAACTTGATGTTGTTAATAATTATGCCTTTCATGTCTTTTGTTAATTACCTAAGAATAATAATAATGTAATAATGTATTTTCTAGCTGACTGCCTATTCTTTATCATTTTCTCTTTAAAATTTACCATAGGCGTACTCTTAAGTTTAACTAACAAATATTTACCTATCATCCTAATTATTAAAGAGTTTGGCGACTTCTCAGCACCATCAAGAAGTTTAAAATGAAAATAATTAATTGTAGAAAGTAGTTGTTTTACTGAGCTATTAGTAAGTGTACGTAGTATATCTTTTATTGAGAATTGGTTAGTGTTAAACTATGACGTTGTATTAAAACTCATATGCGTAGCTAAAGGGGAAAATAATATAGTATTATAATAATAAAAAATAGTTAGTTTACAATAATTGGATGAATTTAAGCTTTGTACAAAATTAAAAGTTGTTGTGAAATGTAAAGTTTTCTAGTTGGAAATAATATTGCCAGCTTTTTGAGAGGCTCTCTTTGCTATGCATACAACATATTCACTCCAAGACATATTTACACCTAAGTTAACGTCACGCCCAGCAAATTGAATGACGATGGTAGACAAATGAATTGTCCCGATATAACTATGTCAGGTTCCGTAACTACCGCCTGGGTTTTTGTAACGTTAAATACTACCTAGTTATTGTCACTCTAAGATAGAATTTCTTCCAGGTCTTTGTTAAGTTAAACGACGAAGACGAACGCAATCTTCAATTGCGTTGTTTCTAAGCATGTGTGACATAAGTTAGAAGATCTTCTGTTGATCTTTGCTTACGAAAGCGATATTGATGATCTCTAATAATATTGGATCCTTCTAGATATTTTAGAAGATGCTGATTGACAGCCGTTTTCATAACTTTCGATATTATTGAAAGCAGTGTAACTGGTCGGTAGTTGTTTGACTAGGTCTTTTTGCCTTTTTTGGGTATCGGCTGAATTTCCAACAGGAAGGAAATATTTCCTTTATATGTAATAGGTTGAACAGTCTACAGAAAACTGGTCTTAATTCTCTCGCGCATTTTTGGAATACTGTAACAGCTTTTTTTGGTGTCTACCTTTAATAAAATACGTTTTACGACTCACTGTCTGAATATAATATCAGGTATCTTTGACTGCAAATTGGTTATAGGTAGTGTTTTTCCTTGGAAATCGGCAGTCAAATGTGAAGCAAAGAATTCTATTAATAAGTTGACTTTTTTAACAGGTGTTGTTACATTGGTATTACCTGGCAAGGTGAGTGGTATAGTAGATTTAGTAAAATTTGTGACTAATGGCCTTAGCGACCCACAAAAAGGACCTGGAATTATTGAGGCAGGCAAGAAGTTTGTTGTTAGTTCTTTGATTTTGACGATAATTTATTTGCCTCTATTCCGGGTACGAACAAATATGTTAAGATTTATGACGTTAGGATTTTTACGCCGGTGTCGGTAGGCAAAATACCAACTTTGCATTTTCGTTTGAACCAGGGCTTGCCGTTGAAAGGTTATTTCTTCGAAAAAGGATTATAAGCTTCCATGCCAACCAAAATGACTTCAGAAACCTCTTTAGCACAGTCAGATGGGTTGTCGGATCTAAACGTCTAACCAAGGAATAATTCGAAAATATTCCATGAGTTTTTTCCATTTAGTACATTTGTAGTGCGAAATATGTCACTGATTGGTAGAGTATTTGATGTCACAAGCAGTTTACAGTCGGAAGAACCTAATGGCCAAGTTACGTTAAAAACAGGTAAGAAAACTTGCTCACTCTCCGTCACTATGAGGAATCCGTGTTAGTTCATTAATAAGCTGATTAAATTCATAGCTGATTGCGAATAATTCGGCTCTATGGCCTTATTCATCGGTCGTATTTGAATACTCTGCCAGAGAAGCAAAGGTTAATATCACTATCTGATCGATAGAAGCAGCAGATAAACCTTGTGGTGTACTGAGTATTATTTTTAACTACATAACATAAGTTTTGGGGCTTCTGAAAAAAAGACAAATTTCAAAGTTATGGCTAAACCGAGAATAGTATCTATGATAGAGATTGTTGACTATACTGGTCGTTTAACTCATCTTAGTTTCACAGAGAGCGAGGCTTATTTAATTGAAGTTGTTGGTGCACTGAACCAGCCCTCACTTGGAGATCCGAGTGGAGGCTGGTTCAGTGCACCTATTTACCGGTATTTTACGTCTGGAGTTTTTTTGATTCGTGTTCTTTATTTCTTTTTTGATTGGTGTTTTGGTTGAATATTATAGAAGCTATTAAAAAATTATTCAAAATAACAAGAATCCGAACTTTAAGAAAATTGAAGAAAACAATTGCTGTGAGTTTGTCGTTGAAACTTGCTACCTTAATTAGTGGTGCACCACTGTTTTGCAATATTTATTTTATTAAATACCTAGTTATAAGAGTAACAATTTTTTAAATATATAATAAAAGACTGTTTTGAGTCAAATTTCCACTGGTTCTGGTTCCAGTCTAAATTGACTAAAAACAGTCTTTTATTATATATTTATAATGAATTTCCATCAAGTAGAAGCTACAATAATCCGAAATTTGAAACAATTTTTAAACAAGGATTTTTGTGGGAACTCGGTTACCGAAACTCATCAAATGTTTATACCGTATTGTGAGGTACTTTCTAAGCAAAAACCAAGTTTTTAAGTCGGATTATTCAACGATTTCACCTGATTTAGCATCCTGTGACTTATTTCTCTTCTCTCGACACTATTAGAAATATTCAAGTCACATTATATCAACTGACATAAATTGTTGGAACAATTGTAATTTATGTACCTGTGTTTAATTTTCTATTAGATGTTAGTTTTCTCTTCAGAGGATTAGAATATAATAAAATTAATAAATTTCCCTTAAACACGTAAAATGTTGAATTTTGGCAAATCATTCAAAATTGTTTTTGATCAATCCTAAAATACGTCACAAAATGTTGAATATTTTCCTAAGACGATTACTTTACTCATCACTGTGGTGATTTTATCGTTGTAACATAACTGAATCATCTAAGGAGAATCATAAAATATTTTTAATAATTGCGAAAAGTGAAATTCACATTTTACAAGTATGTAGGCAAATGAACAGAATACTTGGCAACGTGTCAGTTTCACAAAAAATAAAAATAAAGAGTTTTAAAAAGGTTAAAAGTTATGATTTACTTATACAGGGTCTTTCCTAAAATAAGACATAGTGGTTGATTCCACAGAAACAATTAAATTTTATAAATTTAGAAATAATTCAGGAACCGTCATTTTTCGAAACCAATAACAATTTTCATTTCGATTCTGTGAATATCATTGTCTCACGCGTTAAGGCTTTTCTACAAATTTTGTTATTGTTATCTCCATTGGCAGCCCCGACAAATGACGACTCTTACAGATGTGAAACCTAACCATGTCCTAACAAATGCAGGCTTGAGGTTATGTCACAATTTTTATGTTGGAACGTACATGATACTTGCTTTTTCAATATTGATTTTTAAGATTTTGATAAAGGTGCACATTAGCAAGTCAGCAGGCATATCGAATTTGTTATATATGGCACTGAATCGTTTACACAGTTTTTTGGCGTCTGTTAGTTTTTAGCACTCTCTCGTGTACCTTGTCATGATAAGGTGCTTTCTGCTGGCGTCGATAGGTCATATACTACTTCCGGTTCTAGTATGGGCGAACCAGATGTCCCATTTGGCATATTGTGAAGAGTTGAAGAGAGAGAAGAGAGAATATGTTTAAGTGAAAAAAAAATGTTTTTCTATATATATATATATACGAGTATATATATATATATATATATATATATATATATATATATATATATATATATATATATATATATATATATATATATATATATATATATATATATATATATATATATATATATATATATATATATATATATATATATATATATATATATATATATATATATATATATATATATATATATATATATATATATATATATATATATATATATATATATATATATATATATATATATATATATATATATATATATATATATATATATATATATATATATATATATATATATATATATATATATATATATATATATATATATATATATATATATATATATATATATATATATATATATATATATATATATATATATATATATATATATATATATATATATATATACATATATACATATATACATATATATGTATATATGTATATGTATGTATATATATATATATATATATATATATATATATATATATATATATATATATATATATATATATATGTATATATGCTTCTCAGATTTTACATAGAACCTGAAGATTTGTTAAAATCTAGTATTTTCCCCCTGATATTTTTGAGGTATTAGCCTTCTTAACTAAATGGGCTATATTTAAAAAAAAATAGATGGCGACATGTTTTACATCAAATTTTTCAGTTTCTCTACATTGTTTTGAAATCCATGCTTTTTACTTTTATGACGACAATTACTGTAAATCTCATGTTATCCTAATGCTCGTTTCTTTACCGGTATCTTTTGCCCATCATATTACGAATCCCATTAGTCAGCTAAATTTTCTTTGCCTCTTTTTTTTCTTAGCCTTTAAGTACCTTAGTGTCTAGTCTATTGGTTCTAGGTTTACAAATGATGAGTTTTTACTTAATTCTAAAAAAAACCTATTATCAAATTATAGCGGTGGGATATGCTGCTACTCTTTTAATGCCATTCTGATAGCTCCCATTTACGAGGGCTACCTTTTAAGTTTTTACAAGAAAAACGAAAGAAAAAAAAAATTTGATACAACTCTCATAATATTCGCCTTTAAGATTTATACAATTCTCGAAATATTTTTTCCATTTTGGAATTCAACAGCTTCTTAAGGTGATGAAACTTGCTGCACATGCATTTTTTTTTGACATTCCAAAACATAAAGAAGTCATTAGGAGGTAAATCAGATGAATACGGGCAATGAGACATTAATTCGATGTTTTTTTCTCCGTCAAATAACCAATTTCTTGACGTGCTGTGTGAAAGCTGATATTGTCATGATGAAGAATGATGCTACATTTTCGGTTGCTTTTCCTGATTTCATCGATGACCTCTGGCAAACAAATTGTTGTATACCATTTACCATTAACTGTTCTTCGATTTTTTAAAGCAATGGTTGCAGCATGTCCAATATAACCAAAAAAACAAGCGATAATTTTCTTGGAAGTGCTTCGGATTTTGCATGTCCTCGGTCGAATTTTTTGAGCATTTCCTTACACCAATTGCCACGAGCCTGTTTTTGAGTTTTGGTCAAATTATGTGAAATCCATCACTTCACAGCGCATTCACAGCTAAATATTCATGCAAAATCGAATGTACTACAGTCTTCGATATGCTTAAGTATACTTCTATCTTACGATAAGTCACATGCCGTCAAACATCGATGCACACAGCATCGATGTTTTTTTGGAATAACAACCGATTTTAGCCTACCTTCACGAAATTCATCGCTGACGAAAGCACAACCATGACGAAATTCTGCAAATCAATTGTAAACAGTCTTTTCTAAGGGTGATTCATTACCAAAAGTGGAACGAACCTATTCGAGGCGTTGTCGTTGACCTTTTAGACCTTTAAATTATCCGACGAAAACTTTCACCTGAAATTTACATTTGTTAACAAAACTGTTTTTTGAACGCTTACTGTAAACAAATTACTATGCCAGTTTCTGAGCTACCACTGTTTTAACAATAATAAATGTCAAATTTTACAACAATGATAATGTCATATCTCAATAGCCCCATCTAGTGGTCGTTTGTAAAAACTTAAAAGGCGACCCTCATATTATAAAGTAGTCAATTTAATTACAGACTTTTGCTGACTGTTACCATTCACGGCTTTCCATGTATGTATTCTTCGAGTTTATAAACTTAATATGCAGTTTTGAGGATGCTGTCTTTTTCTGTAATTGTAAAAAATATCTCTCCCCTGTCATTTTCAGCCCGGAGTCCTGCTAAGATATATTGGTTTTATTTAATGTTTAACATAATTAGCTAATAGGACTAATTTAACTTAAATATGCCCTGTATATGCATAAAGAAAAAAATAAAAAAACCTAATAGAATTGGGAAATTACAAATATCCATTTGAAATAGAACAAATGATTGCTATCAATAATATTTAAAAATAAAGTATTTTTGATGTCGACATATAGTATTAATGATGTTGAGAAATATGTATTTGAGAAATATTGAGAAGCTTAAATCGCTACAATAAAAATAAAATAAGATCACATTTTTTAGTGGTAAAAATACTGTTTTGTAGATATAATTCATTTTTCTAAGCCATAGGTATTAAATACTGCTAAACAGCTAGATTATTATTTTTTATTACTTGTCCCATTTTGAAATCTTTATGTCCAAACTATATTATGTATTTAACAAATCTTTCAATAATAAAAAAAACTTTTATTAAAAAAAATATCTAATTTTTTTGGATTTAACCACTTACGTAGCCAAGAAAACATATACCCTAATTCCCTTTAAGTTTAGAAAAAAGTACTTCCTTCTCTAAATTGCTCCGCCTTACTGCAGCCTCGCCCCGTTGATCCAACTGTCCCACCTGTCTCTAGAACTGGTTACACCACTGTAGAGTGTTCCGCACGGAACACTTATAAAATCACTTCAGTATCTGTCCGCCTGTCACAACCGATTTTCTCCAAAACTATCTGACATAGAAAATTGAAAATTGGTACTATTATATGAATTGATGGCCTCATTAGAGCCGTGTCATTTTGAAAGTCAAATTTTGACTTAAGGGGTTAATTTTGGAGGGGTGAAATCGGAAGTGAAAAAAACATTTTTTTAGCAGGTCATCGAGTGGGGTATCAAATGAAAGCTTGTAAAAACGCGAGTTCAAAAATATGTATAATATAATACTTCCGTGCACTTTTCTTTGTATTATTTTTTAAAAAATGCGAAATATCGCGCCCTCCTCCCTTATCTCGAAAAGTACTGAACAAAAAATTTTGAAAAAATTCTGGAATATTCTCCACAGAGTATAGATTGTTGAGTTGAGTGTAGTTAATAATTTATCTGGTACATAAAAAAACAAAATTTTCAAGGTCATCAGTTTTCTGTAAAGATCGAAAAAAACTTCGTTGGAAACTTATTTTTAGATGTTTTGTGAAGTCATTGATAATTTTATACCTCCGTAACCAAACTTTTTATTTTAAAGCAATCAACGTACGGAACACTAATTGCCAAGTCCGGCTTGCACTTAGCCTCTCTACTTTTTTGCACCTCATATAGTCTCTAAAATTTAAATTTGATATTTTTTTTTATGGTAAAATAAAAGCTGGGCTAGTAATTTCGTGGTCACTCGGTATAGCGGAAGAAAAAGAACTGAAATTATAATCGACCACGATAAAATTGATATTTCCGGAACCAAACTAATATGGCGCAGAGAAATTAACCACCGTGTACATAGCAAAGTGTTTAATTATTGTTTATATATTAGGTAATTGTGCGAGTACGTAAGCTTGAAACAACACAGTTGAACATTACTAAGATTCTCGAGTGGTACGCTTCATTTATTCCAGATATTCTACCGAATCTGGCATGACAGACGGTTGGCCAAGCTGCGCTCTCATGGTATGTCTGATGGGTTTTGTTGATGGCTCTCTAATTACCTGAGAGAAGTGGCAATTGATAAATTTCTGTTCGACACCTACGCTGTGTGTGCTAGCTACACCATGGCTCCGTACTATCTTTCACTCTTTGACTTCCTTCTATCAACATTCGGCTGAAATAGACCAAAAATTCAATATATAATTTTGCCGACGACACCAAGCTTATTTCATTACTTATCTTCAATATTCGAACACCAGCTGCCCAAGTAAATATCTGCAGGTGGAAGGAAGTAAAATTTAATGCTACGAAAATCTGAATATACAATATTTTTCCAAAGTGTAAAGAAACCTAGCTGCCATTTGTCATGATTCCAAAAAAGAACAGAGCAACCAGTTGTAGTGGCCATCTAACAATTAGTCTCATGAGCCAAGTTTTAAAAATTTTTTTTGAGAGTGATACATGGCAATATATATAATAAACTTGAAGAAGGAATTGAAAACAGTCAGTTTGGTTTTCGACCGGATTAAAAACTAGAGAGGCATTGTCTGGTATCCATATGTTGAATCAGAAATGTCGCGATGTCATTCCTTTGTTCAATCGACTTTGAAAAAGTCTTAGACGACAAAGACATTCATCGTCAATTTGTTCTGGCATCAGAGAGCTGATGTATGGTTGGAGCATCAACTATCGGAAAAAATTAAAATTAAGTGGAGAGTGCGCCAGGGTTGTATTCTATCGTCCTTGTTGTTCAACCCTTATTCGGAGGTGATATTCAATGAAGCACTCACTGGTACCACTGAAGGAATCAACATCAATGATACATTAATTACACAGGCCAACCAACAAAAATATTTGTAAAAACTTTTTAAACCAATACATCTAAGTGTTTTTTTGGGTGCTGAAACTGTATCTGGTATCAGTTTTTTTGTATCGCCCACAGTTCTCTCACAATATGACATCGATTAAATTTCAAAATAGGAAAAATTTGATAAATAAAAACTTAAACCGTACTTTTATTTGACTAGGCTACAATTTTGATCTCTTGTTCTATAATGGTAAATAGATGTTCCAGATTCCAATAAATGTTTTTCTTTCAGCCTAAAACTAAGCAATTCTGCTTTTTCCTTAGTCAAACCCAAATCTCTCACTAAGTCATTTAACTCAACTTGTGTAAACAACTGTGGTTTTATATTTTCTAGAAGACATTGAAACTCATCATCATTTGGTCGGCTTTCATTAAATTCGGGACTGGACTGTAAAACGTCATAAATAGACTTAGGTGGCTCAGGGACAGGAAGTCCCGATCCTACCGGCCGATTAGCTGAAGAAAAGTTAGAGTTGACAATTACTTTCTTATATTTGGAGTTATATCCAGAAACATCAACGCTGCAAAAATAAAAATTATTTGAATGATTTTCTTGCTCTCCCCATACCATGGGTACTGCAAATCTAAAAGCTTTCTTTTCTTTCTTATACCATTTCCTAAGATCCTCGACACAAACATAACATACTTTGTGAGGAGCCCAACATTTTTCTTGATTACCGATTCCAACACCAAAATATGCAAAGTATACTTTTTTTTACAAAGTCAGTAATTTTTCTTTGACGTTTTTTAACTACAAACTCACTACATATATAAGAAAAAGTGTTGAGAGAGTTTTTAGAACCACGATTAGCCATACTTTGAGTGTGAATTAAAGCACATGGGTGAAACACTGTAATGCGAGGTTATAACTGGAAGAAAACAAACTTTTTACTGTCAACCTTATAAAATTCTGATTTTATTGCCAACCTAATAACATTCGAATGATAAAAAATAAACTTCTCACATTTTGATATGACTTTTTTATTATTATTTTCGGACTCAGCAGCAAGTTTTTTCATCGTTGGCCTGTGTTATCACTAATAACGGAAAATATCTACAAAAACTTATGGATAAAATAACTGACACTTGTACACAGTTTGGAACTCAATGCAAATAAAAGAAAATATATGATTATAAGTAAAGAATCTAATATTGAAGATGGTGGTATCACAGTCAATGGCACAAAGATAGAGAAAGTTGATGAATTGATTTAGCTCAGTAGTAATATCAACGACCATTGAGACCCGACTGTGAGAGTCAAAATTCGACTAGAGAAGGCTCGAGCCGCATTTATGAATAACAAAAAATGGAAAATGGTAGACTGTTATGTCTTTCCGGTTCTTTTGTATAGCATGAAAGCGTAGACGCTAACAAAATGTGGGTGTATCGACGACTGCTGAAAATCAGATGGACAGAATTAGTAACAACAGCGTCCTCACTCACATGAACAAGGACTGGTAGGTGGTCAGGACCATCAAACGGCGCAAATTAGAGTATTTTAGCCACATTATGAAACATTCAGAAAAATACAAAGCCTTGCATTTGATTATAGAGGGAAAGATTTCAGGCAGATGGGGTCCAGGGAGAAGGAGAACATCTTGGTTAAAAAATTCGAGGTAGTAGTACAGAAAGTCTACGGTTTAACTCTTCTGAGCGGCTGTCAATAAAACGATCATCATCAACATGATAGCCAACATGATAACCAACGATCGTTGAACGGTCATGGTACCGAAGAAGAAGAAAGGAACCCAGAGGAATAAACATATATTTTTGGATGCTTGATACGTTCGTACTATAACAAAAAACATTAAAATTATAAAAATATTCTCAAGTCTAAAAAAAGTACGAGAGGTTATTGATCGGTAATTTGGATGTTACAATTAGAATTCGTCTACGTATTTTGAAGTAAAAACAAATAGGTTTTGGCAAGTCCTGACTTTTTTGTGCAAATATATTTTTTTTAAAAATCTCATTTTTCATGTCATTAAGTGTTTCTACTTCTATGTTATATATTGTGTTTCTAATTTCTTAGTTTTGTCTTTTTTGGAAGTTACGTCCGAACTTGCATGCCACAATTGAAAATGTTTTTTGCCGTAAGTTATAAATTAATAAAAAATTATGTGTGCGGTAACGTTAATTTTAAGATATTATAAATTGAATATAGTTATAAGTTTAGCACAAGACGGTGTTATCACTGGTATAACCAAGGTCAAAGAGCAAGGGCAGATGGTTACAAAGGGCTTTAAATGAAAAGAGAGAACACTATCGATAACCGGGGTCCGAGCCTCTCGATAAAAAATAAAAAACATCTCTTGCAGTAGATCTTACATCTTTCCTAAATAAAGTGAATTCAAAATTGATGACAAGTGATTTATCAAGTACTTTCTTTGCAAACATGAAGTTCTAAAATAAGTAATGAATTTGAATTTCTCAAGTAAAGAGTAACTATATTTCCATAATATGAATAAAATCATACATCATATCGACACCCGCCTCTTTCACCCCCATTTCATGAAACGATATTACTCAAAATCATAAGTTATATTCCTATTTTAAATATTATATCATTTTGTTCGAGTATTATAAAGCCAACAGACCAACAGCCTGACAGTCGGATAGACAGACCGATGGAAACGAAAATATATATTTTTCGCGATCTAACAACACTAAAATGCAAGGAGAAGCAAAAATTACAGGGGGTAATTATTTTCCTTTAGCAAGGGAAGTAAAAACAATAATTTACCTATTGTACCACTGTGCCATTGAGAGGTAAGTGAATTTCGGCCAATTTAACTGTTTGTATTTCTAAAACGTTTTCGATAATCAACTTTTCTAGGTTGTTTTGTAACCAGATCTTAATCCCTGCTGCATACTATTTCTGTTAAGATTCGAATTGGAATAATGGAAAGGCAAGAACACTGAAATAGTATGTTATGATATATACGCAACCACTGTAACTTTTACTAGGAATAAATAGCTAAAAACAAAGGGCGGGCAAAATTCTTATAATAATATTGAAACTATACAATATTTAATGGTTTCCACCCCTTATTTGGGAGGCAGGGAGAGATTTATTATAAAGCAAAACTCCTTCATAAGGGGACAGTTTAACAGCTGAAACTCAAAAAAAAATCAGTAATAGGGGAGAGAGATTTTTCACAGAAAGAGAATTCTTTTACATAGTGAAACTCTAAAACTTGTATGGAAATCCATTTTAAATTGTTGTCCAGGAAACGAAGGAAGGCTTTTCACAGAAGAGAACTCTTTCATACAGTGGATATTTAAAGCTCACTTTAAATATCGATAAATAGGGACTTTTCACAAAAAAATCCTTTCGGAGGAGAGAACTTTAAACGCTAAATCCTTCCACTATTTATAAGAGCCTTGTTTTTAATTTTCTGTACCCCCAGCCTCTCCATAACTACGAGCCACTGGACACTATAGTAACAAACCTTCCTCTTACCCTACCTTTCATACTCCGTCTATCCTTATCACCTCTTAACTCAGCTCAAAGTCCCTACTATCAAACGTAAAACGTTGTTGGGAGATGGTCAAATTTTTGATCTTATTGAATAATTCTCTGATCTTAAAATTTAAAAAATCGTTTTTGACAATGGGCTCGTTCTCATGATGAGGAAAACACATTAGATTGTATCTATAAGAACTAGAAATAAAAAACAGATCAAGTGCAAGTCGGGCTTGCGCAATTAGTGTTCGTATTGTGATTGCTTTTAAAATAAAATAAAACACTTACCAAGGCTAAATGAATTTGGTCCGTGATATGTATATATCTTAAAATCCAATAAGTATTTTTTTTAGCCAATAATGTATAATTGTTATAGCATCTTAAGTACCTAATAGCCAATAAATCAATTCAGCTCAATCTAGTAATGAAAGCGTAAAACAGATATTTATATTACTACCTACATATTTGTTTAATCATAAACAAATAAAATAAAATTATGTTGTCTCGGTACAGCGACGCGCGATGCGGTAGCAGTAATGTACTGAAAAGTATATTAAAAAGCCTCCACCATATTGTCAAGCCATATAGTTTTTTTTATACCAGATAAATTATCAAAAGTAATGCACTCGTAATAATTTTCGCTTAATCTACACTTTATGAAGACTCTTCAGGAATTTTTTCAATATTTTTTTGATCAGTACTTTCAAGAAGGGGTGGGGGGGACAGCGATTATTGGCCATGTTTTAAAAATAATAGGAAGAAAAGTGTGAGCAAGTCATCATATATATTTTTAAACTCTTGTTTTCACAAGCTTTATTGATACCGTACTCGATGACCCGGTAAAAAATTTTTGTTTCACTTCCTATTTCACCCCCAAAGCTAACTCCTTAAGGCAACATTTAACTTTCAAAACTACACGGCTCTAGTTCCTATATTTGTGCCAAATTTCAACTTTATATGTCAAATAGTTTCGGAGAAAATCGGATGTGACCGACAGACAGACTCACAGACACCGAAGTATTCCCATAAATGTTCGGTACGGAACACTAAAAAGCTGATCTTGATACAATAACCACCTAAATCAGTGAGATTAATACTACAAATGCAATGCATGCAAATTTTTGTGAATGGTAATTGATGCAAACTTAAGATGCCATATTGCCGTTTTGTGTAGTAACCTAACAGTGTCTAAGATTCGATGTGAGTCGTATAACCTAATACCGCAGTTTTTTATAAATATAAATAGGCAGACATATATGTCAAAAGAGAGCTCTTATAATTCTATTAAACATTCTCAATTTTCTCCATGGATATTTAAAATTTAAAATTCTTGACGACCCCCGATATGTGTTTGCAAATCTGTCTTGAAATAAATGCTCATCTATTTGTGATTAGGAGAAATTTGTGTTCGTTTAGATGATCTCATTAATATTAAAGAAAATTTCTACCATTATCATTTTATTGGGATATTTTAATAACCAACTCTTAATGAGATTTGCTCCTCTTTTTCTGTACACTCCTCTAGATCATACAATTTTAGTTCAACCTAATCAATCTGTTTTTTCATATAATATTATTTGGAACATAACTGATACTCAAAGTCTGTTAAATAAAAATTCATACTATTTTAAAACTAATGGCCACATATGGATGATTGAAAAAATCTAATTATTTAAAAAAAAAAACATGTTTTAGACTTTCCTTTGAAGTATAGAAAAATATGTATAATACCAATAGTCAATAGAAGACCTCAACTTTTACAGATCGAATCCATAAATAGGATTCCACATTCAAACCGAACTGCCAGCGCCATCTTTTTACTGATAGTATAACATTAGTTCTGTGAACCTTTTTTTAAATATAGCATACATCCAACTATTCCAAATAGTTGTAAGTTTTGCCTGAAGATACCACAGCATACATCTATTTTTAATTCCGTTTCTCAAATTTTATTTTGCTTAAAACAATTAAAAATGACTGCTTGCTTATCTTTCAAAACATCATCTAGAAAATAGTAACAAGAAAATTAATCTTAGAATTAAAGCTGACCTCAGACTGCCCAACTTGATCGACTAAGATCAACAATTAATTATTTCCTCTTAGGAGGGCAAAGGTAAAAGATAAATTAAAAATTTGTATCCAGGTATTTTTAAGTCTGTCCAACATTAAATCCCTTGCCTCAAACTCTCCCTTATAAGTCTTTCGACGAACCTAGAATGTTTAACTAGACAGATCACTAGCTGCTTCGTCACAGATTTCTGGCCTCATTAAATAAAATAGTGAAAACCACAACAATGTTCTTCAGTAGTACCCAGGTTAAAATAGGGCAGGAAGAAAGATATCAGATAAAAAGGTGTATTTAATGTCATTATTTTAAGATCTTGCTGTAGTGACATTTTCACCATTTTAATTTTAAATTAATTGCGTGGTTGCTACAAATAGTTTCTAATGGACTGCACAATTTATATTTTTAAAAATTACTGTTAAATTGTTAAATCCCAAAAACCTCGCAAACTGTAGTCTTGGTGGTTCGATCAATCTAACGAACGATTCATGAATGTTCACTTTACACGAAGCAATTTGTGAAGAGCTCGAGATTTCATCTTTCACAAGCGTCCCACAACAACCTCGAAATCACTTGTACACTAGTCGCTAGAAGCCTTCCTCGCTGCATATTTTCTTCTACCAGTTTAACACCAACATCTATCGCAGCTTTTTGTTTGTGCGTTCGTCAAAAAACTCCCGCACCTCTTATCACTATAACTAGGCACCTAAAAAAACAAATGTCATAAAACAAATTACATATTGTTAATGAGGGCTGGGACAACTTAACTATAGAATGTTAACCTCTTTTAGTAACACCAACTGCGTCTCAAAGATTTAGAAAACAATTATTATTACAGTAATTTCGAAAGTTCATAATTCCCAAAATATAAGTAATTTTCAGCCTATTTCTTTACTTTCTATAATTTCTAAAATATAGAACGTGTAGTATCTAATCATGCAGGAGAACATATTAACTTGCCTTATTTTACTTAGCAAACCAATTTATAACAGATATCAATACAATAACTTTACCTTGTAATGGATAATTGGAATTCAGGTTTTGTCACTAAAGTGTATTTGTTTGGAGTTAATAGCAGAATTCTCTCATTGTAGATGCAAATATGTTACATGTTGGGGTGCGCCCAAAAAAAAGAGATTTCTTATGCATTTTACTGGACTTTGCTACCCGTTTTGAATTATTTTTAAGGGTTCACCCTATTTTAAGCACAAAACCTCTGCTATACAATAGAGTCATAAAATGTAAATGGGGGTTTATTGGTAGCATAGCCGTCTGAAGGTAACCTGCCTTTAGTGTTTAATAAATAAAATTATCTTAAAAAATAAAGTTATAGAAATATAAGATTTATTAACAAAAATAGATCTATGTATATATACAAATTCAAAATTCACGATATATAAGTACTTTAATTACAATCAAAAACAATCATCTTCAAAATCTGAAGACTCGACTTCTGTTAAATTGATAATTAAGGGTTCTATTCCACAGTTTCTTCGATATATTCGTCAAATTTCCACATTTTATTTTCTTCTTTTATAACATGTCGAATGGCATGTTTCCAATTATCCTCTTTGATTCTCTCTATTCCGGCGAGTAATAACTGCCTTACGTCTCGAAGTTTGAACGTGTTGTTTTCCCTTGCATCGAAACCTTTCATTTGTGCCCAAATCAGCTCTATGGGATTCAATTCGCAATGATATGGAGGTAATCTAAATGCTGTGCTACTCCGTTCTTTTACCATCTCATCGACTACGTATTTCTTGAACTGTGCCTTATTTTGTTTCGCAATTTTGAGAAGTCCCACTTTTAACATACCATCTTTATGTCTGAGATTTTTATCTTTTATCCAATGAAAAATATCCGCTTTCTTCCATGAATTTGTCGGGAATCGTTCTAATAATCGAGAATGGTATGGGGCATTGTCTAATACTATAACTGATTTTGCTGGTATACATTCAATCATTTGTTGAAAGTACTCCTAAAAAACATCGGCCGTCATCTCCACATGGTAATCTTTAGTTCACTTTGATTCGAATTCCAACAAGCCACCGTCGAGAAATCCGTTTTTCATTACCAATATCTGCTATAATTAGCCTGCGACCTTTTCCTGAGTTGTAATTCACTTGATCGACCTTTCATAAAAACCTGTTTGGCACTCTTAATGGTTTTGTCAATCCAGAAGTTGTTCAGTCTGTGTGTCCCTCATTAATCCAAGTCTCACCTAAGTAAAAAATATTTTTTTCTTCGGCTCGAAATTTTCTGATTGCTCGTAGATATTCTCTTTTCCAACAAATTGTTTCTGTTTTATCGATAAGAACAGATTTTCTATTGTGTTTTTCCCAACGAAAAAATTCAGGTCATGAAAGATTTTCCATAATTTCCATTTTTTAAATATGGTCTTCTCTGATTTCTTGCAAAACTTTATGTAGTGTGGGTATTCCTTTCTTAATAACAAAATGATGTACTTTTCTTCTTATTGCGTTTTTAAAGTCTTCATCGACCTTTAAGGGCTCCTTTCCTTTATTATTCTGAGGTTCATGGCAAGGACCGCGTTTTCTTTCCTTTAGAGACCTATAAATAGTTGCTAATCCAACTCCCGTCATGTTGGCACACGTTTCCGCAATTTCACGGACTTGGCTTTTTAGCTGTTGATGCACTAGGATATCGTGGATGTTTTTTCTCGCAGGGAACATGCAGATTTACAGACCCGACGAAGTTTGACCGAGGCAAAACTGCAAGTTGAAGCCATCGCTGTTCTGATTTGAACTAAGCTTATTATAGGTTTTTGCTTTATTTTTATACTTACGCAGAATATTTTTATTGCATACTTAAGTACTTAGGCACCTACCTACCGATAAGTACTTTGGTTAATTATATTCCAGTACTAAAATCCCAAATAATTTTATTGTACCTATTACCATTAAGCTTTATAACATTGTAGCTTTCATTTAGGCCTTTATCATACAAATAAGATTTTTAGTTTCATCATTTACTCATTAAAATAAACTTTGAAATGCGTTGATTTATATAGCTTATTCTACCATTTAGAAGACATGTAATAAAATATTCTTTAGAAAAAGGGCGCACTGTTGTATAGAGATAGAAAATAAAAGTGATTAAAACTAAAAATGCAAATAATTGGTAGAGAAATTTCGGACGCTTATGGTTTGTGACATTTTAATGTTTACAACCCATGGTGTGTGCTATCAACTCCAAACAAACGGACTTTAATCAAAGTACGAGTACAGATATATAATCTTTATTTCCAGTTCTCTACCCGTCGAGAAGTAATAAAAAGTGTTCCTTAAGCACCTTGATCCTTTATTATTTATTCTGTGTGTTTGCAATTAAACATGAAAAAATATATTATTATACTATAACCTTTAATAACGATATTCAAATTTACCATCCAGTCAATTGACCTTGTAGATACAAAGATCTAAAAAATTGTGTATCCTTGATTACTGAAGATATTTATAATAATTCTACAACTATAAATCATAATAGCTTCAAAATAAATGAACAGAAAACTTTAAATTAACTCAAAAACATTTAATACTCAAATTAAAAAACCATAATGACTTTAAAAGAATTGTTAATGGTTATTTTAAAACATTAATAATACAATCAACACGTAAAATACGCTTATTTTAGTTTTAAAGTAGAAATTTTATTTTACAAAATTATTTAAATACTGGATCAAAACTTAAATTGTATTTTCCAATATTTTAAGCGGAGTAGATTACCGTGAAAAGTTTTAGTAACAAACAAAAGCTGCAAATTTCACGAAATAATGGTCCCAGATTTTCAAGTTTCAGTTCAAAAAATACGATCATAGATCGTCAAAATTTATTCAATATAACTTGATAAAATTATAGTGTAGACCAGAGGTTCCCAAACTTTTTTTTCTCGTAGACCACTTTCAAAATTTTACTGGTTTCGGTGGACCCCCTGCTGCTACATTTCTACCATATTCCCAAAACTCGTCAAAAAATGTGAAGATTAGATCTAACGATGGAAATTTGCGTCGTGGCTGAGTTCCAACCCTAAATTCAGAGTAGTAAAAATAAAAAGAAAAATAATATATTTTTTTGTGTACTATTTATTAAAATAATATGATTACCTACTTAACAGAATTAAAATTAAACATTAATAACGTACCGTAACTTCAACAATGCAAATCAACAATTAAAAAAAAATAGTCATAATTTTAATGGGAGGGATGTACTTGATGGATTGACAGTTTTGTAAGGAATAACCGCAAATCTCCCCGTTCTGTGATGTTCAATCTGCTCCTTTTTTTGTTAATAGGTTTGTAACGACACTAAAACTTTTTTCGACAAGGTATGACGAGGGAAACGCTATCAAAAGTTTTCTCGCAATTTCCCACAGCCCAGGATATTTTTCGGGTATTTCTGCCTGCAGCCAAAATGTTTGATAGCCTTTTTTAAATTTCACCTTCAGCTCCTCATTGGTGCTAAGCTCGAGTAGCTCCTCTTGTAATACCACATTCGCCACTTCCGTTTCATCAAATGGATTTGTAGCGTTTCATCCATGGTGGTATTTCCATCGTCAGAATATCTTCAAATCTATTTTTGAAGTCATCATGCAGGACATTTAAATGTTGAACGTATGTCTGAATATCCTCATCAAGACATTCTGCCTATGACAAGTTTGGAAACTGGGAGAATTCGCGCCGACTAATATTTTGCTTTATAAATTTCAATTTTCCAAGAAAGGCCGAAATTACACCCTTTGTTTTTATTAAATTTAGGCTGTCCCCTTGTAACTGCAAGTTAATGTCATTAAATTTTTTGAACAAATCTGTCAAATACGCGATGTCTGCTTTTAATTTGATCAGGTTTTCTTTTAAATCTGGATCTTTACTTTCCAGAAACTCTAAAACTTTTTCATCCCTTTGCACGTCTAAACGGGTTGCGTTGCAGGCGGGCGGCGCTTTGCAAGTCTCGACGCGCGTTGTACTGAATATCGAATATGCAAGTTTTTACAAGTAACAGTCGCTGACCTTCTTAAAATACACTACTCAAAAAAAATTAAGGGAGGTTTTAAAACAAGGAAATTAATGCTAAATAAACAGGCTATCTGATCCATACGCCGGCCTAACTGAAAAAATTTTTTTCAAGCCCGTGGACCAAAAAAAAAAATAAAATATTTACAATATTATTTTTTCGCGCTATCTGTTAGGATTGCATGAGAACCGTAGCTCCCAAAAAATTTTAGCCAAAAGATCTGAAAATTAGAATCTTAAAGCTTCAAAATGCTTTTTTTTAAAGTCTCAATACGACCATTTTTCACCGAAATACAGCCTGTCAAAAATCACCGAAAAATTTGGATTTTTTTTTTGCTCCCTTAATTTTTTTGAGTAGTGTATTATCTGCCTACATCGATAGGTAAAGCCAAGCCAACATTTTTGTTCTTTACTATCGAAACCAGATAAATTTTCGTGGACCCCCACTTACAACTTGTGAACCGCCATTTTTTTTTCACGCCAACGTAAACCCCCGTCGAATCTCCCGTGGACCCCTGGGGGTCCACCTGAACCACTTTAGAAATCACTGGTGTAGACTAACTGCCTAACTTGTTTCATGCATAATTCAATTCGGAAATAACATTCACAATCTTAATACAACAAATCAAAATAATTTAGAAATACTTTTGCATTAAAAGGATAACTACAAATCTTCTATTTGTTCAAAAAATTTATAACAATATACCATCTAAAAAATTTATACTATATTACTGTGAAAACTAAATTTTTATATTATCTACTAAGTCAGATTAGAATAATAATTAATTATTAATCAAAATCTTGCCCATGTGTGCCGACTAGTGTGTTACTGTTACTTTTGTTTTCTTTAAATATGTTTGAATTATTGATATTACACAGGTCTGCGATGACTTTTATCTGCTCATTCCAAATCTAGGCTCCGTTTGAACCTATCACGTCATGATTTTTTTTTATTCATATATACATGTATATATTGATTTTATAATAAGTCTATTAAAATTATTAAATATTTTTATCAGTTTTAAAGCAATAAATACTTTGATAGTATAGTTTCTTCTATGATCTATGACATCCCCACTACACATACGCATAATATATTCATCTCTCTCTAAGTCAAAACAGTTACTGTAGCACTTTTCAAGCAGACTGCGCGCGCCATTAAGAGTGACCGGCGTACACGTGTGAGATTAAAGTTGTGTTTTTTCTTATCCATAATTATGGCTTCTCAATCTTGCAAAAATAGTCCAGAGGCATTTTGTTACATTTGTGGACAATATACAACAGTCAAACAAAGGCATAATATAACAGACTTTGTGAAAAATGCATATCTTGCTTACTTCGGAATTAAGTTAGGTCACCAAGATAAACAGTGAGTTCCATATAAAGTATGCCCGTTTTGTGTTAAAACTAAGACAGTGGACTTATGGCAAATCAAAATCATTGTCATTTGGTATTCTTATGTTGTTGCGGACAGAAACAAATCATACTGATGATTGTTACTTTTATTTGAGAAATGTAACAGGATATAATTCTAAAAACCGCGCCAAAATCGTATATCTTGTTGTTCCATCTATAACAAAGCCAATTCCACATGGGCCAGGATTACCCCCACCTGTTCCTACTAAGAATAAGAGCACCGATATGCCTTTATCACAAATATCAGAAAACAACAATCCCATAAATGAGCCCCAACCTTTAAAACAGAAAAAACTGAATTAGTGGTGAAGGAAAACAATTTGTTAGATCCTGATACAAAGTGTTATTGGTATCGAAGCAGAGAAGAATAATTCGTATGGTATTTCAAGAAAGAGGAAAATTTGCTTTTTACTGTGATATTGGCGAACTAACTAAATTTAACATCGAATACAACGCACAAGAATGCCGACTTTACAGATTTTTCAAAAATAAGCTTGAAAGCTGTTCTTTTGTATATTGGCAATAAATTTGCATCAATACCTATAACAAATTCAGTCTATCTTGACTTGAACTTAAAAAATGTTTTGAAAAAAATAAAATGCACAGAACACAAATGGCTAATTTGTGGTGACTTAAAAATCATATGCAAGCTTCTTGGTCAACATCAAGGCTATACGAAATTCCCATGTTATACTTGTGAGTGGGATTATAGAAAGAATTTACATTGGGAAAAACCAGATTGGCCGGTTAGAAAAAAAATGTCATAAATCTCAGCTTGATAGATCCCGAGAAAATATTGCTTCCACCAGTTTACATCAAACTTCTCCAGTCATAAGCGCACTAACGGACAGACAGACAGAGAGACATTGTATTTTATATATATTATAGATTCGAATTTGAAAGTAATTAAAAAAAAATGCGATGTTGTAATCTTAAAAAATAGCTTCCAGTCGTAAACATTCTTAATCGTAAAAATGGAACAGTTCTTGACTGCACAAATCTATGTGAATATGATAACTTTTGCATTTTGATCCAGCTGATAAAGAACTCACATCAAAATTGTCCCTCTAAATAACTTTCTACCTCAAAAAAGCCAAAAAACATCAATATTCTTGGTTATAAATAGGGCATTTGTTTTATATAGTTCCTAAAAGTATCTAAAATACAATAGCTTTTTATATATAGATTTACTGATTAGCGCACAAAAACTCCGTATGGTAAGTTTAAGCTTAACATAATCTGATAGGTCGAGTCTATGAACGAGCAGAAACACATATACTACAAGCTTTAAACCTAACATAACCTAATGCATCAAGTCATAAGCGAGCAGATAGGCATATATAACTAGATTTAAACTTAACATAACCTAATTGTTAGAGACATAAGAGAGCAGAAAGGTATACACCACAAGCTTTAAACTTAACATAACTTAATGGTTAAAGACATAAGAGGGCAGAAAGGTACTACCCCAAGCTTTACAGGGACAATTTTGATATCAGTTTTTTATCAGCTAGATCAAAATGCACAAAGTTATCATATTCAGATAGTAACATTCATTTTTTCCTAGATTTTAAGATCATGTTATGTTACAGTTTTTCTCCGTATAATTTGCATTTTTTTCCATTTTTATATTTATTGTAGTGTTTACTAACTTTTAAGCAGTGTAGTTCACTCGAATTTAAGAGCCGTTTATATTACAGTGTGCATTGCGGGTTTTCTACCGGATTTATTTAATTCGTTTCTAATGCATCGATTGGCTAGACATTTGTATCCGGGGAAGTAGCCATCTTGAAGACGTGATTTATACGAAAGGGAGAAAAATATTTAAGAGTCTGGATGACACGGATCATGGCTTTTTCCAACAAGCAGCCGTCGTAGGCCTTTTTCCAACATGAAGCCGTAGTAGGCTTTTTCCAACAAGTAGCCATCGTAGGCTGTTCCCATTATGTAGCCGCAAGAGGCTCTTTCCATCGTATAGCCGCAACCAGGTTCTTTTTTCTCAGCCAGTGTAAGGGCTTCTTTTTTTAGAAAGCCGTCCAGTAGGCTTTCACTATCAAATAGCCGTACTGATATATTAGTGATGGAGTAGTGTGAAAACGGTTTCAGTGCTCAATTCAAGGCCTTTTTCTTTGAAATATCCTGTTTATTCCCAGACTTTTAGTAGCCCAAAGGGAACTGAAGTAACCAAGGGGGAGACATCTGTGTTTTTAACATCCCACCAGGACAGGCCTAAAAGCTCGTAGAAAAACCGTAAGTCATCAGAATATCCATCCGTAGACCTATTTTCCCGCTGATAAGTGCGTTTCACATCGTATAGAACTGATAACTCGTGAAGTGAACTTCACGAACCTTCAACACCGGGTGTAGCAAAGTTTCAATTAAAAAATTCTAATTTAAGGACTCTATCTAGCAATACCACCTACTAGGCTAAGGTTTTTTTGTAATACAGTATAATTACAGAACCGCAAAGTTAGAACTTTTAATTTAGTCATTAATAAACCTTTCTTTTTGTTTAAGGCTAGTGTTTCACTGTACTACCTATTTTAGTTTTCAGGACAAAAGGGTTGTACCATATCAAAATTTTCCTTAACAACTACATAACCCTTCAGTGTTTTTTCATTTTTTTAGCTGAAGTTAGATCCTTTTTATTTTAAAATGAATGGTGCCCAAAATTTGTACAACCAAAAATTTTAAACAACTATAGAGACTATTTCCAAAAGACGTACAAAAATTATCTCTTAAGCCTGGTTTACACGGGTAGAGTAATGAGTAGAGTAGAGCGGCAAGTAGAGTAACTCTACCCGTAGAAACCCCCTCTCTCTGTCCGAGTAGAGTAGAGTAGCGAGTAGCGTACTATACTGCGCGCAGTATAGTGGACTCTACTCTACTTACCCCCACCACCGCCCACTCTACTATACTACCTACTCTACCTGTATAAAACACCCCACTCTACTCGTTTTTTCAAGCAAGTAGCCAGTAGTGTCCAGTTGCAGTGAATTTTGCAATTAGTTTGTTTTGTTTAATTTTTAAAAATGTCTAAATTCACTGAAGAAGAAACGGAAATACTGGTTGGTTTATATGTAGATGAAGAGGTTCTGTGGAATTTGAGTAGTCCAAATTACAGAAATAAAAACATGAGGATGTCCGCGGAAAAAAAATATTACTCTGAAACTTGGAAGAAGTGGATTTGGGTTGAGTGAACTTAAACAAAAAATTAAAAACTTGCAGTGTACCTATAGGCAAGAATGTGTTAAAATTAAAAAATTAATTAAATCAGGTGCAGGGACAGAAGATATATATGTTCCAAATATAAAATGGTTTGATGCCTTTGACCGAATCATGAAGATTGCAAAATCAGGAAAAAAAACTGAAGATTCTGTGGTAAGTGTTTATATTTATATATACCTATAACATAGGATAATTAAAAAACATTTTTGTACTACCATGGAACAGCTCCTTCATTGTTGAAGTAATCTTTAAACTTTTCCCTCATTTTTTTGGCCATGTCGGTTGACCTTCTGCCCCCATAACGTTCAATATTCCGTAGATCGGAGATTTCATGGCGCCACTGACCCGGGATTATCTCCCCAGTTTCTATATCTTCGTTATCAACACTACCATAGGGCAAATATGAGCGTTGACTTGTTTTTGTCAACCAATTGCGCAGTGAACAGGCTGCATGTACGATTTTGTTTACTGTTGATAACTTTACAGCCAAACATCTTTCGAAAACCCTAAAACGACTCACTAATATGCCAAATGCATTTTCCGATATTCTTCTTGCCCTACTCAGGCGATAGTTAAATACTTGTTCACGTATACTTAGAGAAGTATGTCTGGGTTTGTGGCATGGCTTCATTAAATATTTTTTAAGGGGAAATGCGTCATCTCCTACAATAACAAACCCAGCAGGGAGTAGATTATTTTCTAGTTGTTCATATAGTTCGCAGTTTTGAAAAACGCCTCCATCTGCATTTGATCCTTTAAAGCCAACATTAATGTACGAGAAGCGGTATTTATCATCAACAAGAGCCATAAGCACGATACTATGTTGCCCTTTATAATTATAATATTCACTCCCTGCATTTGGAGGAGCTTTTATTAAAACATGCTTTCCATCAATCGCTCCACAGCAATTCGGAAAGTTCCACCGTTTATTAAATCCTGCTTCCAGAATGTTCCACTCGTCTGCTTCAGGCATCTGAAACAATTTTTTTATTTTAGGAAACTGCCATTTCTCAAAATATAAATTCACTTGAAGACGGAGAAGAAGAGGGAACTACCCATGAACCATTTTCTCCGCAGGGCCAGAGCGGCAAATCTCCAAAAGTTGCACCAAAAACCCCTGTATCAGATAAGGCTCCAGCATCCAAAAGAAGTAAAGTTGACAATCTAACAAATGCAGTTGAACAGCTACGGGAAGTCATTGCAAGTATTCAAGACAGTAATTGTAAAGAGCATGATGCGTTTGGAAATTTTGTTGCTGCAACTCTGAATAATTTACAAAAATCTAGTGCACTTATGGCCCAGAATGAAATTCAGGGAATTCTCTTAAAGTACAGGCTGAGAGATGTTGGGCCTCCCAAAATTTCTATTTATGAAAACCAGAATTCAGTAACTCAAACACCACAGTGCAGTCGATGTGATTCGCATGATAATAATTCCCTTCAATCTGCCTACACAAATTATTCCTCGAGTTGCTCAAGTACCGCTTGCTCTGCGTATGTTGATAGTAATCAAGTACAACAATATGATGTTACTGTTTCACAAGTTTGTTTAACTGATGTTGCTATTGCAAATTCAGAAAATATAATCGTACAAGCCTTCAAAATAGCGGGAGATTTGGAACAATAATAATGTTTTAACACTTTTGTGCTAAGTTTCAATAAGCTACATAGTATTATTTAAGCAATAATAATATTAAAAATTTTTCTTTATTCACAATTGATTGATTTTTACCTACCTTGACAGTATCCAAAACTTCAGAGATAGCATCACACACTTCGGGAATAAATTTAGAAATAGCAGGTCTTGACACCCTAAAAAAATGTGAAAGGCTTCTGTAGGAGTTTCCTGTAGCTAAAAAGTTCAATGTAACTTGTAGTTTCACTTCAGCATCCCTCATCATCGTATCTTCACGTTGAATTTTGTTTTTCAACATGCCCAACAGATGTTCAAAATTTTCTGGGGTAAGTCTAAGACATCGCGTGTATTCCAAGTGATCTTCAATAGCCAACTCTTTTAGTAGAAGCGATGTTCCTCCAAGTGAATTTCTTCATTTCAGCCATTCTTTCATCCACTCTTTTTTTTTTCTATTTGCCTCCTCATGAATTACTTCAGCAACTTCCCTAACCAGTTCTTTTAAAATTGGTGCCAAACATTTTTTTAATTTCTTTTTAAAATTCATATTTACGAGGATATACCATTCAAACACCTAGACAACTTACTCTTGACTGCTATATACTCTACTTAGTACTTGCTTCGTGTGACCGCAAAAAATCAAAAAATGGTAGAGCGGCAAGTAGAGTGAACTCTACTTGCCGCTCTACTCTACTCATTACTCTCCCCGTGTAAACCAGGCATTACCCATATTACTCTACCAAGAAAAACTGAGCTAGTGTATGTTTAATTTCTTTAGTTCTTTTAATATTAATACCCGCTCAATCCATTCTCAGAAATTATAAAAAAAAAGTATAGAAAAGAAAGGGGCCACAAAATGGCGCCACAAACTGTTCCATTCTTACGATTAAGAATGTTTGCAACTGAAAGCTATTTTTTGAGGTTAGAGTATCACATTTTTTTTTTAATTTTCTTGGTATTCACATTCAGAAGGTTATTATATCTAAATATATACATTAAAATATCAAATTTACCCGAATTTTGTACTATTCCTAATATGGGGTAAATATGTATTTTTCATATTTTGACTTATTAGTCAATTTATTTAAAATTCTGCAGAAGTGTTCACGAGTATTTAAAAAAAAGTATTCAAATTGGTCAAAACGTAAGCCACTTGTCGATTTTTGTCCAAAAAATGCCTTATTTTTCCCACTATGTGCCGCTCTGGAAGGAATTAAGCGGGCTACATCCATCGAACACTTTCCATGAAAATACTTGTAGAATAGACTCAAGTCGCCAACCGTTCTTTGATGTTCCAATAAATCAAGGTTGCTGGCCACTTGCGGGTCTCAAATCAGGCGAACAGCTGTCTCCTGAATAGAATCCAACAAATGCAGTGTAGTTTGGGAGCAGAGCCCCAAACCTAGGAGCAGTATTTCATCTTTGGTTGAATTTGAGCTTTGTACAGAATTAACAGTTGTTGTGTAGTGTAAGGCTTTCTAGTTCGAAATAATATTCCCATCTTTTGATATACACTATCGTCAGAAAGTATTTGCCCACCTAGAAATTTCAATGTAACTGCCGAAATTTAAGACCTAATTATTTATATTAGGTAAATTTAATTGTTCTTAACAAGTGTCCATCATAAATTGTTTAGATAAACCTTTTTGGTGAAATCACAAATTAAAAACCAATTAGAACAAATTTCCAAGTTTTGCATGATAATCGTTTTGAGGCGATTTCTGAGAATTCCAGTTGAAAGTTCCTAGGGATTATGGAAATTCCTAGTGACATTTCATGATAAAAACTATTCTATAAATACTATTGCCCTTTTGGAAATTAACCATTCGCAAACAGTACTTTGTCATTGATACAGGCTCAATTGTTTTGTTAAAATGTCAAAAAACGAACGAAGTTTCCGTTGAAAATCAGGCTCTGATAATTGCGAGACATCAAAATGGTCACGCGAGTCCACAAATCGCGAATGATATGCGGATGCCAAGGAGAACGGTGGACTATATCGTAAAAAAATTTTCTGCATGACATGAAATTCCCAACCAAAAACGTTCAGGAAGGCCTCGAAAAACGACTCCCGCTAAAGACCGAGCTATAACAATGTCCAGCAGACGTAATCGCCGCCTAATCGCACCAGAAATCACGGCTCAAGTAAACCTGGAGCGGCCCATCCTCATCAGCGTGACAACCGTGAAGAACAGGTTAGCAGAAGGTGGACTACATGGGAGAGTTGCAGTGAGGAAAGAAGGCAAGTAAATAAACGTAAACGATTAGAATGGCCTCGAGAATATGAAAATTGGACATCAGAATAATGAAATTCCGTCCTTTGGAGCGACGAATCTAAATTCAAAATTTTGGGTTCGAATCGACGAGTTTACGTGCGGCGGTCAGCTGGAGAGAGGATGTTGGAAGCCTATCAGTTGCCTACAGTAAAACATGGTGGAGATTCAGTAATGGTTTGGGGTTGTTTTGGTAACGGTAAAGTTGGAAAAATCTTTAGGATAGAAGGAATCATGCGAAAAGAACAGTATCAAGAAATTTTGTTAACTCAAATGCTTCCTTCTGGAAGAGATATTTTTCAGGGGAAATTTATTTTTCAGCATGACAACGACCCTAAACATTCCGCTAAACAAATTGGAGAACTTTTGGACCAATGGAATACCGATGTCGTCCTGGAAGTGATGACTTGGCCTCCACGATCACCCGACTTGAACCCCATCAAGTTGCTGTGGGACCATTTGAACAGATGTGTTCAAAAAAACTCAATCCAACATCAGAAAACCATTTGTGGGAACTTTTACAAGCAGAATGCGTTAAAATAACAGAAGAAACTCTGAAGACACTACTGGACAGAATGCCGAAACTCTGTAAAGCGGTAATTAAAAACAAAGGAGGTCACATAGATGAGGAAAATCCTGGAAAATCTTGAATATTTTTCTGATTTTCTAGACTGTAAATAATGTGAAAATAAATAAGAATTCATTAAAATTTAAAAAAATATATATATATTATCTGGGGTTTTGTTGTCTTGGGACTGAAATAACTAGGTGGGCAAATACTTTCTGACGGTAGTGTATGTATGTTGTATGACTTCATATTCGTATTATGGAGATTTACTTTCTTTTTGCTTGAAAAAGTCAAATTCAGTACTTATTTTAGAACTATATGTTTACAAGGAAAGTACTGACTAAATCACTTTCCCGATTTTTTTTATTAGGACCATCATATATTTGATTATATCAAAACTGTTTCCGGAAATTTAGGATTAAGTATACGTTCTTAATAATAAATGTATTAATGAAATAAAACTTATCAGTTAAAAGATCTTGAATAATCTAAGGTTAAAAACAACTTTTATGGACCTGAACTAAAAAAATTGTTGACTGTTAAAACATGTTTTAAATATTTTAGCCACCGCGGATTTCAGTTGTTTACTTAGAATATCTTTTTTTATGTCTAACAATTTTGTAAAAGGCATGTTAATTAATGACTACAATTTATTTTTTATTACTTTACAAATGTTACTTGAACTAATCTAAACATCACTATTCAGGCAGAGCACTAAAAATACCAATATACATAACTCAATAGATGTTTAATAAATATTTTTTTATAGGCAAAACACACGTCCTGCAGAGAAATATCTAAACAGCTGCAGGAGCATTTCGTGAGCGAAAAAAGAGTTGGTTTTAAATCTTTGCAAATTGTACCTGGTGGCCTGGTGGGAAACGCATTCCTGGACAATTTATTCTAAAGAGATGGGGTTCTCCATGTAAAAGAATTCTTAAAATGGGTAGTATGAGAAGTGATAAGCTGAAGCTCATAGGAATATGCTGTTCAGCTTTATATGCACTTCTAACATGCGGTGTACTGGGAGGTATCAATCTGGCTTCGTCCATTAAATGCCCGGTAGCGTAATAAGTTAAGAGTGAAAGTATGGGAAAGAGATCCTGCTATTCGTAAAAATCGTTTTCCAAGGAAAGTTGGGAGTCTTAAATAAAACCTTTTAGACATACCAGAAAGGTATAGCTAAAAGTATTCATGCCAAACACGGTCGAATGCGTGGAATATATCAAGTCCAACCGCATGAGGTTCTCCAAATATTTCATTGTCTTGTTCCAAATATTTATGACATAAGTGAGAAAATCTCCTGTTAATCTCGGCTTACGAAAATCATACTGATTATAACTAATAATAGTAACATTCGAAAACAAACATCAATACACTACATTGTAATACACACACATACCAGAACTCTAAATTCTGCCAATGGAAACTGCGACCATAGCTTATAATAGCTGAGGAAAAATTAAATGAAAGATTAAAATAAAAAGGAAAATAATGAAACTAGCGTAATCTGAAAAAAAGCATTCTGCGACACAATTATAAACCAGGTCGATAGGGCGAGAAAACGGCGTCAATATCTGGGAAGTATACGAGCTGAGCCCCCTACCCACCCTCCTCCCCAGATTTTTGATTTCCTAACCTCAAAAATTGACTTAGAAGGAAGAAAATGAAGAGGTTATCTGTGCTGTAAACAAGTATTATGTACAGGTCGAAACAATTTTTTTTTTCTGAGGAAATTAAAACCATGGAATCCGCTCAAACAAATGTATTGAGCTCAAAAGAGATTATGTTGAGAAATAAACTTTAGTTTTTGCAAAAGCATTTTATTTACCTTGTATTTTACAAGACTTTTCAATCCACCCTAATATGTGAAAAAAATGCAGGAACCACCATACCAAAGAAAATATAATACAACAAAGCTTGGGTAAATGAAAAAGGTGTAGAAGTAAAGTTTCAAAAACATATAAAGAGAAAGCGTTCGGACCAAGACGGTATTACTGATCAATTTCCTAAACGCAGTGAAGGAAAGCCGATTCTACACCTTTCTTCTTCTTGAAGTGCCAGATCAGATGCGGCATAGGCGGCCCTCTCGCCTTTTCCTGTGGTTGGTGCCTTTTTAAGTATTTCCACACATAAAGGGTACCTACAGTTTAATGCCGGTTCTGAACGGCCAAAGTGAGAGGGCTTTACTAGGCATAATACTACGAGTGGTTTGCCATTGCGTTCCCGAGAGAGGCGACCGTCACGTTGTAAATTTTTATTTTATTTTATTATTTATTTATCTCTTTTTTATTTATATCTCCCGAGCCAAGATACGAACTCGGGTCACTGGCGTAAAAAGCAGACACCTTAACCACTACGCTATAGTCGCCTCAAAAACTAATCAACAAAATCTTTACCTAAATAAAATTCCAGACGAATAGAAAACAAGCACTGCAATGGAGTGGTTCAAAAAAGAAGATAAGAAGATAGAAGCAAACTAGGGGGAAATTAACCGTCTGGCTGCAACTCTAAAACTAACCAAGATAATAATTAACGAACTAGTCTCACCTCATCAATAGATGAGCAATAGGGGTTTAGATCAGGCTGGTCTTAATTGGAGGCCGTTTTCATTTTAGAAAAAATTAACAAAAAAACTAAAGAAAACAGGCCAGCATTCTTATATTTCATTAACTTAGAAAAGATTTTCAATCAAGTACAGCTATAGGACGAGGTACGAAAGACATATATCGCACAACATCACCAAAAACGAAAAATGTATTTACTTAAAAAAAGGCATTCTAAAACAATTTCTTTGTACTTTAACCAAAATTTCTACGAGCTCGTTGCGTTTGGTAGCTTTTACAATTTTTTCTTCTGAAAAAGAAGTCAAAGTTATTTAGAACATCGTGTTAACGTTTCCCACTAAAGAAGGAAAAGCACCGAAATTTATTCATAAAAAAATTTCCAAGTATATGAAAAAGACGATCCATCTTATTCTCAAATCAAATTTTAGTCTAAATAATTTCGATGGGCCCACACTTAATTCAAAATGACCCCAGATCAAAAAGATCGATTAAGGTAATAACTGAGGAAACCACGAGACTTGTTGAGGATTTACTGCCGTCAGATTGACGATTGAAGATGTCAGTGTTAGCTTAAGAAGCTGGAGTAACTACATTTCTTGAAGATTGTGAGCTAAAATCTGTGGATAAAAAAATGTTCTGTACGATGAATTTCCCAACTCCTTACTGGCGAAAAATAAATTTTTCGCTTCAGAGAACAATTGTGCCCTATTGGAATATTTCCACGAAGCAAGAGTTGATGCAATGGATTCATAATTTTTACTTAGTAAATGTTTGAAAAAATAATCTACAATTAATGACGATATTTACGGAAGAACGATCTTAAAGCTGAAGCAGACCATTAAAGAAACCATAGAGAACCAAAAGATTACTGTTGCTATAAAGTCTACATGGCTCACATAGTCTAAATCATTATCGAAAGTTGTACATTCAACCTAGTAGTCCTAATTTAACGCCCTCTGACTTTTTGTTCAAATATCTAAAGAAAGACCTCAGGTGACAAATATTTTTCTCAAATGGTGAGTTGAAAGCTCCTGTAGCGTCGTTGTTTGAAGCGCAAGCAAAAATTTATTTATTTTTTTTGGGATAAAATGAGACAACTTGAGAAGCGGTGAACTGTTTACTAGTATAGAAAATAATTATGTAAATTCTTTTTAACTGTGCTAATTGTCCTTCGTAGATAAGTAAATCACTTAGAAAAATGTCATTCTAGTTAAAATAACAGGCGAACTCACAGAGTCAATACCGGCAGAAAGAGCAATTCGCTAAGACAACTTCTTGGGATTAATTACAGAATTAGAGAGATTAACAAATATAACTGCAATGCTATGCTGATGACTAATAATTATAGTAGAGTATGAAGAACGTTACTTTACCAGTTTAACAAAATATGTACAAAAAATTCTAATGACTATATCGCTCGAACATCGGCTACTCATGCCAATATCTGCAGACCGCAAGAAGTTGTTCAACTTAACAAAAATCTGGAAAAAGTAGAATTTCTTCTTCTTTGTGTTATTCTTCCACATACTTTAGGCCTCAGGCTGTAGGTTCCAACTCATCAGTTTTCTTGAGATTTCCATTATTCGAGCCATCTCTTTGGAGGTCTTCCCAGGGGTCGTCGTGTCCGTGATTTACCATCTCGCGCGATTCTCGCTAGTCTCTCCTCAGTCATTCTCTCCACGTGATCTCTCCAAGTCTCTTCTACGTTTATTTCTCCATCTGATTATGTCTTCCACTTTGCATTCATGTCTTATGTCTGTGTTTCTTTTCCTATGTCTTAGTGTGTATCCTGAAATGTTTCTAAGTATTTTCATCTCTGTTGTTCGAAGAATGCTTTTTGTTTTTTTATTGTCTGCTCTTGTTTCCATAGCGTCTGTTAGTGTGGGTCTGACACATGTTTTGTATATCCTTACTTTTGCCTTTTTATTCATAAAAGAGTTGTTCCAGATGATGTCCCGAAGTGCGCCTGATATTCGGCTGGCTTTGTTTGCTTGGTCCTTCACTTCATTTGTTATATTTTGGCATGAGGTGATTTGTATGCCTAGGTAGTTAAATGACATGACTTGTTCTATTGTTTTATTTTCCAGAGCAACTTTGCATCTTATTGGCTCTTTAGATATGACGAGGGTTTTGGTTTTTGTGTTGGATACCTGCATGTTGAGGGCCTTAGCTTTTGTGTAGAATGAGTGCAGAAGCCGCTGTAAGTCGTCTTCATTCTCTGCCACGATCACAGCGTCGTCTGCATAACAGACAATGTTGATTTTACTTGTTGTAAGTGAATATCCTTCCTCCATGTCTCTGATATGTGTTATTATCTCGTCCATTATTAAGTTGAACAGTTGCGGGCTTAAAGAGTCCCCCTGTCGGATTCCGGTTGGCGTTTGTATTTCCTCTGTCAGTCTTTGATTAACTAAGATGTGAGTGCCTGTATTGTGGTTTAGTTGTTTTTTGGCACATGTTTTCTTTTTAGGATATCAACTACGTGTTTTAGTTTTACTCTGTCAAATGCTTTAGTGAGGTCTATAAAACACATAAATGCGGGTTTTCCGTATTCTATGGCCTTCTCTACTACTTGTCTGACGGTGAAGATGGCATCTACAGTTGACCTATTTTTTCTGAAGCCTTGTTGTTCTCCCGATATGTTTACATGCTCACTTATTATTGCTTCTATGATCTTTGTAAAGAGCATCATGGTTGAACTTAACAGAGTTATACCTCTATAGTTTTTCTGGTAATTTCTTGTCTGCTTTCTTGAATATAGGAATGGTTATGCTTTTTCTCTATTCATTAGGGACTTCTTTGGTTGATAATATTTTATTGAATAGCTTTGTGAGTTCTGCCATTAATTGTTGCCCTCCATATTTCAGTAGCTCATTTGGTATGTTATCTAGCCCGGGTGCTTTCCTTAGTCGAATTTAACGCTACAAAACCTAGGTGGCATTTTTTTCTAAGAAAATTAACGTTGCAGAACCCGACACAGCTATGTGAGTCACTCCATTCCTCTAGCATTGTCACTAAAGTTACTGGGCGTTAATATGTCTTGGCACGCACATGTTGCAATCTTAGCAAAGAGAACTTCTGACAAGCTGGGAGTATTATTTCGAACTAGAAAGCTTTACACTCCACGACAACTGTTAATTCGACCAACGATGGAATTCTGATCCTATGTTTGGAGCTATGCTCCCAAACTTACACTGCATTTGTTGGATTCTGTTCAGAAGAGAGCTGTTTGCCTGACTGGAGACCCAGAACTGACCACCAACCTCAATTCTTCCAAATATCGAGGAACAGTTGGCGATTTGAGTCTATTCTACAAGTATTTTCATGGAAAGTGTGCGATAGATTTAGCCTGCTTAATTCTTCCCAAAGCGGTACATGCTAGGAACGCACGTCGCGCTAATACTTCATATTCGTATGAAATTGTCACTCCTCGTACAACCCTTCTATATGGAGAACCTCATCCCTTTAGAATGATTTGCCCGGTACTGTTTTTCCCAGCGAGTACAATTTACAGCGATTCGAGACCAACGTGAACCGTTATTTCCGCACACGCGTCGCTCCTATTGCGGCTTAAGGATATCACTGCAGCACGTGTACTATGCAAGTAAAAAAAGCAGCAAAAATCAAAGTACATGACAATTTTTAAGACACCATTAAGAAATAAGGTTGTTGTTAATAAAAAAAAATTATACAATAAGAAATTTACATATCTCAGCATAAATATGTCAATTTTTGATTATATCATAATCAAAATACTGCCAAACTACAAAGAGACAAAAACAGCATCATACTTAAACGATCCTATCTGAAATTGAAACAAAATTTCGAATTTAGGAGACCATAATTTGATCTATACTGACATGTCGGAAACATGACGCGAAAAAAAAAACCGGCAAGTTGGACTTGCGCCATTAGTGCTCCATGCGGTAATTGCTTTTAAAATAAAAAATTTTGTTACCCTAAATGAGTTTTCAACAAAGTTTGTTTCCGATCTTTGTTGAAAATTGATGACCTTGAAATTTTAGTTTTTTTTTTATATTTCAGATAAATTATCCGAGATAATGCACTCGTAATAATTTTCATTCAATCTACACCGTGTGGAGAATATTCCAGAATTTTTCAAAATTTTTTGGTCAGTACTTTTCGAGATAAGGAGGATTTTTTGGAATTTTTTAAAAATAATACAAAGAAAATTGTGCACAAGTATTATATCATACATATTTTTGAACTCGTGTTTTTACAAGCTTTCACTTGACGCCCCACTCGATGATTGTAATTTTTTTTTACTTTCTATTTCACCCCCCAAAACTAACCCCTTAAGTCAAAATTTAACTTTCAAAACTACACGGCTCTGATGGGGCCATCCATTCTTATATTAGTGCCTAATTTCAACTTTTTTGTTAAATAGTTTCGGAGAAAATCGGATGTGACAATCGAACAGACGGACAGACACCGAAGTAATCTTATAAGTGTTCCGTATGAAACACTAACAATACTTGAAATAGCAGAAATGACGATAGATGGATAACACTACGTATTGAACGAAAAGATAAGATAAAATTGTCATATAGATAGAATAACAGAAGAAAGAATGGTTAGAATCACGAGAGACAGCTCACCAGTAGGAAACATGGATAGACTACGAAAACGGTGGAGCGACACAGATTGGTCAAAATAATAAAAAACGGCAATGGTGTCTATAAAAAGGAAACGGAAGAAGAACGTATAAGACAGTTTAAACATATCACACTTGTTCATGAGGCTTTAAACAATTTTATCCCTTTTATATCACCATCAAAAAGAGATGAAGATGTATTGAGTTTTTATAATAGAGATTAAACACAACACACTATTTTACAACACTTTTAACAATTTTGAGATATTTAGTATACTGGCTTATGTGTTACATATTACAGACCTGTAATACCACTAAAAGGTCTCTTTATTTCCGGAAACCAAATAAATTTTAAAGCGTTGTGCATATAGCATACAGTCTGTCAACTAAGAACGTGACCGCTGCATTCTTGAAAAAACGTATTCCGAGAACATTTTTTAACATCAATATATTCTTTGGTGTACTAACAAAGGCGCAATTACCTTATTAAGTTGTCCAATTGTCTCTTGCATCAATAATCGCCTAGCATCTTCGAGATATGGTGTCGACGAGATTTTCTGCATACTCTGCAAGTTTTTCGAATCTCGCGAGACAACTGAGTCGAAGTCCTCAGAGTCTTTCCTCTGAACTTTCTCTTTACTAGAGACCAAACGTTTTCAATAGGGTTGGCGTCCGGCGATTGTGAGGGCCACTGTAGTATCTAGAGACCGGATTATATGCATTTGCATATTTAGACCATTCTCACCGATTATTGCATATTTTACCCAAAATCTAGTAATGATGCATATCCGTATATTTACAATATTTCTCGGTTTTACTAGGCAATTGAATTGCTCAGGGTATTGTTAATGTCGCCGTGTGGAACCGATCTTATCGCCGGGACATTACCTACAATAGTCTAAACATCGATTGGGTTATAGTGCCAAGTGAATACCCAAAATTACGACGGTATTTTATTCCTTTGTTTCTTGGTCGGGATATTAAGTGATAAGTAGTTAGTTTCTAAGAATATTTGTTTCAGCGTGGATCAAATAAACAATTTTCTCGAAAACGAATTTTTATTTTAAAACAAGATATCAGTTTTAACATTATTGTTGCACTTGCATCAGTGTAGTCTTTTTGCAATTTTTAACGTGTTGTGTTAAAGTTTAACGTGTACCATGCCACCCGCAAAAAAAAAGTGCCTCTTCGTGGGTAGCTGATTATCCTGGAACATTTAAATACGACGGAAATATTTGATATTGTCGAGTTTGCGAGAAAAAATGTTTCGTGCACAAAAAAGTTTCAAATTGACCAGCATGCCAAGACACGTCTTCATATCGCAGGATTGCAAAAAAAGGCCCATTCCTCTCCACAAACTTACAAATCCTACATTCAAAGATTTTCTGCGAAAATATTTACCAACATGTAATACGTAATGAACTTAAGGATGACATTATTTGTATTTTAGCTGATGAAACTACCGACAGTTGTGATCGTTATACTGCGTATTTAATTGTGGGTGCATTAAGATTACAGCCTTCTTCTTCCTATTAGGTGGCCTGCAAACAACTCGACAAGACAAATCATTCTACTATCGCTAGATTTTTGAATGAGGGTATTAAAAAAATATTTCCTAAATCTTCTGCAGATGAAAGAGTGTTTATATTTCTCTCAGATGCTGCTCCCTATACGATCAAGGCAGCCAAAGTCCTCCAAGTATTTTACCCAAATTTAATTCATGTGACGTGCTTTGCTCACGGAGTCCATCGACTCGCTGAAGAAGTACGATCCACGTTTGGAAATGTAAATAAACTGATTTCATCAACAAAGAAAATGTTTCTTAAGGTACCTGCTCGCAATAACGCCTATAAAGAAAATGTGCCTTTACCTCCCGAACCAGTGGTAACTCGATGGGGAACATGCTGTACTATTTTACAATGAACATTTCGAGGCCATCAGAGGTGTAGTAAATGACTGCGATAGTGCAGAGGCTATGGCAGTTCGTCAATCCAAGGAAGCATTTAACGATTCTGATATTAAAAAAAACATAGCTTTGAATAGCACTCGCTTTTCCCACATACCTGCGGGTATTAAAAAGCTTGAAACTCGAGGTTTGGCGTTGACCGAATCCATTCAGTTAATGAATAAAATCCGTCAAATAAACTCCACATTGCCAGATGTATTCCCGCGTAGACTTAAAGAAAAGTTTGAAAACATTTTGTGCAATAACCCAGGCTTTGAACCTTTGGGTCAAATTGATAGTTTTATTAATGGGACGGGTGAATTTTTGCCAGAAACAATAAGTGCTAACATAGCACCCAAATTCAAATACTGCCCAGTTACTTCAGTGGATGTGGAACGGTCTTTTTATACTTATACAAATATTTTAAGTGATCGAAGACACAATCTTACTACCCAACATTTGGAACAATACCTTATTGTTTACGTGTACAAGAATACAAATGTTAAATAATTTTAAAAAATGTTAAATAATTGTTAATTAAATTTAAACATCGTCGATAACTTGTTAATTTTAAGCTAATTTTGAAATAAAAAACTAAAAATTACTACTTTTATTATTATTTAATATTGCATATTTTGACCCTTTTCATGCATATTTTAAGCATTTTTCATGCATATTTGCATGCATATTTCAAGATTTTTATGTTGCATATAATCCGGTCTCTAGTAATTTCCTATCGTGAACCTAAGCGAGCCGCTTCGCGACATGATTCTCGCCCAGCAAAGGTTTCTTCAACGTGGTCTCAGGACGCAGCGTCAATTTCGGGTCCCGTAAAAACAAAGAGACGATTCCTTGTTCGACTTTCGGAATGACTTCGCCTACCGAGCCTCATTTTGGCAAGTCATCGACATTTTTCGTCTCGTTAAAACAAACTTCTTCACAAACGATACCGACTTTTTAATATATCTAACGGCTACAGAATGTGTCATTTTAGGCCAAACAAAACAAAGAAAGACTACCTCGAACCGACGCGCGAACAAAAGACTCATTTTGGATTTTACGTGATTTCGACGAAAGTTCGGAATCAACTGACACTTTTACTAAAATGCGTCGTAGATAACGATTTTTTATTGAATCGCTAGAATCGCATCTATTAAAAATGAATTATCGTGGACGCGTTCTTACCTGACAGGCTGTATGTGCAACTAATGCAACGGTCCCCCTTTAGTATACCCTCATAATTGTGGGTATTGGGGCAACCGATTGATCCCTCCTTATTGGCTTTTATTTAAGTAATAAGAAATTATTTTTGATATATCCGTCTATCCCGTTGTTTCTTAAAAAAAATTATGATACCTGAAGAATTTATTTATAGGTACTGAATATTCAAAACTAAAAAAAAAACATCAATTTAAAGTAACAAAAACAAACATCAATTTAAATAACAATTAATTTACATACAGAGAATGTCTGTATTTTAAATAATGTTGACGTGTTTAATTAGTTAAAAATTAAAGTAAAAGCATTGTTTCGTCATAAAATTAAAGGTGTAGTTATTTATAGCTCCCAAAAATTACTTAAACACGAATTATTTTGATATTGTGTAGTAAAAGTTAATTTTTCACGATTAGTCTGTTTTAAAACGATTAAGAACCTTTAATAGTTATTTTTAGTATCTCTGTTACCCTTGGTGAATTTTAAATTAAAATAATATTTACGGTCAAAAATAAACATTTTTTATTTTTAGTAAAAGAAAAAATGTTAAAGAAGAATGTAATACATAGATTTTAAATTTAGACGCAAAGTAAAGTGAAACGGAGCGATCCCACTGGTACTAATAGAGTGGGCGAAATAGAGCAGCCTCGTCGTGATCTGTTTGTTATATAAAAAGGCCTTGACAGTCTGTTACCTGTTTTAATTTGAAACGTCGACCCATTATAGAGGTTTTGTAAAGCTGTTATCAGAGTCTGATTAATGTTCGTACTTTGAAGAACGTCCTATAGTTTGCACCAAGGTATTGAATCGTAAGTCTAGAAATAAAACATGATTAACAGAGCTCCGTTTTTCGATTATTTGCTTCATACAAAACAAATTGTCGATCTTTCTGCTCTAAATCCGCATTGTGCTTCTTCATCGTTAAACTCCTCCTCTATCATATTTCTTAAGATTCTGCCGTACAGTCTACTAATCGTGCTTGTTACGGAGATACCTCTGTAATTAGAGCAGCAGTCTTTTCTTCCTTTTTTATGTATTGAGGAAATATACGTTACTTTCCAATTTTATGGAACTTCTTCTCCGTTGACGTATTTGTCGAAAATTATTGTCAGCAACCTGAACAGTTTCTTTGTTCCATTCTTAAGAAGTTCTGCATATACCCCTTCTGTTCCACAATATATAAATATATATATATATATATATATATATATATATATATATATATATATATATATATATATATATATATATATATATATATACAGGGTTACAGGGAAAGTCGTCCTAGATAATTAAGGACGTTATAGTTTAGGTCGTTTCTGCCCGATTTGACTCTATGACATGATGTCCTAAACTTAACCGTTTTCGAGATATTGAAGTTTAAAGATTTTCTAAAAAAAAAAACATGTTTTTTTTTGCTTTTATATCGATTTTTTTTATTAGAGGTTCTCGAGTGCGATTTTTTGGTTATTTTTAGTTAGTCTGTATGTCAAGTATCAAAAATCATCAAAAAAATTTGAACTAGTTACTAACAGTTTCAAATGGCGGCTTGTTAATATTTCTAAAATACGAATTTTTACCAAGTGTTTCCTACTTTAAATCAATAAGAGAAAAAAAAATGTATGGAAGTTATTCTGCAAATTATTTTAGAAACTTTTACGTCTTTTTAGCTATCTAAAACGGTATAATATCTACTGGATCTATTGAAAATTCTAAGAAAATGAGATTTCAATAGGCCCAAATGTAGAGTAACATAATAATAGAATTTAGATACTACCAATTACCGGTTTACTACCTGCACCTTCAAACAATAAAAAGGGTTGGGTAAGCATTTTTTCCGGTCGGGGTACTCTCTGTGCGAGTGACATTTTCTGTTCACTAAACATTGTTGAATGATTTTTAGTCTGCTGATGCGATTCGTCCATGGTAGATGTGCTATACCGTGATTTTCAAAAATATCTGTGTTTCATCTTCTGACTGTGTGTATTGGCTCGTAACTGGATTTTGATCTCTGCTTGTGAATATGGCAACGTATACCAACGAGGAATATGCTGACATCCTAATGTGTTACGGATTTTGCGAAGGAGTGTCCTCGCGTGCACGTGATGAATACATACTGCGATATTCTACTCGTCGTGTACCTGATGTTAGCGTATTTGATGGAACTTATCGAAGACTACGAGAAACTGGTTCCGTACAAAGACGGCGGACTGACATGAGACGACCACGTATCTTTGACGAAGACGAAGAAAACGAAATACGACGTCTCTTTGAGGTGGACCCAGCCACATCTACAAATGTTGTCGCACAACAGCTTGGTATTTCGCAGTGGAAGGTATGGTTTGTAATGCATACTGTTGGGCAACACCCTTACCACTATACGCCCGTGCAAGTCATTGAAGAAGGGAAACCGTTGCGACGATTAGAATTCTGCAGATTTATGCTCAATACCGATGTCGAAGATGCATCTTTTTTTAAGAAAATACTATGGACTGACGAGTCGAAATTCGACAAAGACGGTCTTACAAACTACCACAATGCCCACTATTGGGCTTCTAAAGAGGAAAGCAACCCAAACAAAAGAAGAACGAAAGGATCACAAAGAAGATTCAGCTTAAATGTGTGGATGGGTATAAATTTCAAATTATTTGGTTGGGCCATTCTTCCTGCCAGATAATTTGAATGGCGAGGAATACGACAATTTTTTGCGGAACGATTTGCCTAATTTGATGGAAGACCTACCTATTGGTTTGAGACAAAACATGTACTTTCAACACAATGGCTGCCCAGCTCACTACAGAGGAAGTGTTCGTGCATGGCTCAATGACAATTATCTCAACAAATGGATTGGAAGAGGCGGACCCATACCTTGGCCGGCGAGAAGCCCAGACCTAACACCGATGGATTTTTATGTGTGGGGTCACATGAAAAGTCTCGTATACGACCAGATGACTCCTATCGAAAACGTGGATGTCCTAAGACAAAAAATAATTGATGCGGCTGACGAAATGAGGCGGCACCTCACAACCAGCGTTGTGAAAAGTAATTTAAGAAAAAGAATGAGAATTTGTGTTAGAAATAGGGGCGACCATATAGAACATGGATTATAATTAATAAAAAATATTAAATTGCAAGGTTTTTTGTTTTATTTGTGTATTTTTCGTATTTTCACCTAGAACTAAAAATTTACCTTTTACTACCCGAGCCCGCTTTAGGTGTCATTCTGTGTACAGTTTTCCTATTATACTCCTAGTATTATACCTTTTTTGACGTAAAAGTTTTTAAAATAATTTGCAGAATAACTTCCATACATTTTTTTTCTCTTTATTGATTTAAAAGTAGGAAACACTTGGTAAAAAATTCGTAATTTAGAAACATTAACAAGCCGCCATTTGAAACTGTTAGTAACTAGTTCAAATTTTTTTGATGATTTTTGATACTTGACATACAGACTAACTAAAAATAACCAAAAAATCGCACTCGAGAACCTCTAATAAAAAAAAATCGATATAAAAGCAAAAAAAAACATGTTTTTTTTAGAAAATCTTTAAACTTCAATATCTCGAAAACGGTTAAGTTTAG
>CM032453.1:51466453-51473953 GCA_019049505.1 Pachyrhynchus sulphureomaculatus
TTACTAAAATATTTGGTTACTATAAAAATAATTTTGTTACTCTAAAATTGTCATTTACAACAAATGTACCTGGTTCCACTGCATTAGTAATTCAATTGCCATAATTACTTAAATTGCCCCAAGAGTTAATTCAGTTTAACATAATTCGGTGTGAATTGAGGTAATTTGTGTGAGTAATGAACTACTTGTTTCAATTAACTTTTGGAAGTAATTGATACCTGGAATTGAATTGAAACACTTGAAGTTATTGACGACAGCTGGTACTGCCTTATAGGTACACATTTTATGGACCCCTACGGTTCAAAATATCTATAAACCGTGGACCAGTTTATTTAAATTCAGTTAATCTGTGTAGTATAGTAAAATATTATTTTTATCTAAAAATCTAAATTCTCTGTAAATAATACAATTCAGTAAAACCGTTGGTTAATCAACAGTAAAAGACGTAACAAGTTTTTGTGTTTAAATGGGTAATCTTTTATTTAAATATTTAAAGTCTGGTGTTAATATAATAAATAAATATATTACATTTATATTATATTCCGTATCATGAAAAATACTGAAGTACGTACATATGTACATACATAAGTGACATTTGTTTAAAATAAATTTTTAGAACACGCGATGTGTATAAACTTCATTAAAGGGATTAGTCTAGGATTTTTTAAATATTGTTATACAATTTGCAGCATTGGGTTTCAGTTATTATGGTAGAGTTGGGAAAGGGACACAATATGGTGTGGTGAATGACCTGTTAAACTTTTCTGGAAAACCACTAAACATATCGATTTGAAATTTGGGTCGTATATGTTCTATCTATCTACAATATTTTCTGGAATGTGAGCTAATAAATTTTCACCAAATTCTACTTTCTCTGGACGATCTTCAGTTTTTGAGCTTGAACTTCGGTAAAAAATTTGTAGTCATACATATGCAATATTCTCAGAATAGAGGTGATTGCAGAAACTAGAATCTTCTTTACAAGTCGCAAACCGACGTTTGCGAATTTTTTCTGAATCCATCTAAATTTTTTCTTAGTCATTGTTGGCAAATCAGAATACATTTCGTTGAATTTTCTGGAAGTAAGTGATAACCCTGTCCATTCAGATTTAGGTAGGAGACAATTATCAGCTAAATGGGTGTCTAAACGTCTAAACGCCAACCAAAAACGATTGAGAATTGCAATATACAAGTTGATTTTTAGCCATTTTGAACTTTTTGAGTCAAATGGTAACTACAGGTAAAACGTGGAACTGTCGTTGTTGGCCAAAGACAAGATAACTGTCGAAGGAATGAATACATGCTGGGCTACACCGCCCTAAGAAGTTGCGCTTACTTGGAACACGTCAAAATAGTGACCAAAGAACATTATTCTTCATTATTTTGCCAAAAAATTGTTGAAAAAACAACAAGGAAAAGTGTCTAATAGGGGTGTTGTTTTCTACAAAACGATCGGACTGGTAATAAATCGCTGTTAGTTCTGCAAAAAATAAACGGATTAGGTTTGAACTAATTGATGACCCCCCATTTTCCCCCCGATTTAACTCCCTCGGACTATGAGCTATTTCCCAAAACTGAGAAAAATATGTGAAAATGAACATAAATTCCATTCAAAAGCAGTATGATGTTGTCGAAAACGGTTGCAAAACCAATGCAAAGAATATTTATGGTAACTATATTAAGTGCGTAAAATGTCTAAAATTAAAAAGAAATGACATTGAATAGAAAATAAACTTATCAATACGTCCTCATATTTTCCATAATAGTTTGTGTCCCATGAGAAAGGGACACATTTTTTAAGCAGGGTTACATACACCTGGATGCTGCAAAAAAGTATGAATATTTAAAAAAAAAATTAAAATTTATTAATGAATATACGTACAAAAGAATGGTCGATTAGATATTTTTACTGTACTTACTAAATTATAAGAATTTTTTTTTTGAATATGTTTAAAATTTGTTGTAAAAACATTATTTTTTATGGGGTTAAATGGACCACTGATGAAAACTATGGCGCCTCCTTGTCTGCAGGATAACATCACAAAACAATCCTATCTGCCAAAACTAAAAATAAAAATTAATATTATAAAAATAATGTAGTAGTTTAAAAATTGTCGAAGTTTTTTTTTTTTTGCAAAAATAAAAAATTTATGATGTTTCTAAACTGCAGTATGCAATTTTCGACCAAAAAATGTATGTTTAATTCGTTATAAAAAAATCGTCTGTCAGAAAAATTAAAAAAAAAACCTCTCGACATTTTGTAGAAAAAGTAATTATTAAGATTTAAAAAAAAAAAGTTAAAAATATATTAAAATTGACTAATATTGCAGACAGTGTCTGAAAACAGGTAGCGATCCCCAATCCGACGCCAGGTCTTTCTAATGGAATGGAATTTTCTTAATTTTTTTTTGAATAATTCTTAGAAGTATAAAGAATAAAAATCCGTAGAAAAAAAATCGAATATTAGAAAATTCGAGGGGTACGTAACCTTAAAGAAAAGTGTGTAAATATATGCGTGTTAATTAAAGTTCTTTTCTTTTTCATATAAGTTTCCTATATAGTATTGGTACAAATGGGGAATTATTAAAAAATGTGATAATGAAATAAATGCACAAGATGTGTAACAACGATAAATATCTTTTGTGGAAATATCTTTTGTGAAAATTATGGTTTAGATGCTAACTTTAATATGTTATTTTTAATAGAGTAAACTGGCGTAAGTATGACCAGCCAACAACTACAATAATAAAATAAAAAGAATTTTCTATCTTTAATAAAAAACAAAATACAAGCCGTCGAGAGTAGTACAAGGAGTTACACGGAAGGACAGAATAAGGAATACAGAAATAAGGAGAAGGCTGAGAGTACAAACAATTATGGAATATATATAACAAAGATATCTGGAATGGTGGGGACATATACAGAGAGTGAAGAATGATAGACAGGTGAAACAAGTGTATGAAGTCCGAATACAGGAAAACAGAACCGAGGAAGCCCTAGACAGACCTGGAATAGGAGTATTGGAGATATACTTAAGGAGAAGGGAAAATCCTGGAAAGAAGCACTGAAAATGGCAGAGTAGAGACAGATGGAAAAAGTTTTATATGTGGAGATTGAGAGGGAAAAAAAGGAGAATGTATAACTGCCCTACACCATACGGTAGAAGTATAATATATATATATATATATATATATATATATCTATATATATATATATATATATATAGGTGTATATATATATATATATATATATATAATATATATATATATATATATATATATTTATATTAGTTACTTTTTTTATAGCCACAGCAAATTTGTTGCAGGTAAATACTCTGGTCGCCGATTTGGAATCGGTGCAGGTTGTCCTCGATGGAAACACACTGTAGTCCTAACATACACAGGTCTGGCAGGAATCAACAGGGCTACGTCTATCGAGAACTGGCTCCCCATTCCTCTGATGTCGAAAGATTTAAGGTTTCTGGCGAATTCTGTATTTTATCTAGCGAATATCTTTCGAACTTACTTCCCAATAGAATTTAAGAAATGTAGAATATGTTTGGGAGCAGAGTCCCAAACATGAGAGCAGTATTCTATCCACGGTCGAATATGAGCTTCTTGTAGATTTAAAAGATGTTTTGCCTAGTAAAAAAATAAATATACCTAGCTTTTAGAAAGTACTCTTGGCTAACCAAGCTACCCGAAGCACAGACGTTTTGCCCTTACAGATTTGAAAAACATCGCCTTTCCTCCTTCTATAGATAGGTCCTTTTTGTTTATCATCTTGGGGAAAGGTGTAAGCTTTTGAGGTCATAATGTAAAAGAGTTAGGACGTCCTCACTCGTTAACTATTTTTTTTACTTTGTTGGGAAGGGTTGAGATTTTAAAGTTAAATTGCAAGGAAGGATTTAAAAAAAAAAAGTCCCATATAATTGATTTTTTTTACGATATTTTGGTTATTGTGAGAGCTCGTAATCTTTAAAGTTCTAGCATAAGAAAGTTTTTTTTTATTTAAGAATTTTACTTCTTCTTCTTACGACGCCATCTCCTCACGAAGGCTGACGAAATCCATATAACTAAACGAACTTTAGAAACTGCTTCTCGAAAAATATCACTCGACGCACATCCAATCCACCTTCTCATGTCCTCCAACCAAGAATTCTGTGTCTGTATTTCCGATCGATCGTTTGCCCTTTATTTTGCGTTCAATAATTAGCTAGCAATTCGTACTTTGGACCCCGCATTATATGTCCGAAGTACTGAGTTTTTGTTTATTTTTCATTTTGTTCATTCTTTCCAGTACTTCGGTGTTTTTATTTTCTGTACCCAGAAGATGCGAAGAATATATATATATATATACATTTTAAAAGATTCCAGTAGTTTTCCTAAGTCAGGGTCAAGAGTCCAGCATTCACATTCGGAGTTCCACACTGAAACTTGTACGATGACCTGTTCAATTCAGAAATATATTTCCTTTTTTGGGTCCACTTGCCATCTATATTGGTTCCCAAATATTTAAATGAGGAGACCTATTCTACGGCGTAGTCCTCGATTTCGAGGAATTCTGATAGTAGATTTTTCTTTGTTATTACCATCCACTTGGTTTTTTTTTATATTCATAGTTAATCTAAATATTTGGCTGGCTGTTACGACTGGATTGATCAGTTGCTGGAGATCTTTGATATTATTTGCTAATAGAACGATATCATCAGCATACCGTATGTTGTTCAGTGTACTTTCATTAACTATTATTCCTTCAACGGATTCATAAATGGCTTCATTAAACACAGCATCAGAATAAAGACTGAACAAAAGTAGAGAGAGAGTTTTACTACTAATTTTTTTATTGTAAAAACCATATTTTGATTTCGTCTGCTCCCTTCCTGATGAATCTAGAAACAGACGCCCTCCCTCGAAACGCCCTCCTTTGAATTGGATCTAATATGGATCCGCTAGAACTTGGTTAGTAGCAACTCAAGACAGAATTTCTTTCAAATATTTGTTAAGTTGTATAACGTGCAGCTGTTTGCGAATTTTCGTGTAGGCACCTGCTTTTCCAGCGTTTTAACCAGATAAATTAAGAAAACAGTGAGTTGTTACCAGCCAAGTGATAAACTGAAATTTAATTTAAAGTTTTTTTCCAGCATATCGTTAATATAAAGAAAAAAAAATTGTAAAAGACAGTAAGTGCACGGTGATTGGCATTGATAGTAGGGAGAGTTGAAAAGAAATCGCTTAAATCTTACTCAACAATCTGTCATGCCAAACACGAATGCCTTGGATAGATCAATCAAAACCCTGCATAATGTTCAATTGCTTTGTTCCAAAGATATATGACATAGATTGCTTAATTTCTCGCTAATTTTTATTTTACAGAAGCCATATTGGAGGTCGCTAATAATATTAAATCCTGTTGGGCATTTTGAAAAATCGTAAATAATAGCTAATAATACTGAGGAGTTAACACATACCTTCATACTTAATTTTTATTATATCTTTACACAGGAACATAAAAAGGAAATAAATTTTAAAACCAATTTTCCTATGCAGGACAGAATTGTTACGGGGATACAAACAGAAAATAAATTTACCACAACGTATTGACTGCTCATACCCTAATCTCCTCTAGTAGGTAATTTAAAAGCAGACTATTGCGTTATACTTTACTAGTGCTGAACATCATTGTTATGGAAATTCTTTATTTTTTTGAAGAGAACAAATAATACTTTGACCCTTTTTATTTTTTAAATAATTTTGCCTGATTTATAAAACTTTTTAATGGTTAACAGAAATTTTGTTTTTTAAACAATATAAAATACAGAACTTGTTTATTTAGTAAACACATGGAAAAAAAACTAGAAATTAAGCCGTATACGATTCAATAACCGGCCAAGTGCAAGTCGGACTTGCGCAATTAGTATTCCGTACGTTGATTGCTTTTAAATAAAAAATTTTGTTACGGAGGTATAAAATGATCAATGACTTCACAAAACACGCCCCAAATGAGTTTTCTAAGTTTTTTTTTCGATCTTTCCTGAAAAACTGATGATCTTGAATTTTTTTTTATGTATATACCATATAAATTATTAATGACAATGCACTCGTGATAATTTACGTTCAATCTACACCCTGTGGAGAATATTCCAGTTTTTTCAAAATTTTTTGACAGATAAGGGAGGGACAGCGACTTTTCGCAATTTTCAAAAATAATACAAAGAAACGTGTGCGAATTACATTACATATATTTTGACATTCGTTGATCTGGTAAAGTTTTTTTTTCACTTGCGATTTCACCCCCCAAAACTACTCTTAAGTTAAAATTGAAGTTTCAAAACTACTGATGAGGCCATCAATTCCTCTATTAATGCCAAATTTCAACTTTCTATGTCAAATAGTTTCGGAGAAAATTGAACAAACAGACAGACATCGAAGTGATCTTATAAGTGTTCAAAACGGCACAGTAAAAATGTCTTCATTACAACGTTGGAAGTTCATTTAGACTGTTTTGTTCATTTGATATTTTTGTTTATGTTTGTTATATTTTTTAGTTGTAATATTTTAACACATCTCAAACTTTGTGATTTTGTTTGAAAATCTGTCTTGATTTAATTGCCATGCATCTATTTATCTGTATGTTAAAATTAGCTATTAGCCTAATAATATTATTCAGTAGGTGGAAATACCTTAATACTGACGAAATGCCTAATCAATTTGTTTAAATCTATTATTCGTCAGTATGCAAGTAAAAAGCAGGGTTTTTTCAGAAAAAATCATAGGAAAACTCAGTATATCAATAAGTAAAAAACTTCTATTAATATATTAAAATCATGGTATATATATATATATATATATATATATATATATATATATATAGGGTGTTATGAAAATTGTTTAATATATTAAAATAAATTACTCCTGGAGTCAACCATATACCTACTTTTAATAAATTTGAGAAAATTTACAAAATCACTTGACTACGTAAATTAAAAAACCATTGCACCACCCTTGTCACAGCTAAGATAGCCATGGCTGAGAGAAAAAGCGTGCATTTTTAATGTAAATTGAAAGGAAATACCTTTTGTATATGTATATAACATTAGTGAAAAAATCATTAGATTTCGAGATCAAAGTTAGCTGATTAAAATGTTTTTACTCATTATACTTGCAAAATTTTTGTTTCCCACAAGCTTAGCATAAATTGTTTTTATTTTAAACTGTGATCAACAGCAGGGCTAGTCAAGATTACGTAACAATAATTAGAATATTAAAATATGGAAATTTGTAGTTGTGGCACTCGATAAACTGATCTAAAAGTGTCAATATCTCGAAATCTAATGATTTTTTTTCACTAATTTTAATAACAACAGCCAAAGTGCCTTCACAATAGTCATTAAATATATATATATATATATATATATATATATATATATATATATATATATATATATATATATATATATATATATATATATTATATATATATATATATATATATATATAT
>CM032453.1:51478953-51691453 GCA_019049505.1 Pachyrhynchus sulphureomaculatus
TGAGGGCACATAACGTAGCCTCGGTCCTTGGAAATGTAGTTGACGTGAAATGTTTCACTGAAGTGGAGCGTGGCTCTTTCGTGTCAATTTCATAAAAATAATAATTCAGCGACTGTTCTGCAAAAATTGTAAGTTCAATATTATTTACACAGCTTAGGGCATCAAGAAACAGTACAAATGTCGACTGTGTTCCACTGTGAGATCGCAAGATTCCCTCAATACGCAAACAATCAAATATCGTAAAGGTACCCAGGAGTTCGTTACGACAAATTCTTGGTGCCTGAACTCCTACTAGAAACAGCTGGTCTAGAAACTAAAGCCAACTGATACTACCCAGAGGCGCAAATTCATTAGCTGAATGCTAACTTTTTAAAATTCATTATTATTCTCTGATAAGGCATATGTCTACTTTAACGAAAATGTCAGTAGATAAAATTTCAATTATAGGAGTTACACATATCGAAATCTAAAGCAGCAAAAGCTTTACATTCCCCTAAAGTGACATGAGCTGAAATGTCAGCACGTAGAATACTCGGTTTGTTATTTTTCAAAGACAACAGAAATCGCACTACAATTGTTAATTCCAAGCGATACGTGAAGATGATTAAAAACCTCCACACTCGCTTTATAAATTTAGATGGCACAAAACCTGATTTCACCACGATAGGGCGATATTGCACCCTTCAAACACATCTTTGCCAGTCATTCGGAAAATTTTCCAAAGTAAAGATTTAAAGCGGACAGAAGAAAATATGGGACAAAAAACTCAATTTCAACTACTTGCTTAGAAGGGCTGTAGTTTAAAATACAACAAAAGCTTTTTTAATTTATCATTTTTCACTATAAATAGTTTAAAAAAATTTTATAATACGCCTTGTATTTTATTATATTATTTATTCCTTGGCATAATTAAAAAACTCAGTGTCAGAACAGCCTAATCCACAAATAAAGAAAATATAATCATAATTACAAACTAAAATGACTGGCACTGAACCCTTCAATAATTTTCAAATTGCATATTATTTTATCTTATTTTCTAAACCCGTCTCTGCAAACATTAATATTTACCCAACAAATCGCAAAATATTATTTTCCCGCACATGACGTTTATCATCATTTGTAATTTTCTATTTTCAGCTCAACGAAATCTTCCAATATGGCCAACTCCGAAGTTCACGAACGATCTTCATCCTGCTACAAGCCGATAAATAAGATGTTGCTAAAAGAATCGCCTTTCAGTATGAAGAATAATAAGTATCCAGCATCAGTCACGGAGATATCAGCAATGTTTAGTCCATGCGCGTTAAAGAATCTCTTGGAGAATCTGATCCGATGCTTCCCCACCAAAATGTTAATGTGTTACAAGAAACCAAACCGAATCGGCCTAGTAATTTAAATAAAAATAAGAGTACTAATGGTAGTCATAAGTGTGGCAGTTTTTTTGCTAAGTGTAATTGTAAAAATGAGGAGAAACAATCGAATTTTAACAGTAGTTACTCGTACCCAGCGCGGTCTTATTCTATTCCGGTGCCTCAAGATGTACATAGTGAGAAAAGGTTGTCGAGTCCAGAAATAGGTAGGATTTTATTTAATTTTTATTTAAGAGTTTAAAACATTATTTTTCTATAAGAAATGAATTTTGGGCTTTTCTCTAGATTTTTATAAATAATAATTTATAAAGTATAAAAAGAAACTGAAATAGATGTGTTCACGATTTTGAAAAAGTTACATTTGCTTTCATATTCCTAGTACCCATCAATACCGCTTAATCTTTGTGGTATTTTTACCGAATATTTTTTTCCTAGGAACAAAGAAAATTTTTAATGACAATTGTTTTGATTGACATTGTTGGCGATTATAGTAAAAAATTAAGACAATTAAGTCAAGTAAACAATCGCCACAAGATAGAATAAATTAAATTAATTTTATCAATCTTGGGGATGTTTTTATAAGAAATGAATTCCTGGATTTTCCTCAAATAAATATTAATTTATAAAATAATAAAAAAATAGAACTTTTGTTGATTGGCTGACAATTTTTTGTGTGATCGTCTTTTTATTCGTAGTATTGCGAATTTAGATTTGAAAAATTTTGTAAGTCAAGGTATAATTTTAATTTTGATAGGAAACTTCCATAGGTAGGTAGAGCTTCTAGGTATAATTCTTCTAGAAGTCTCCTGTGTCAATTGAAAAAGGCTCTCTCTCTCTATCTCTCCCTCTCAATCCTTTCACCCCAATAAGAGTATCGGTGATTACTATGCAGTTGCTACCTCAACAGTCATTCTCCACACATCTCGATCCTGAGCGACCTGACTTGACTCGTGCATACCCATACCAAGAAGAGATCTTACCTGGTCGGACCATCTTGTTGGAGACAGTCCTCTTGATCTTTTACCTTCTACCTACCTCGTTACTGCAAGCTTTTCCATAGCATCCACTTTCCTCATAATGTGACCAAAATATTTCAGGTACTGTCTATTAAATCTATTTAAAAATCGGTCATTTATACCAAGCTCGTCAAAAGTAGATACATTAGTACGGTGTTCAGTATATGATACTTTGAGGATTCTTCGATATGCCCACATCTCAAACGCAATTGAGTCTTTTGTCAACTTGTTTAATGATCCGCGTTTCCGATGCGTAAGTTATTATGGGGAATATAAGGTTAGATAGCAATCTTAACTTTGTGTTTTTTGTGACAGCTGGATCTTTCCAGACCTTAGTGAGTTTAACCGCCAAGTTTCTAGCCATAGATAAACGTCTTCTTACTTCCACTTCACAGCCACCATTGTTAGTTATGAGGGATTCTCAAATAGTTGAAATGGTCTACAAGAGTGAAACCAGCAATATCATTTATGTGTGACAGATTTTCATTACGACTAACAATCGATCTTCTTCTTATAGTGCCATCTCCATTACTGAAGTTGGGCTGTAATCACGGCGAATTCTTCCCTATCCTGGGCAATTGTTAGTAAAGTATGGGTATCCAGACCTGTCCAATCTCGTATATTCTTCAGCCAGGAATATTTTCGACGCCCCACACCTCTTTTCCCTTCAATTTTCCCTTCCATCAACAACCGGAGCAGTGAGTAATGTGGACCCCTATAAATATGTCCCAAGTAATATATATATATAATATATATATATATATATATATATATAATATATATATTATATATATTATAAATGACAATAGTTCTCTTTCTCTACCCATTCGACGAAGTACATCTTCATTAGTAACACGCTCTGTCCAAGAGATCTTCAATATTTCTGCCCATAATTCGAAAGACTCCAAACGATTCATTGATCGTACTCCCAAGGTCCAGGTCTCAACTCCATATAAAAGCACTGGATATATATAGACCTTTACAAAAACGTAACGAGTATCCAAAGAAAGGGTTTGAGTCTGTGAGGAGGTATCTCATTTCGAGAAAAGCCGCTCTAGTCATTTCAATGCGAACTCGTACCTCAACTTCAGAATTCAAATCATTACCCAACACCCTAGGTATTTAAATTTGTTTACTTGTTCTATCAATTAATCGTAAACACGAATATCTGTTTGCAACCCGGGTGTTCTTGAAATGACCATTACTTTCGTTTTATTAACGTTTACTTTCATTGCCCAAAAACATCGCCTTCCCTAGATATATTGTTCATGAGACGCTGAAGTCTATCCGCTGTAGCTGCTATCATAACGGTATCATCAGCGTATCTTAGGTTGTTAATGATTTTGCCATTAACTTTCATACCATCTGTGTCATTCTCTAAGGCCTTCTGGAATATGTGCTCAGAGTATAGATTAAACAGGAGCGGGGGAAAGAACACATCCCTGACGAACACCTCTTTTTATTCCTATTTCCTCAGTCTCTCTGCTCTTTACTCGTATTGTCGCCTCCTGATCCCACTATAGGTGAGTAATGAATCTGATGTCATTTTCGTCAAGGCCCATATTTTGAAAGCATTTGTATTAATTGTGGATGCTTGACTCGGTCAAATACTTTTTCGTAGTCGATAATACACAAGTAAACGTCCTTCCTTTGATCTCTACATTTCTGTAAAAATACACTCAGCCTGAAAAGTGCTTCTCGAGTTCCAAATCTTTGTCTAAATCTGAATTGCTCTTCGCTAATATCTTTGTTCGCATTTATTGCGTATTTTATGGTGAATGATCTTAAGCATTACTTTCAAAGTGTGGCTCATTAGGCTTACAAGACGGTACTGTTCACATCTGTTCGCATTTGGCTTTTTAGGTAATGGTATGAACACAGACTTAAGCCAATCATTTGGTATAGTTCCTGTACTGTAGATGGAATTCATGCAGCTGCATGCATGCTGCTAACAATCGATAGTTTTTGCTAATTAATTTCAAGGCGCTCCATAACTGATTCTAGGTGTTTTATTGACGTTGCAAGTATAACAGTTACATCCGCATATCTAAGATTGCTTAGCTCTTTTCCACCGATTGTCATACCCCCACTCTAGCCATCCAAAACAGACATCATTATATGTTCACTGTATATATTGAAAAGGGTGACAGAATACAGCCCTGACTGATAACGGCTTCTACATTAAAGGGCTCGAAAAAAAAAAAAATTAGTTTAGTTCTGCTATTTGTATTCTTATACAGGGATCAGATAAGGTTTATAAGATGTATAGGTGTTCTCATGCTGATTAGAATCGACCAGAGCTTGTTCCATTGTATGCAGTCGAAAGGTTTAGAGTAGTCTATAAAACAGGTATAGGTTGTTATTAGAGCACTATGTGAAATGGATTGAAAAAGTAATGCTGACGTTTTACCGATCATCCTGCCGCCTACTTCAGAGCTTTTTCCGAGAACTGACCTCTTTGGAATCTAGCACGAAACAGTTTTGTATTGGATCCCGGAGAAGTTAGTTCTTGGACCAAGCTCTGAAGAAGCCGGCAGAATAATCGGCGAAACGTCAATATCACTTTTTCAAGCGACTTTGTGGTTATATGATAAGTAGGTTTGTGGACATGTCAGTTTCAAAAAAATATTTACGAAAAACCTATTTTTCTATTCTACATACCAAGAAAGTTCTTTCACTACTAAACTTAGTCTTTATAAGGAAGCCAAATATTATACCAAAAAATTTGTCACCGTCATATTTCATAGATCACAAAGCCAATAGATTTTTTTTTAAATGGCACCCTCACACACGAGTACACCATTAAATAACATTTTTCACTCCGTTTACAAGAATATATAAGTTTTGATATTTATTTTCAGTCGTTCAATTTATTGAACCTAATTTTAACTTCTAAGTGGCTCACCCGATTTATTATTTTCCTATTTAGCATATCAAAAGACTTTTTAGCAAGGAAAAAAGTAAAAATTCTTTCCCTGCTAGACTTAGTTTTCTCTGAGAAAGACAAATCTGATAACAAAAAATAACTATCAAGAGACAAATGCTCTTTAATGGTGTGCTGTATATCGGTAATGACTGAAATTAAATATTAAGTGTTACGTATTTTTGTAAACGGACTGAAAAATACTATTTTACTGGTGGGCCCAGATGTAGAGGATACCATTTAAAAAAATCCTAATTGGCTTCGTAATCGTCAAATTTGACAAGTGACAAATAACAAATTTTTGTTATCATATTTGGCTTTCTCATAAAAGAGCTATAGTTAGTACTAAAGAATTTTCTTGGTATGTAGAACAGGAAAAAAATGTCCCTGTACAAGGTCGGTCTACATCTTGGAGTATTAAGTAGTACTCTTCAAACCTTGTTTCATGTAATTTGTAACTTTTTAAGCTAGGTCTATAATCTTATACGAAAATGAAGCACCAAAATTCAAAATCCACTTTATAAAAATTTTGTAAAGGTTAATTTTAAGTTTTGTATGAAATTTACTATTTTTTTTAATAAAGAATCTGTAGCAATTAGTAGAAGAGCTTTCGAAATGAAATTTATAATATTGCTTTTCCACTTTAGAATTTTTTTCAACTAAAATTCCAAATATTTTGTTAGTGAATGCCACTCACTTTATTAATTATAGACCCGTAGTTTGGTTTGTGAAAAACAACGAATGGGTTTGCGAAAATAATTTGCCTTTATTTTATTAGGATTTAATCTAATTCATCATCAATAAATCCAGATTATTAATATGTTGTTATAATCTTCTTCTTTGTTCTTGCAACAATTCCAGGTTTTTTTTGAAGTAACTGTGATAGCATCAGCAAATAAGTAAATATACTATAATTTTAAGTTACTCTCATGGAATTTGGGAATATCCGAAGCAACTCGATTACATATTTCGGGCGATAATAGGCAACCTTGCGGTAACCCCGGCCTTATCAATCTACCTATATCTGAAATCAGTGCTTTCCATGGAAACTCAAAATTTGTCGTCGTGGAAAAATTTTGCACCCTATCCAAGGCCTTGCAGATATCAAGGAAGATCTCACCACTATTAAGTACAATAAAACATTTTATAAAGCTGAATACAATGAGCAAAACGTCATTAAAATCTGCGTTTTAATGACGTTTGACGTTATATATATATATATGTATATATATATATAATATATATTTATATATATATATATATATATATATATATTATATATATGTTATATATATATATAAATATATATTATATATATATATATATATATATCTATGTATATATGTATATATGTTATATATATATATATATATATATATATATAATATATATAATATATATATATCATATATACATATATATATATATATATATATATATATATATATATATATATAATATATATATATATATGGAATATTAGTAAAAAAGAAGTGGAAAAAAGAAAATAACATCTTGGGAACCCATCAATGAAAGAATCATAAAACTAAATATAACAATGCTTAGAAAAGACATGGTAATATTAGGAGTATACGGCCCAACAGAAGACCGCACTATAGGAGAAAAATATAACTTCATGGAAACACTCAGACAAAGAAATACAAAAAGTAAAGAAAAACCAAAAATTAATAATAATGGGAGATCTGAATGGGAGAACAGGAAGGAAAACAAAGGACAATACCGTAGGACCATTCGGAGAAGACATTACTAACGACAACAGAAAGAGACTAATAGAGCTGTGTGAACTAAACGGCCTCAAAATAACAAACGGATTCTACAAATACAAAGATATCCACAAATATACTTGGAAGCAAGAAACACGAAACGATACCACTATCAAAATAAAAGACGTAAGAGTAAAGAGAGGGGCAGAATGTGGAACAGACCATAGACTATTAATAGCAAATATAAAAGTACCGTGGTACAAAACAATAAAGCAAAAAGGAACAATAGATAAAGAAAACAGAAATACTAATGAGATAACAGAAAAAGCAGACAAAGAAATAAAATACAAAATACTGCAAGACAAAATGATAAGAGACCTATACAGATGACGATTAGATCAAAAATTAAATGAATTTAACTACGACAACCTCCAACAGATGTATGACCACATAAAAGAATGCATCAAACAGGCGGCCCTAGAAGCATTAGGTAAAAAAGACAACGAGAATAAGAAACATAAAATTAGAATCTGTGAAAAAACCAAAGAATCTATAAAGGAGAAAAATACGAAAAATGGCTAAATACAAAATCAGAAGAAGATCTACAGAAATATAAAGAGAAAAATGCAGAAACAAGGAGGATGATAAACAAAGAAAAGAACGAGAGATGGGAAAAATCGTGCGAACATGTAGAACAGTATATAGGAGGAACTAGAAGCACAAAGTCATGGAGAATAATTAAAGCATTAAGGACCAACAATAGAGAGAATATTGTATATAGAGTATATCCCAGAAAGCGAGTGGGAAGAATATTATAAGAAGCTGCTAACAGAAAAAAGACAAGAATCCAAGAAAAAGAACCTTAAAGAAGAAAAGAATAAGGAAAAAAAAAGAGATAGAACTAAGCTATGAAGAAGTAAAGAAGACAATAAAAACACTCAAAAATAATAAATCTGCAGGGCCTGGGGGTGTGGTAAATGAAATGATTAAGTACGGGTCTAATAAATTACATCGAATGCTGAGAAACATGTTCCACAGAGCGATAAATGGAGAAAAAATACCAGAGGAATGGTCAAAAGCCTATATAGTATCTATATTTAAAAAGGGAGAGACCGCAGAAAAATGCACAAACTATAGAGGCCCAAGCATAATATCGAGTATGGGACGTTTGTATGGAAAAAATTATTAAAAATATCATAGAGGAAAATATAAAAGGAAAAATTGGAGAAGATCAAGCAGGGTTTACGGCCGGAAAATCATGTATAGACCACATATATACTATAAAACAAACAATGGAAAAAAAAAACTGGCAAAGAGAAGTTCATCTAGCCTTCATAGACATAAGAAAGGCCTATGACTCAGTACCAAGACAAAGATTATGGAACGCAATGAAAGAAATAGACATTGATAAAGAACTAATATACGCAGTAAAAGCTCTCTACGAAAACAACACAGTGAACATAAAAATAGGACATAAAATAGGGAAGAGACTCAAAACATCAAAAGGCTCTACATCCCCCACACTATTCAAAATATACCTCGAACAAACATTAAATAAATGGAAGCAAAAATGCAGTGGAATGGGAGTCCCAATACGAGAAGATTACTTATATACTCTAAGTTTCGCAGACGACCAAGTAATCATAGCGCAAGATGAGGAAGACCTCAGTTATATGGTAAGAAAACTGAAAGAAGAATACACTAGAGCAGGATTAGCAATAAACTTTGATAAAACCGAACCTCTAACAACAAAGGAGGGAAACGTGGAGAATCTAGAAGTCGATAACGAAACAATAATCAAAGGAACCGATAAATTTAAATATTTAGGAACCACCATTTCAAAAAACGCAACATCAGAAGAAGAGATTAAAGCTAGATTAGGACAAACGCGGACATGCATAAAAAAAAACAATTAAATTCGATCCTGTGGGACCAACACATTACACAGAGAAACAAAACACGCATATACAAATCAATAATACAAAGCATAATGACATACGGGTCAGAAACATGGACGATCAACAAAAGAAATAAATCTAAAATTAACGCGGTAGATATGGAGTATTGGAGAAGATGTTGTAGAGTGACACGTATGGAGAGAATAACAAATGAAGAAATAAAAAGCAGAATGAACATCAAAGAGAACGCAATAAATACCATTGAAGAAAAACGATTAAAATGGTATGGACACATAAGACGGAGCGAAGATAATAGGTGGATAAAGAAAATAACAGAGTGGGAGCCCTATAGGGAGAAGAAAAAGAGGAAGACCCAGACGATCGTGGAGAGACGATGTGGACGAGGCTATGGAGGACAGGGGTCTAACAGATGAAGACTGGGAAGATAGAAACGGATGGAATCAAAGGCTGAGAGAAGGAAGACAGCGTCAGCTGTAGAAAATCTTTGATATATATATATATATATATATATATATATATATATATATATAAATATATATATATATATATATATATATATATATATATATATTAGAGTGACCGGATCTCATAGAGGGGGAAAAAAATGTCGGAATCTTGTTCGTCTGGACCCCACAAAACGATTCCCCTTTCCAGATATTGAGATAGCCGAAATTTAAGCTCGATTAAACGACGTTAACCCGTGCCGCTCGTCGCTCAAAGTTTGAAAAAATCCAAATTTTTGGCCAAAAAGCTGACATATGGAGCCATAACTCCAGAACGGTAAATAATAGAAACACGCTTAATATCTCAAAAGAAAGCTAATGTTGTTCTTCAAAATTTATATTCTATACATAATTGTTGTTATTTTAAGTCAAACCGAGTTACAACAGCCTTTAGCCCCAAAAACGTGACCTGCTACCACTAGGAGCATACTTCGTATATTTTGTTATTAAGTGATAAATTTTGCTTTTTTGGTATATTTTTGAGTTTAAAGTAGAAATATAATAAAAAAACAAGTAATCCTGATAAGTCTAATGACATTTTTTATTTTAAAATATAAAAATTAGGTATATAATACATACAAAACAGACACAGAAAAGATACAGACGTAGTACCTACATGAGTTGATAATTTTACATAGTTATCTAATCTATTCTAGAGCTTTTGATATAAAGTAGTTTTTGAAAACGTCAACATATTGCTTTTGGTCTTCATCTTTTGTCAGAAGGTCGTTAAAAGTCGGTTATTAATTTAACATCACGCTCAGCCATATCATTAACTACTTTTAATGTTTTCACAATTTTCAATCCTTCTTGGAAGTCATTATTTTGAGGCCAGGTGTTTGGATGTTGTCTTAGGAAATCTGTTTTTATATTAAATTGGTCAAAGAATGTAAACGTTTCTTTGGTAAGTAAATTTACCAACCCTCCATCAACTACCTCTTTTAAGTTTTCTTTCCTAACTTTTGGATTTACAACCCTAGCGTGCTGTGATGGTTCATCTGTGCTACTGAGCAATTTATTAGCCATTAACAACTTTTCATCGTCTGGTAATGGTGGATCAAAAAACGATAATCCCACCAACTTTGCATTCAAATACCACAAATGGTTCGAAAATTTGGTCAGGGCTATTTCTGCAATGTCGTTGTCACATTCTTTATAGTCTAACAGACTATGCAAAATACCTAAATCTTGCTTTGGTGCAAGATGAGCTTCTGGAGCATTGAACCAAGCTTTACAATAAATTTTAACTAGGAAAACAGAAATGGCACGCAACAGAACTTTCTTCTTCTTTAGACATCTTAAATTGACGAACGAAAAATGAACATTTTTAAGCAATAAATAGCCTTTGCCATCCACCTAGCGTAATGAATGGCTCCTGGAGTTCTAAAACCCACAACATTGCCGTCTAGTGATCCAACAAATACGAGAACCAACTGCAATAGCTCCTTGTAGTAATCTCTGGGGTGGCTCTCAGTTAATTTGGTCTCGAATTCAGCAGTAACATTTGCAATTACTTCTGGAGTTAGCTGCTTTTGTATTAGATTGTCACTGATACCTGTGTCGTATTTTCCTTTGCCTATCTTGGGCCCACGCAGTGAGGAATCTCTTGAAAATGTCTGGATGAGGTCCAGTGGTTGATCCCATTTTTGTGTCGAATACGCCTCTTAACAGAATTTCCAAGATATGGTGACGGCAAGCTAGGTATAACAATTCTCTTCCTAACATTTGCTCCAATATGACGCATGCTCCTTTGAGTCTTCCCGTGTTGGATGCTGTAGTGTCGAAGCACATCGTCTTGACGGTGTTGAGAAGACCCCATTCATGTAGGCATTCATATACGGCTACGGCTTGCTCCTCTCCAGAGCTGTTTTGCTGATACAGGAACTCCCAGCAGCTGTTCCTTTTCGCCATATGAAATAGCTATAGCTATTCGCTCACATTGTTCATTTTTTAAAACACCCGGTAAAAGTTTACCGTCCCATTGGACAACCACGGGCTTTTTTTCAGGAATGTTTACTTTATCAAAAAATTTTTTTATTATATTGTTCTCTGAACATTTGCCTTCTATCATGTAATAAATTTTCGAGACTTTGTACTCAAGAGGGTCAAGGTTTAGTGCTTCTAGAGTAGCTATTAAAATTCTCGTGGCATTTCTGTCGGATACCTTACATCGATCTAACAAAATGGACAATTTCATGTTTAAAATCTCTCTAACGCCCCTTGCAAATGAAACTTTCATCCTCTTGCTCTCAGATGGTCCTGGAATCTTCTGCAGCTTCTTCAAGAGATGTCCATTTCCTCCAAGCTCTCAAGTTCCTGGTAGATGCTGTCCTCTTCAGTGTCTTAAAATATCTTCACTAGCTAATTGTTCGATCTAACCAGCTCAAAGGCACTTTAGAAACTAAACTGGAATAAATAAAAGGTCGGTTGTACGCTGACGTAAAATCACCATCCCTAAAATAGAAATTAGATTCACCCTCTTTTTTACCTGTCAAACGGGTCTTTCTTTGGTAAACTAGTCAGGTAATCCCCATATAATAAAAGATTAAATTTGAACAAAAGGCTCTTTATTTTTGAAAATTGAGTTCCAAAATACTTTTTAACAAAAAAATGTTAATTCCGAGACACATTATGTAAAAACCCGTAAAATTCTTAGAATACTCCCAAACTGGCTCCTACTGGTACCAGGTCACGTTTTTGGGGCTAAAGGCTGTTGTAACTCGGTTTGACTTAAAATAACAACAATTATGTATAGAATATAAATTTGGAAGAACAACATTAGCTTTCTTTTGAGATATTAAGCGTGTTTCTATTATTTACCGTTCTGGAGTTATGGCTCCATATGTCAGCTTTTTGGCCAAAAATTTGGATTTTTTCAAACTTTGAGCGACGAGCGGCACGGGTTAACGTCGTTTAAATCGAGCTCAAATTTCGGCTATCTCAATATCTGGAAAGGGGAATCGTTTTGTGGGATCCAGACGAACAAAATTCCGACATCGATTTTTTGCGGTCACCCCTAATATATATATATATATATATATATATATATATATAATATATATATATATATATATATATATATATATATTTTCTTGGTAATAGTTATAAGGTTGTTAAAGAAAATAACAAATGAAAATAAACGTATTTACGATAAAGTAATAAGTAATATTTGAATTAAGCAAATATTGAACTAGTATCTACGCAAACACATGAATCTACTGATTAAGAAGTCGCTTACTTTATAATACAAATATAATTCATTTAATTATAGAAATCGACTATTTTTAGAACGACATATGTAAAACTAAACATTGTTGTTGAAAGTGTTAAATTGGAAATAAACTAAAAATATTTTTCTTTCTATATTACCATTTTATAAGAGAACTGGAAAAATGGAACGCCTATACAGGTATATACTGGTTATGTATCCATCTGTATGTCATTTTATCAAACAGTGAATATATCACAGCTGTTTGTCAGCAACTGTTTGGCAATTTACAGAGGCTGACAGAGCCACTAAAATTGATCCGAAGTCTCCTAAGGGCAAACTGATTGCCCTAGCTCCGTGGTATCGTGTCGGCATACGGTTTCAAGAGTCTGCATAGGTAATAGGCAGGAATGTAAAAATGTCGGTGGCAGCTTGACCGCGTTGTTGAAAAAGATTCCGTGACACGGAAACGTATATTTCAACACTTAGACAACGTTGACGGATATAAAAAGGGTATTTCCTATTCAGGCAAGGAGGTGACCAAGAAAAAAAAACTGCAACAAATTTAGAAATTTCAATAGACTTGGAATTTTCTTAGTTGAGGCATTTCTTCTAAACGACACTAAAATATGTCACAAAATATGGCATATATAAAAGTTCAATATCAAAAAATTATTAAATACCAAATAAAAATGTATATTATTAATATATACTTTTAATTTAGACAATATAGAACCTGTAAGCGTGTCAATTATGTCATCTTGAGGAAAATGTTAAACGTTTATAGAAAAAGGTTCAAAACTTTCGAATATTAATTTTGGAGAAACACAATTTTTAAAAATATAATTTTTAAAAATATAATTTTCAAAAATATAATTTTAAAATGGATAAATCTTAAAAAAAACCCAATTTTTACATAACAACAATGGGAACAGAAAAAATGGAACACAACATGTTTTGCTCAACTTTTAATGATAACCTCTAGCTTTGAATTAACCTAGTGAGGTTCTGGTCAATTACCTAGTTAATTCAATCATTGTGTAATTTAAATTTATCCCACCATCTTAAACATCGTCCGTGACTAGTTTAGGCAGGAGAATCACGAACACATATTAGTTCATGTAATCCTAAATTAAACCCAATTTTTTTAAAATGCAATATTGCCTGAACTAATATGAGCTGTCTACGGCTAGCCAAGATCCCCTAACTATGCTAAAAATTAGCTTCAAATTAGGGTTCAAATCAATAAATGAATTAATTAGATTAGTTCAGACTTATCTGAACTAACCTGCAGTAAACGAATTTAGAAAAATAATATAACTAATATTAAAAAATTTTAATTTATATTAGTTCAAATAAGTGTAATTAATTTGTGATTTGAACTGCAGTTTAACTTAGTCTTGCTGTAATTAACTAACATCGGAGTTAGAGACTAGTTTAATTAGGTAAACCTTAGCTAATCGTGGACAGAGGTTAGTTTAGGATTGTTCGACCAATGCTAGACTAAACTCCAATATAATTCATTTACCTTGAACTAATTGGAGGGTAACTTGTATCTAAGTCTAGATCCATCTAGTCGTTCTGAAAAATTAGCAAAAAAATCCGTTTTTCAGAACCTCATGTTTCGAATATTTCATTTTTCAAAAATTTATTTATTCAACACTTACACAAACATTTAATCTCTCAAAAGCGTATACAAAACATGTCTTTAAATTGTTTTTGACCGAAATAAATTTAACTGTATTTTCAGATGTTTCTGATATTAACCCAAAACCACTCAATGTATGCCTCAAACCAAAAAGTCCAGCTGGAACACCGACTCCTTCAACGGTAATAAAAGCAAACGTATTCCTCAACCATCCCGAAATAACATTTCCAATAGCAGTTGAAGTCTCCAAAGAGGACTACCAAAACAACTCATTCCCATCTCATCTGTATCCGGAAATTAAACATAAGTTAGATTACCACAAAGCAACCGCACTAACATACAAGTCCCCAAAAAGATCAAAGTCCCAAGACGACAAATCGGGAAAATCGTGAAGACGAGGCGGAAAAAGTTCTTTAAAGAATTTGGATTGTTTGGACCGATGGGAAATGGAATGGGAGCTAACTTTAGACGCTCCTCGCGGGGTTCCGTTGAAGAGAATATCTTGAATCAGATAAGAAAAAACTCGAAGACGATTGATTTTAAGCCTAATTCTAGTAGGAAACACTCGAATGTTAATACAGAGGATTATGAGCATCTGAAGGTAATAAAACTTTCTGGTTCAGCTTTACTTTAATAGCCTCATTCCCTAGAAATATTTAACTTTAAAGCTGCTCTAATTTAATAAGTAGGAGTTTAAAATGGCAAGTAAACTATGTAAGTACTGGAGTTATAAAGTATAAAACATCTACAACTGTTGTTTTAATTTATTATAAAATTAAACCGATACACATAAGTGTCAACTTGACAGCATATCAGTTTTAAATCTTTTTAGTGAATCTGGCTGTATCATTTTTACATTTTCTCCTATATTTTTAATTCTTGTTTTGGGTTAGTTGAAGTTAGTTCAGGTTTAAAATTCTCTTTTTTATATAGTGCATAGTAAGTTTTTGATTACATTGGAAATTAGTAAACTAAACGAACGATTTTCTATTTTTTAAAGCATCAAATTAAACAAAGCACTTTCGTCCTTTAATGCTTATATAAATCAGACCGAATCGCTATACAATATGAAATAAAATGTTAAAAATTACACACGTATCAACTAAAAATTTGTCTTGTATACATTTTCTACTGTACTAGTAAGCAATCCTAGGTCCGCGGTATAGTTCTGGCTTTCCGTGAGTATACTTATTTATTTAAATATATTTTGCTAGACCACAACACGTCATACTACCACACAGCAGACATAGGCAAGGTTTTAATGCGGTCGGAGGTGTACTTCCTGCTCCGTTTTCGGGTAAGGCACATGTCTGATTGATGGACAAACTCTGACCAAGATTGCAGATGGCATGCCATTGCTGGGCTAGAAAAGACTGAGTGGTCCTTTTCATTCTCGAGTGGGAAACAAATTTGAATCCGGATTGGACGGATCGGAAGCCGTTACCAACAAAAATCAAATTTCGCATCAATACCACGAAAACGTTCATATATAGTAGGCTAGTCCCTGTCGAGCTTCCTAACAAACAGTAAGTGATCCTAAATAGGGAGCTAGAAATACCATCTGCTGATCATATGGTTCGGATCCCACGTTTAGCTTTAGATCCTGTCCGACATACAGATGTTAAATATGATTGGCAAAAAGAATCTCTATAATTTATTTACCTGGATGTAAGCCTAGACACTATTCATACTATACTAGAAATAGTTGTGTATGTTACAAGGTTATTCAAGAAACCGCAGCATAAAAGAATAGCTTATACTATACTATAACTTCTCCAGCAAAGCAATTACCACATTTCAACATTTCATCTCTTTAGTCGTATGAATTTGTATTATGTATTATTACGTTCAGATTTGCTTGGTATACTACGCCAACTGGCGGGAGAAGAGGCACAGAGTATAACCCAAGTCTTTACAAATTTCGTTAATATGAAGTGTTTGACCGTAACAGAATGTGCCTTTTGTGGGTTAAATATCATTCACACACAGTCTGTGGCGGTCCGTGGCTCCGTGGCCTATTACTTGCTTGAGGTGCAGAAGGTCTCGGGTTCAATCCCGACAGCTCAGTATACTTATTTATTTAAGTATATATGGCCTGGCTACGTACATAGTGGTAACACTACCGCGTTGTCTAAAAAAAGGTACCGTGAAATACAAAAATATATGTTTCGGCACTTGCACAACGGTGACAGGTATTACATCTCCGCTGATATCTTCAGGATATGGATAAAATCCCTACTCAAGCGGGCAGGTGAATGATAAAAAAACCGGTCAAGTGCAAGTTGAACTTGCACAATTAGTGTTCCGTACGTTGAAAAAATTTTGTTAGGGTGGGTATAAAATGATCAGTGACTTCACAAAACACACCCCAAATGAGTTTTCAACAAAGTTTGTTTCCAATCTTTACTGAAAACTGGTGACCTTGAAATTTTGTTTTTTTTTACATACCAAATAAATTATTAAAGGTAATGCACTCGTGATAATTTTCATTCAATCTATACCCCGTGGAGAATATTCCAGAATTTTTTTGTTTCAAAATTTTTTGATCAGTACTTTTCGAGATAAGGTAGGGGACAGCGATTTTTTAAAAGTAATACGAAGAAAAGTGTGCGCAAGTATTACATTATATACGAGTATATATATAAATATATATATATATATATATATATATATATATATATATATATATAATATATATATATATATATATATATATAATATAATATATATATATATAATATAATATATATATATAATATATATATATATATTTGTAATATATATATATATATATATATATATTATATATGTGTATATATATATATATATATAAAATATATATATATATATATATATATATATATATAAATATATATATGTATATATATATATATATATATATATATATATATATATATATATATATAATATATATATATATAAATATATATATTATATATATATATATATATATATATGTATATATATATATATATATATATATATATATATATATATATATGTATGTATTTTTTACTCGTGTTTTCACAAGCTTTCATTTGACATCACACTCGATGACCTAGTAAAAAAAATTTTTTTTCACTTCCGATTTCACCCCTCAAAACGAACCCCCTTAAGCCAAAATTTATGTTACGGTGGTATAAAATGATTAGTGACTTCACAAAAACACACCCACAAATGAGTTTTCAACAAAGTTTGTTTCCATTCTTTACTGAAATCTGATGACCTTGAAATTTTTTTTTTTTTATATACCATATAAATTATTAAAGGTATGCACTCGTGATAATTTTCGGTTAATCTACACCCCGTGGAGAATATTCCAGAATTTTTTCGAAATTTTTTGATAAGTACTTTTCGAGATAAGGCCCGGGACAGCGATTTTTCGCGAATTTTTAAAAATAATACAAAGAAAAGTGCGCGCAAGTATAATATTAATATATATATATTTTTACTCGTGTTTTCACAAGCTTTCATTGGACACCTCACTCGATGACCTAGTAAAAAAAAATTTTTTTTTCGCTTCCGACTTCACCCCCCCAAAACTAACCCCTTAAGTCAAAATTTAATTCTCAAAACTACATGGCTCTGATGAGGCCATCAATTCCTATATTATTACCAAATTGCACCTTTCTATGTCAAATAGTTTCGGAGAAAATCGGTGTGTGACAGACAGACAGACAGACAGACAGACAGACAGACAGACACCGAAGTGATCTTATAAGTGTTCCGTACGGAACACTAAAAAGAACAATCTAAAGGAAGCGCCGAGTGTTTAACCGATTAAAAAAAGGGTGCAGAAATTTGAGAAAACTGGTTCGACTTAAGTAAACCTCGTACATCCCCTCATACAACCACGGGGACAGGACGTCAAGAAACATTCCCAAAAATCCCGACCTCTTAATACACAAACCATTAGCTATCGTAAACGTACCAATGGGTTATTTCAGGTTAGTTTCGTAAAGATCTATGTCTGCGCCACTACAGGACATAGCTGGTCCAAAAATTAAAGCTGGCTGATACTGCTCAGAAACCCAACTTCATTAATCATATGTTTGATCAATTTTTAACATTAGCCAAAATTATATTTTCAAATGAGGTAGATTTCTATCTTATTAAAAATAAATAAATTATTATTATTGGAGTATCAAAAACCGTTACATTTACCTAAAGTGCCCGAATATTGGAATATGAAACAATTGGCCCATACTTTTTGAGGAGGCATACATCACTCAACAACTAATAATTCAGAACAATACGAGGCGATTTACAAAATGTTGAAGGTTATAAAGAGATAGTATGGTTTCAATAGGATAGGGTCCTATCACAGTCTTTACACATATCATTGCCAGTAATTCCATAAATTATCTTAACAAATTTATTTCCAAAGGAGATAAATTGATTTTCATGATCTAATTAATTCTTTTTTTAAAGCCTTTTTATCGGACCATGTAACATGTGTAAAGCTTACGTCACAGTAAAAATAAAACATAGTAGCGACAGTCCGACTCGGCACCTTTGATCTTAAGGGGTTCGAGTTTGTAATGATCATATGACCTGTCGCCATATTACTGGTATGATGCCCGCGAGTTTTTAAAATATTCAAATTCTTTAAAAAAAAATCCGATTCTGTAGAATAATAACCGGTCAAGTGCAAGTTGAACTTGCGCAATTAGTGTTCCGTACGTTGATTGCTTTTAAAATAAAAAAAATTTGTCACAGAGGTATAAAATGATCAGTGACTTCACAAAATACACCCCAAATGAGTTTTCAACCAAAGTTTGTTTCCAATCTTTACTGAAAATCTGATGACCTTGAAATTTTTGTTTTTAGTGTTCCGTACGGAACACTTATAAGATCACTTCGGTGTCTGTCCGTCTGTCTGTCCGTCTGTCCGTCTGTCACACCCGTTTTTCTCCGAAACTACTTGTCATAGAAAGTTGAAATTTGGTAGCAATATAGGAATTGATGGCCTCATCAGAGCCATGTAGTTTTGAAAATTAAATTTTGACTTAAGGGTTAGTTTTGGGGGGTGAAATCGGAAATGAAAAAAAAATTTTTTTACTAGGTAATCGAGTGTGGTGTCAAATGAAAGCTTGTGAAAACATGAGTAAAAAATATATATATAATGTAATACTTGTGCTCACTTTTCTTTGTATTATTTTTAAAAAATCGCGAAAAATCGCTGTCCACCCGCCTTATCTCGGAAAGTACTTATCAAAAAATTTTGAAAAAATTCTGGAATATTCTCCACGGGGTGTAGATTGAACGAAAATTATCACGAGTGCATTACCTGTAATAATTTATCTGTTATATAAAAAAAAACAGAAATTTCAAGGTCATCAATTTTCAGTAAAGATTGGAATAAACTTTGTTGAAAACTTATTTGGGGGTGTGTTTTGTGAAGTCACTGATCATTTTATATCACCGTAACATAAATTTTGACTTAAGGGATTCGTTTTGAGGGGTGAAATCGGAAGTGAAAAAAAAAATTTTTTTACTAGGTCATCGAGTGTGGTGTCAAATGAAAACTTGTGAAAACACGAGTAAAAAATATATATATAATGTAATACTTGCGCACATTTTTCTTCGTATTACTTTTAAAAAAGCGTGAAAAATCGCTGTCCCCTACCTTATCTCGAAAAGTACTGATCAAAAAATTTTGAAAAAATCCTGGAATATTCTCCACGGGGTATAGATTGAACGAAAATTATCATTACCTTTAATAATTTATCTGGTATAGAAAAAAAAACCAATATTTCAAGGTCACCAATTTTCAGTAAAGATTGGAAACAAACTTTGTTGAAAACTCATTTGGGGTGTGTTTTGTCACTGATCATTTTATACCACCCTAACAAAACTTTTTATTTCAAAAACAATCAACGTACGGAACACTAACTGTGCAAGTTCAACTTGCACTTGACCGGTTATTTTTTATATACCATATAAATTATTAAAGGTAATGCACTCGTGATAATTTTCGTTCAATCTACACCCCGTGGAGAATATTCCAGAATTTTTTCGAAATTTTTTGGTAGGTACTTTTCGAGATAAGGCCCGGGACAGCGATTTTTTGCGAATTTTTAAAAAATAATACAAAGAAAAGTGCGCGCAAGTATAATATTATATATATATTTTTTACTCGTGTTTTCACAAGCTTTCATTTGACACCACACTTGATGACCGAAGTGATCTTATAAGTGTTCCGTATGGAACACTAAAAATGAATTTTGCTGATTGAAAGAAAGAAAAAAACGAGAAAAAATACAAGGAAAAAATACATTTGGCTTCAACGCTTTTTGCACTTTATTCATTTAAATATCTCATTGTTGAATTTATATTTCTCAACTATTAGAGGTATTGTCCGGGAGGAAAATGTTCATTTTGAGAATATATCTCTGCACACCTTCAGCTTCGCTCATAAAAGGTCAACAATGATGCTCCTTGTATTTCAGCGAACCCCAATGATCTGGACAGATTGAAAATAATTATAATTATCAGTTTAAGATGAGATCGTCTTTCTTCTTAACTTAAAAATTAAGTGAATACACTTTTTACTCCATTTTATCATTATTTTTTTCATACAACTAATAACTTTTCGTGCCTATATACTACTTATATAAGAAAATTAAATCCATGCAATAATTTATTCAAACTCATTCGTGCTCGAGAATAACTACTTTTGCATGCCCAGATTGAGTTTTGAAAGTTTAGTTAGCGAATTTTAGCTGATAATATAACTTAATTCTAGCAAACAATTTTAATATAAAAGATAATGTATAACGAATAGCATAATAGAAATAAAGAATTATGAATAAATTATCTTTTAGGATCTTTGAGAAAACTAACTCCTTTGTAATTGTTTTCAATTATAATGTCAAACGAGTCATTTACTTTTTGGAAAATTATTAATAATGAATTTCGGATCTCGTTATAAAAAGATTTTCCTTGAAATCCAGATGTAAACATAACTTGCGACCGTACTGGCAACCATGTTGTTGGTATGATAAAGGACGCATGCGTGCAAGACCTAAATTTTTTTTTTAAGCGTCGCTACTATGTTTTATATTTACTGTGCTTACGTTGTGTAAAATTTAGAAGTCCACCAGCATTACTAAATATTGCCATATTATCAGATAAAGGGCATAAGAAGACTGTAAGTAACGCTCCTTGATTATAAATTCTTATTTTCTATAGAAAAGAACGTTAATGAACATCAATAATGTCACTAATAATATTTTTCCTTCTGTTAACAGGCAATTGTTGCGAGATTAAAAAAAGATATAAATGAACTGGAAATGACATACAGTGCTTGTCAAGTGGAATTACATGAAACCAAAAACCTATTAAGTGCCAAGGAAAATGAAGTCTTAAAAAATTGCAGAGAGAAGTCCATAAATTAAAGGTAAGTGATTGTGTTCTATTAGTAGTTCAATTTAATATCAGCCAAATAAGGTAACCTTCTAACAAATCATACCGTACTGATAGTACTAGTCTATTTCGTCGTTTTTGGGGAAAGATGGCCAAAATGTCGATTCATTTTTAGCTAGGGGAGCTAAAAGTAATTAGCTAGACCAAATTTGTCTCTTGTTTAATATAATTCTGTCAACAACAAACACTGACTTTGACGCTTTTTTATTTAGTCCAGTCGCTCATTAAATGTTAGCAGGCTGTATTTTGGCATACAGGTAGTTTTTTGGACGTAGAATACGATAAAAAAAACTTTGCTAAAATTTAATATACGCTAAGCCCACAAAATCCAAAATAAAATCGAAAATTCGGTTTTTCAGTAATATCTCGAAAAATATAAAAGATACCGAAAAAAAAACACACTAATAGCACTAGAGCGGGAAAATCTACAAAAAAAGAGTATATAGATTTTTTCAGATTTTTTGTATTAGCTTGACAATTTATTAAAAATTCGGATAGGTGATTCAAAAAATGTAGCGCGGCAAACAGGTTAATTTGAAAGTCTTCGCGCACCGTTCGAAGATTAATCGATATTACTTGTTTTCAGATTGTAAAAAAAACATTTTTTGAAGAAGAAACTCTCAGTTTTCTGATGATACTAATGGTTTTTATTTTTGTTGCTTTACAGTTTGTAAAACTTAAAACGAAATTTTTGTGGGAATACTGTAAATTACAAATATTTAATAAAATATAGTATATATATATATATATATATATATATATATATATATATATATATATATATATGTATATATATATATATATATATATATATATATATATATATATATATATATATATATATATATATATATATATATATATATATATATCCCTGCTGTAGTGCAGTGCCGGCAATTTTACGTTCAATGCAGTACGAAATGGTCAAAAAAAGTAGGAAATTTTTTTTTAATTACAGTTAAAAGTATACTTGATATTAGAAAATCATTAAAAGCTCTTAAAAAGTTTTCATGATAAACATATTTTTTGCTAAGTTGAGAATGTGGAATCTTTGGCACAATGATACTACTCAGTATATATCACCACTACACCAAACACTTTATTTTTGCACTCGGCGCGCGTTTCGCTAACCATGTTAGCTTCATCAGGAGTGATATTTTCCAAGGGTATGGTATAGGTATGTGGATGATATTTTCGCGATTTTTGATACAAAGGAAGCAAATATTGATGATTTTGTTTCTAAATTAAATAGCCGGTATGATTCCATTAAATTCACTTACGAAGTTGAGAACAAAGGACAACTGACTTTTCTAGATATTTTTATTATTAAAAATAATAATAGATTAGAATTTGATATCTATAGGAAGGACACAGTAACAGATAGATATATTCCTAATGATTCATTTCATTGCAAACAACACAAATTAGCCTCATTACATTTTTTAGTTCATCGTTTGGTCACTTTCCCTCTGACTAGAGTAAAATTTAATAAAGAAAGGAATCGTATTAGAAATATAACTAGAGATAATGGTTATGACGATGACTTAGTAAATAAGCTAATACATAGACATAAGTTTAGGGTTAATATTCAGAATTCTACCTTTATTACACGCGAAGAAAATAACACCAAGTATGTCTCCATACCATATTATCCGAAATATAGCAAGGCTGGCGCTGACGGAATACCTGCCACAGTTCTCAAAAACTGTGCGAGGGAACACCAGTTTTCTGTAGACTTTTTAAACCTATCCTACAGAAAAGGAATATTTCCGTCCTGCTGGAAATGTGCCACGGTTCAGCCGATACCTAAAAAAGGCAAGAAAACCTTGCCAAATAACTACCGACCAGTCCCACTGCTTTCAATAATATCGAAAGTCATGGAAAAGGTTATCAATGAGAGCATCTTCTAAAATATCTTGAACGATTCAATATTATTAGCGATCACCAATATGGTTTTCGTAAACATAGATCAACAGGGATCTTCTGACTTATGTAATACATGTTTGGAACAACGCAATTGAACACTTTGGAGAATCTCGAGCGGTTGCTCTTGACATATCCAAGGCATTCGACCGTGTTTGGCACGATGGACTGTTGGCCAAGTCACGCTCTTATGGTATGTCTGAAAGGTTCTGTTTGTGGCTCTCATGTTTCCTCGGAGAGCGTTGTTTACAAGTGGCGGTCGACGGATTTCTCTCTTACACTCTCACTATCAACGCCGGTGTGCCCCAGGGCTCCATACTGTCTCCTACTCTCTTTCTCATTTACGTTAACGATCTGCTGGAAAAGACCAGAAATCCAATCTACAGCTTTGCAGATGACAGTACGCTTGTCTCTTCATTCACCTTGAACTCTCGGATATCGGCTGCTCAAGCGAATATCCGCAGACAGCAGGAGGTCATTCAACTTATCAAAGACCTGGAAGAAATTCTATCTTGGGGTGACAGTAACCAAGTGGAATTTAACACTACAAAAACCCAGGCGGCAGTTTTTTCTAAATTGGTTAACGTTGCTGAACCCGACATAGTTATGTCAGGGCACTCCATTCCCCTAGCATCGTGGCTCAATTTGTTGGGCGTTAGTTTGGGAGCAAATATGTCCTGACATGAACATGTTGCAGGCATAGCGAGGAAAGCTTCTCAAAAGTTGGGAATATTATTTAGAACCAGAAAGCTTTACACCCAACAACAACTGTTAATTCTTTACAAAGCCCAAATTCGACCAACTATGGAATACTGCTCCCACGTTTTGGGCTCCGCTCCCAAATATACACTGCATTTGTTGGATTCTGTTCAGAGAAGAGCGGTCCGTCTGATTGGGGACCCGGAATTGACCGGCGGCCTTGATTCGCTCGAACATCGAAGAACGGTTGGCGATTTTTACAAATATTTTCATGGAAAGTGTTCGAAGGATGTAGCCCGCTTAATTCCTCCCAAAGCGGTGCATGTTAGAAATACACGTCGCGCTGGTGCTTCACATCCGTATGAGGCTCAGCTTGTTACTCCGCGTACAACGCTTTTCAAGCAGTCTTTTATATGGAGAACGTCATCCCTTTGGAATAATTTGCCCAGCGCTGTGTTTCCCATCGAGTACAATTTACAGCTATTCAAGAACAACGTGAATCGGCTTTTTTCGCACACATGCCGCTCCTGGAGCGCTTTAGGGACTTCTCTGCAGCACGTGTGCTGGATCCATAAAAAAAGGGACTCAATAAGGTATTTAATAAGGTAGGCCTCACCTTAGTCTATAAGTCATCAGACAATCGGAGGAATATCTAAGGAAATCCCAAAGATAAGATTCCTAATTAGTTGTAATGATTGTGACAAAAAGTATGTTGGGCAAACTAAAAGGTGAATTAAAAACACGATTTAAAGAACATTTAGCACACTTAAAATACAGTAGAACAGAAAAGTCTAGCATTGCCGAACATGCCCTTGAAGCTGATCATATTGTAACTTTAGATAACCTAAGATTAATTAAAAATGTATCTGATAGGAGATTGTTGAACGCATACGAAAGTATGGAAATTATAAAATGTCCTCTATTCCTTATAGATCCCTCTACTGGTTACTTGACCGGAACTGATGGCCTTGCCTATGCCATTAGTTCCGCCTGAGTAATTCAAGGATTAGGCTAAGTGTAAATAGGGTAGATTTGTAGTTTAGCTTTAGTCAATCATCGCTCCTGATGAAGTTAACATGGTTAGCGAAACGCGCGTCGAGTGCAAAAATAAAATGTTTGGTGTAGTGGTGATATATACTGAGTAGTATTTTTTGCTTATTATTAATCATACAACTTAAAATAAAAAAAATATTTGAAGGTGGGAAATGACCGATGGGGTGGGCCGAAACCGAGAGCTCCACACACGTGTCGCTCCTGTAGCACTTTAGGGATATCTCTGCAGCACGTGTGCTAGACCCATAAAAAAAAAGAAAGATAAGTGTCTAAACTTTAAGTATAAAGTATTTATATTTCATTTAAACAGGTACAAAGGAAACAGTTATTAAAAACACAAAAACTCTAAATTACTCGAAGAAATTAAATGAATTACGTACTCTCTGACCATCATATTGGATCCACCATTTTGAATTTGTCAAATCCGTCATCGGATTCTTAATAGGCACCCCGAGAAACCCCTTAGTAGACAACTTCAGAAAATTTAATATTATACAGAAACATTAATTTAAGCATAAATGAGATTGGAAGCATGATTCCTACACAACTGAAGGAGCTAAACCAGCCATTTTATTTTAACTAATTTTTTTAAATTACGGTGAAACTGAAAAAATAATCTATATACTATTTTTCTGTAAAATTTCCCGTTCTTTCACGTGGAGTTTTTCGGTATCTTTTTTTATTTTTAGAAATATTTGGAAAAAACCGAATTTTTAATATTATTTTCGATTTTGTAGGCTTAGCGCAGCAAACATTTTTTTATTGTATTTTACGTCCAAAAAAACTACTTGTATGCCAAAATGCAGCCTGTTAACATTTAAGGAGAGCTTTTCATCAAAATTTGCCTTTGTCGACTGGACTTAACACCATTCAGGGAGTTCTGTAGAGGCCGAAACAAATGGTAGTCTGACGGTGCAAGATCCGGGCGTTAAAAACTACTCGGCCACGCTCTCTCAATTTTTATAAAGTCAATAAAGATATATGTATGGTATAGCCTTGTCATAGTGACAGATGACGCCTTTTCGGTTGACTAGTTACGCCCAATTTTTTTTAATCTCCTGCAGTAGTCTTGTCAATTGCTGACAGTAGATTACAGAATCAATCGTTTGGCCAGGCCGCAGCAGCTTTAGATGCACGATTCTCTTTCAATTCCACCAAACACACAGCATCACCTTTATTGGCGTCAATCCGAGCTTTGCCATCGTTTACAGAACTTCATCTCTTTTCGACAACAATCTTTTTCGCACGTTATTATCGCAAATAATCCACTTTTCATCGCCCGTAATCCATCTCTTTGGATATCACTTGATTTCATTACGTTTCTGTAGAAATTGGCAGATGAAAATTGGACTGAGTAAATTTTTTAGCGTCAAACCATGTGACAGCCAAACATCGAGCTTCTTTTTGTAGCCAGCTTTCTCTAAATGATTTAAGACTGTTTGGTGATGGATGTTTAGTTCTTTGGCGATGTCATGGCTACTTACATGCAGGTCATCCTCAATTTTTGCCAAAATTCTATCAACTTTTTCTGGCATTGATCGACCAGTGCGAGGAGCATCTTTGACATCGAAATTTCCAGAACAAAAGCAACTGAACAACCTTTTGGCTATTGGGTTTGATAACATATCTTGACCACAAATAACACAAATTTCTTCATATGCCTGCGCAGAATTTTCTTGAAATAAAGTAATTGTAAAATGTAGCAAATTTGCAGAAATTTCACTCATGTTCAAGAGACTCTAAATTAAGTCTAAATTCACGAAATTCAATAGTTTTTACATATTTACGACTGTCAATTGTCAGCTTTAAACTGACGCTAAGTGTGACCTGATACGTCTTATATCATCTGAGATATATGACTTTAAAGCTATCTAACGAAAAAAGGCTCAATACTTTACAACTCCTTATATATATTTTTCTAGATAACTATCGTCTTCACAAATCCACTTAGTCCACCGTTTCTCGAGTAATTTCATTCCATCTAAAGAGAATTATCTTATTGGCGCTTCAAAAAACGACGCTACAGTGGCTTTCAGCTAGTCACCTGAATTTTTTTATTCAAACGTTAGAACAAAATATATATATATATATATATATATATATATATATATATATATATATATATATATATATATATATATATATATATATATATTTCTCATAATTTTTTCCTTATTGGAGCTGTACTTTTCTAATATGCCGGTTTTTTTTATAGAGACTACAATCAATTTTATTCTACTACAAACATATAAAATCGTTTGTAATTTTTGTAATAGTCCCATTTTTCTAAAACTATTTTTTATATCTATTTTTTTGTTTCACGAGATTTTTGAATCAGAAAAAAAAATTATTATTACATTCAAGTACATACAAAATTAAGCATTTTTAAAGGCTTGTGAACGTTAGAGTTATCAACCTCGATTTAGAATCTTAACTATTATTTTTTTTCCTAATAAACATTAAAACTACAAAAGAATGAGGTACACTACATTAATTATCATCGTTTGTGGTCTAAAATGATAAAAAAAAATGAGGTTTTATACAATCCGGGTTCCAGCGTGATGGAGCTTTCTTCTGCACTGCAGTTTAAAGAAGTTAATGGTTTACAACAACACAAATAAAGCAATACGATAGCTGCTGTGGAAAAAAACAAAGAATTTACCACAAGTTAGTTGTTAAAGTGCCATCCTTTTACAAATTCTAAGTTTTACAAAACCTTTGATATATTACTAACTCTAACTTATGTTTAATTTAAGTCACATTTCTATATGTCGTGTCAATACGGCTACATTTTAATATTGTTTCTGGGCCTGCTATATCAAGGATGTCGGTGTAAGGAAGGAAATGTCAGGACGTTTAGCAGGAAGATGCGTTCTTGCTTAATAGTATCAATAACGACCGATGTTCCATTCAAGTCACCCTATGTGGCGGAAATTAAAACTCTTTATTAACTAAAAGAGCATTTGTGTAATTTAATTAAAAATACACTATTTCGTAACTGAAAAAACTTTTATATTAACCCATGTTTTCAGTTATACAGTTAATCTTTATGTAGCCAGTTAAAATAATTGGTCAAGTGCAAGTCGGACTTGCGCAATTAGTGTTCTTTATTTTGATTGCTTTTGAAATAAAAAATTTTGTTACGGAGGTATAAAATGATCAATGACTTTACAAAACACACCCCAAATGATTTTCAACAAAGTTGGTTTCTGATTTTTGTTGAAAACTGATGACCTGACCTGAAATTTTTTTTTTTTTTTTATATACCAGATAAATTATTAAAGGCAATGCACTCGTGATAATTTTCGTTCAATCTACACCCTGTGGAGAGCACTCTAGAATTTTTTCAAAATTTTTTGATCAGTACTCTTCGAGAAGAGGGGGAGGAACAGCGATTTTTCGCAATTCTTTTAAAATAATACAAAGAAAAGTGTGCGCAAGTATTACATTATATATATTTTTGAACTCGTGTTTTTACAAACTCGATGACCTGGTATTTTTTTTTTCGCTTCCGATTTCAGCCACCAAAACTTACGTCAAACTTTAACTTTCAAAACTACACAGCTCTGATGGGGCTATCAATTTCTATATTCGTGCTAAATTTCAACTTTCTAAGTAGAAAATCGGGTGTAACAGACAGATGGACGGACATCGAAGTGATCTTATAAGTGTTCCGTACGGAACACTAAAAATAGACAGAAAAATGTATAGTACTTATCGGACAAACAACGCTGGTTAGTTTTGCCCTCGCATTAAAAGTACTGAAGGCCCAGGAATAATGGAATAACTAGGCGTAACTTGTATCAATCACCATACTAATATCTGCCATGTCTCACTCCATCTTGGACCTCGTTATCCGGCATAAGTGAAGATGTTCAGCATCTCGTAAAACTAATCACGACAGCAGTAAACATGTATGCTTTAATTTCCCCAAAGCTGACCAAGTGGGTCTTAATTTTCTATGTCTTATGAATGTTTCTGTTTATTTTCTTTCATTGTTCTACTTCTGCTACCTTCGTTTCATTCAGCATGATGAATTCGTTAATGTATTGCTTTATTTCCTCTGATCTCTTTTTAGCTCGAAAACGTTACAAAATTTTTCCATGTTTTGAATTACTTCTCTAACCTATCATCATGAATCCTACCATCGTTGTTAATGTCAACAAAAAATCGACAAAATCAAGAATGTAGATAATTAAAGAATTAAAAGCATTTCTTGCATATCCTAACAGTTTCAGGTCTTTTTGGTCGGTTGCTAAAGCCATTAGTCAAAATTCCACTAAATCCACTATACCACGAATGAACAATACTTTTGCAATATCATCTGTTCAGACAACAACCAATATGTTTCTTAAACGCTTTGCTTCATACGCTACTGTTAATTTCCAAGGAAAAACACTACCAATATTCTCAATATGCAGTCAAAGATGCTCGATATTGTTTTTAAACTTTGTGTGGCTGCTACTTGATGGAAATTCATAACGAATGTAATGAAAGACTGATTTTGTCAATTTCCACTATATTTTGTTTTACAAAAACTGCATGGCTTGTTTCGCTATCACTGTAGCTTCGTCTGATACAAAATGATGTCTAAATTGAATATTATTTATTTATTAATCAAATACCCTGATGTACCTTTAGGTGTGAAAGTGTACATTTTCATGTTAAATCCATTTTATCTAAAAATTGTATACAAATTTTGCCCATTCCTTCTTGTTTGTTGCCCTTTCCTTTCCTTCCTTCCAGGTCGTTTTCCGTTCCTCCAGGTTTTCAGCTACTTCACTTTCCCAAGTTTTGGCTGGTCTACCCCTTAGTCTGCATCGTTCGGGTTTCCCATATTCCTTTTGCTTGTTGACTCTCCTTCATTCTCACTAAGTGGCCAAACCATCTCAGTGATTCCTTTTTATCGTTGTCATTAGCGGTTCTGTCTGCAATTATTCTCTCACTTCGGTGTTTGTAAACTTATCTCTTCTTGTTATGCCTACTACTGCTCTAAAATACTTCGTCTCAATTGCTTGAAGTTTACTGCTCTTTCTTTTTGTGAGTACCCAGCTCTCGATGCCATATATTACGATGGGGTATAAATATAGTTTTATAGACCTTCATTTTTGTATTTATAAAAACCTATTTTTTACTTATGAATGTATTGTTGAAACTGAAGAATAATTTTAGTGCATTTTCTCTTCTATCGTTTATTTCCGCATCGTTCTTTCCAGTTTATGTATTTTCGTTCCTAGATATTTGAAAGATTCTACTCGTTCTATCTTTCTGCCGTCAATTTTTATTGTTATCTTTTATTTGTCTCTGCCTGTTATCATTGTCTTGGTCTGGTCTATATTTATTCTTAGATTTCTTTTGTGCAGTGTTGCCTTCCATACTTCTATATTGTACTGTAACTGAATGTTATTACATTTTAATATATACCCTAAGGTGATTAGGTAATAAATATTATTACTACGTACTAATTAATATTGATGGGAAATCCATTCTGAACTTTAATTGTTGTATAAATTAAGCAAAGGTGAGTTACCAAGACTTAGGTAGGTATCTTTCTGTTCAGTTAAGATGATATCTGAATTTTTAATTCCATTTATTTCTCACCTTTGCTTAATTTATACAACAGTTAAAGTTCAGAATGGATTCCCATCAATATTCATCAGTACGTAGTAATATTTTTTATTACCTACTTACCTTAGGGTATTTATTAAAATGTAACAACATTCAATTTCGACATTATTTTGTATTAGACGAAGTTACAGTGGTAGCGAAACGCGTCATACAGTTTTTGTAAGGTAAAATGTACTGGAAATTGACAAAATCAGTCTTCCATTACGCTCGATTATGTCTTTTGTTAGCGTGTCAAAAAAAACGTATGTTAAAATTATATAAAAAAACAACACTATGTTTTAATTTCCAATATATTTAAAGTTACTTGACAATTGTTTCGCCATACAATGGCTTCTTCAGAAGTAAATAAGAAAGAAGAAGCCATTGTATGGTGAAACAATTGTCAAATGACTTTAAATATATTGGAAATTAAAACATAGTGTTGTTTTTTTATTTAATTTTATTATGAATTTCCAACAAGTATCGGCTAACACAACCAAAGATGAAACGTATGTTAGTTTATCCTATATACTTTGTGGGGTTGCAGAAAAATGATCTTTTACGGTCAAAATTGTTTCAATTGTTTTTTATATTTTGAAATAGCTTTATTAAACGAAATATGTGACATTTTATTCGAAGATCTTCGGCTATTTTTCTGGCAACATCATAATCCCGACACTGCAGAACTTCTGTGGTTTCTGGGCAAAAATTGTGACAAGTAGTTTTCACAGGCCTATTTTTAAAACTAACTTAACACCATTCAGGGAGTTCGGTAGAGACCAAAAACAAATGATGACGTTTGCAAGGTCCGGGCTATACGGGGGATGCATTAGAGGTTCCCAGCCAAGGTCTCTCAATTCTTGACGAATCTTCAAAAATGGGTGTAGTCTGGCGTTGTCATGGTGGAAGACGACACTCTTTGTGTTGACAAGTTCCGGCTGATTTTTTTTAATCGTTTACTTAAATCTTGTTACTTGGTGATAGTAGACTAAAACATCAGTCCTTTAGCTAGGCTACAGCAGCCCACGATACACAATTCCATTCCGATTCCACCAGACACACAGCATCACCTTTTTTGGCGTCAATCGTGGATTTGTCACGTTTCACTAGGATTTTTTTTGACATACATTATTGTCACACGTGACCTAATAAGACGTTTGAAAAATGAATTAATTTAATTCCGTTTCAACACTGTTTTACAAATGGAAATTCCATTATTAGAACTTTTCACCCTCCAATCCCATAACACCCAAACATTGAGCTTCTTTTTGTAACCAGCTTTCTCCAAATGATTTAAAACTGTTTGGTAATGGATGTTTAGTTTCTTGGCGAGGTGATGACTACTTACATGTTGGTCTTCCTCAACTTTTGCCAAAATTCTATCAACTTTTTCTGTCGTTGGTCGACTATTGCCAGGAGTAACTTTAACATTGAAAGCGACTAAACCATCTTTTGGCAGTTGGTTCTAATAACGTATCTTGATCCTAAACAACAAAAGTTTCTTCATAGGCCTGCGCATCGTTTTTGCCCTTATCGAAATAAAATTGTAGCTAACTTTTATAAAAATTAAGTCTGAATAAACGAGTTTCGACAATTTTTGCAAGTTTACCTCATTCAAATGTCAGCTTTCAACAGACGCGAATTATGACCACATACGACTTATATTACTTAAGATATGTGACACCGAAGTTATCTAACAAGAAAAAAGCTCAATATTTTTTTAACAATCTAATATTAAAATATCATCAAGTATGATAAGCTTGTTGTACTTCAGCTTATTCCATCCGTAGTTGTATGTATGCCTCCCCAAGTTGTCTTCAATGAGCTTTGTTTTTTGTCCTGTGTCCCGCTAATCTTTTTATGTCGTCAGTCCATCTTGTATGTGGCCTACCTCTGCATCTTTTATATTCTATAGGCCTCCATTCAACCATATGGCGAGTTCATCTGTTATCATTAATCTTCTTCGTATCTCGATGTTAGGAATACGATCTTGGAGTATAATATTTAACATTTTCCTCCCCATTACTCTTTGGGTTACTTGGAGTTTATATATCATTCTTTTATTTAAAGCCCGCGTTTCAGTGCCGACAGTACATATTGATCGAATACTCTGGCTTTTATTGGGATGTTCAATTTAACCTTTGATTGTAACTTTCCGAATGTCCAAGTCAGCCTTTAAATTATTTTTTGATATTTCAATTTTATGAATGTTTGTATCTTTACTATTCTTTCACCTTCTATTGATAGTTCCTGGCTGTTTTTTTAGTTTCGTTGTTCAAATATTTGATTTTGGTGAAATTTATTTTTAGACCTATTTCTCGAGACTTGATATTTAATTCCACCAGCATTTCTTGTAATTCTTCTTTTGTGTTGACAATCAGAGACATATCATCTGCGAACCTTAAGTGATTTAATTGTTCACCGTCCATTAATATTCCTTTATTTTCCCCTTTTAGCGATTTGAACATGTCTCCTAGATTCAACGTGGGGATATTAAGTCGCCTTGTGTAATTTAATTTTGATTTTATTTGTTTTTTCTAAACACGGGGAAAAAGAAAAAAAAACCGTTGTTTATACTTCTTATCACCGTAAAACAGTAAAACGATTAAGATCGTCGCTTATCGCTGCGTTAGCTTCATACAATTTCACAGAATTATTCTTATAAACCTCCAAATTTTTTACTCATCATCATATATATCGGGTTAAAACGTTCTACGACGTCTTCCGATTCCTAGTCTCCACTCGTCTCTGTCTTGCCACAGGTCCTTCCCCAGTTGTCTTACTCTCACTTCGCGGTCTATCCCTTCTCTCCAGCTTTTCCTTGGTCTTCCTCTCTTACGCCTTCCAGTGGGTGTCCAATTAAGAATTTGCTTCGGTAATCTGTTGTTGTTCATTCTTTCATACCATTTCAGCTAGTCAACTTTGATGTCGTCTACTATTGAGTGTGTAATGCCCATAATCTCTCTAATCCTGTCATTCCTTATTTTTTCCATCCTTGATTTTCCGGCGGAGCGTCTCCAAAAGTCCATTTCAGTTGCTTCTAGCAGTTTTTCTGTTCTCTGTCCAAGTGGCCAGACTTCTCTGCTATAAGTTATAATGCTTTTCACAATTCTATTGTAGATATTTTGTTTATTCTTCTTGGATATATTTTGATCCCATAGTACGCTATTAATTGACCTAATAGCTCTTCGTCCTTGTGTATTTCTTTCTTGTATCGTTTTGCTGTACCATTGTGTGTGAGAGACATACCTAGATATTTGTATTTATCGCAGTGTTTTATGGTTTGCTGTTGATCCTCGAATACTAGATCCTATTGCATACCGCCAACACACATGTACTCCGTCTTTGTTAGGTTTAATTCAAGACCCCAATGTTTATATTCTTCAATTAACTTTATGGTCATGTATTGTAGGTCTTCATGATCTTGAGCCAGTACTATTTGATCATCTGCGAAGCACAAAGTATATAAGGTCGTTCGATCATTTAGTGATATACCAATATTTTTACATTTTCGCTTCCATGTTTTTAATGTTTGTTCTAGGTAGATTTTGAAAAGTGTTGGTGAGAGACAGCAGCCCTGTTTAAGTCCTTTGTTAACTTGGAAACCTTTTGATAGTTTATTTCTAACTTTGATTTTTGTAGTGTTTTTTTCGTACGTTTGCTTAACAGCTTTAATTAAGTTAATATTGATGTTTGTGTTTTCCAGCGCTTCCCATAGCTTCGTTTGTGGTACACTATCATATGCCTTCTTCAGATCAACAAACAACATATGTATTTCTTGGTCAAATGCAGTCTGTTCTTCCGCTTCAAGATCGCTGTATTCGCTTTCAATCTTCCTTGTGAGCAGTTTCCCATATATCCTTGAGAGTGTGTTAGATACCGCAATTCCTCGGTAGTTATCACAGTTATTTTTACTACCCTTTTTGTGAATGGTGGACATATAAGATGCTTTCCATTCTTCTGGAGTTTTCATTCCGTTAATACATTTTTGGAAGATTTGAGTAAGATGTTCAAATAGATTTTCTATGCCGTACTTTATGAGTTCAGGAGGTATGTTTCCCGGGCCTGCAGACTTTCCGTTTTTTAACGACTGACAAATACTTTTTACTTCGGCTAGTTTTATTCTGATTGGGGATGCTGTCAGTTGGATACTAGGGTCCTGTGGTTGTTGACCTAAAAACTGTGTTCTATTTTCTGTCAATAGTTGACTAATATATTTGTCCCATTCTTCCAGACTTATTGGTGAGATGATCTCTCTTTTGGTATTCTGTCTTAGTGACTTTAGTAGTCTCCAACTTTCAGTGCTTTTCCTTCCTTCAAGGTATGCATTTATTCTTGAACAGTTCTTCTCCCAAGCTACATTTTTCTTTTGTGTTATCTTTTTACGGACCTTAGCTTGAGCTTCCTTGTATCTTATTTTATCTGCGTTGGTCTTCGAACTTAAGTATTGCTTGTGGGCTTTTCTTTTTAAAGCGATTTCTGTTTCGATGTCCTGGTCCCACCAATAAGGTACTAGTTTTTCTTTAGGCTTCCATTCTCCCAGTGCTTCGTACGCTGCTTGGTGGATACAGTCTTTCACATATTGGTAACATTCCTCTGGAGTGTTGAAAGTTACTTGGCCTAGTTTTTCGTCTAATCTTCGCTAGTATAGTTCTTTTACACTCTGATGGTCCAGACCAGACAGGTTGTATCCGAGTACGTTCATCTCCTCTGGTTTATCGTCCTTCCTTTGCTCTGTTTTTGTGCCTGATCTCCATGGGAATATAATTTTTGACTTTACCATATAATGATCGCTGCCGCACGTTGGTCCCCTATATGATCGAACATCCTAGACTATTAGATTTGTCTTCTGGCGTATTATAATGTAATCTATGATTTTTTACTTATTGTCTTAATTCTAACACTACACTCTGCTTTGTTTATAGTCCTCTCGTTTGCAATGGACAAAATAATTAAATAGATCGAAACACTACCGTAATAATGCTCGTTGAACGAGTTCACTATTGCCGGGCGTTCGATTCACATGTTTACACTTAGCGATCCGAAACTCAACTCCCCTTAGGGGCTTTACACTTCTAACAAAAAGGGTAGAAAGGCATAAGGAATAAGTAAGTAAGTTGTTTTTTTTTCAAGCATTATTTGTGATGTGGCATTTTTATATTTGTCTTCAAGAAAAGTTGTGTCTCTCGTCAACTCTGCTATTACTTAAGGTGTTAAGGACTGCCCATATATCTACCGAATCAAATACTTTTTCGCAGTCAGCCATTGCTATCCACAAGGTGACCTTATATTCATTTGGCTGTTCCACTAGTAATCTAATTGTTGGACGATGGTGCAAAGTGCTGTATCCGCATCTAAATCCCGCTTATTCACGTGGCTGATAATTGTCTAATTTGTTCGTTAATCTATATGTTATGATTCTAGTGAGGATTTTGTATAATATTGATAACAAGCTGATAAGTTTGTAATTCTGTGCAATTTAAATATATTCCCCTTTTTAAAAATAAGCACAATCAAGGCGTTTTTCCGAAATGTATTTTACTTTCTATAAGGCATCTGCTAAATAGAGCTTGAAGAGATTGTAGCGATACCCCTCCATACGCCTTATTTCATCGTCCCCTGGTTCTTTGTTGTGCATATGTTATATGGCGTGGGGTTTATACGATCTCTTGGGTATAGTTATTTATTAGTTTTATTATTTAATGCAGAGGTTCCCAAACTTTTTTTTCTCGTAGACCACTTTCAAAATTTTACTGGTTTCGGTGGGCCCTCTGCTGCTACATTTCTACCATATTCCCAAAACTCGTCAAAAAATGTGAAGATTAGATCTAACGATGGATATTTGCGTAGTGGCTGAGTTCCAACCCTATATTCGGAGTGGTAAAAATAAAAAGAAAAATAATATATTTTCTTGTATTCTATTTATTAAAATAATATGATTACAGACTTAATAGAATTAAAATTAAACATTAATAACGTACCGTAACTTCGACGATGCAAATCAACAATTAAAAAAAAATAGTCATAATTTTAATGGGAGGGATGTACTTGATGGATTGACAGCAAATTATCAATATTTGGCTTCAGTTTTGTAAGGAATAACCGCAAATCGCCCCGTTCTGTGATGTTCAATCTGCCCCTTTTTTTTGTTAATAGGTTTGTAACGACACTAAAACTTTTTTCGACAAGGTATGACGAGGGAAACGCTATCAAAAGTTTTCTCGCAATTTCCCACAGCCCAGGATATTTTTCGGGTATTTCTGCCTGCAGCCAAAATGTTTGATAGCCTTTTTTAAATTTCACCTTCAGCTCCTCATTGGTGCTAAGCTCGAGTAGCTTCTCTTGTAATATCACATTCGCCACTTCCGTTTCATCAAATTGATTTATGATCCATGGTGGTATTTCCATCGTCAGAATATCTTCAAATCTATTTTTGAAGTCATCATGCAGGGCATTTAAATGTTGAACGTATGTCTGAATATCCTCATCAAGACATTCTGCCCGTGACAAGTTTGGAAACTGGGAGAATTCGCGCCGACTAATATTTTGCTTCATAAATTTCAATTTTCCAAGAAAAGCCGAAATTACACCCTTTGTTTTTATTAAATTTAGGCTGTCCCCTTGTAACTGCAAGTTAATGTCATTAAATTTTTTTTGAACAAATCGGTCAAATACGCGATGTCTGCTTTCAATTTGATCAGGTTTTCTTTTAAATCTGGATCTTTACTTTCCAGGAACTCTAAAACTGAATCAAAAAATGAGTAAAATCTTGTTAAACATGCACCTTTCGACAACCAGCGTACTTCAGTATGAAAGAGCAATCGTTGGAAGTCTTCATCATTTTCGTCGCACAATTGTGCAAATAAACGGGTATTCAACGCATTGCTTCTTATTTTGTTAACTGCTTTAATCACAAATTGAAGCGATTGGCGCAATCTATCACTCAAATTTTTCGCTACCAGGTGTTGTCGGTGGATGGCACAGTGAATTGCAGTTACTCCTGGTATAATTCTTTTAAGATGGCTTATAAACCCACGATATCGCCCGAAGATGGCAGGAGCTCCATCTGCTGCCACCGAAATAATGTTTGTAAATGGAATCGATTTTTCCTTAAAAAAAATCACTCAGGACATTAAATATTGATTCGCCTTTAGTGTCCGCCTCCAAAGTTTTCGCGAATAGCAGCTCTTCATGGATTTCTTCGTCCATAACAAATCGAACATATGCCAATAATAATACTTCATTACCAGGTAAAGTTGACTCGTCCAGTTAAATAGAAAAATGAGTTGTTTGCAGATAATTACACAAGTTGCTTTCAATATCAGAGCTCATTTCATCAATACGTCTTTGTACAGTGTTGTTACTCAAAGGAATTCTTTTGAGTACGTCAAATGGAGGTTTGTGCAGAACAGTTTTTAAAACCTCTTCAACAGCGGGTAAAATTAACTGTTCTCTGTTGGTGTGCGGTTTTCCAGATTTCGCTATAAGCAATGAGATATTGTAAGATGCCCGCGAGCCATCATCGTTACTTTGAGAAGTTGAAGCGAACATACTGTGCACGCACGGTGGGTCTCTTTTCATATTTTTCCTTCAATGTTTGAAAATATTTTAAATCTTTACCTATTTTATCAGGATGACACCTTCTTAGATGATTTTCGAGCTTCGATGGTTTCATAGAGTCTTTGCTCAAAACTTTGTTGCATAAAAGGCATATGGGCAATCGTTTGTCTGCCTTTGATGGGAGAAAACCAAATTTCAAATAATCAACACTGTACTGTCGACATTTCTTCTTAGATTCAGCCATGTTTCGTATCAGTTACCTACCTGTAAAGAAAAAAATGTTTGTTTTAGTAATCATAAGGCGACTTTAACAGGATGTGGCTATTTTAACAGAATAAAATAGGATTAATTAATTATTGCAATGAAAAAAAAACCAAATGCCGACGCCAAAACTGATTTTAATTATTAAAAGCAATAAACTGCTAAGACCCATATAGAGGTTTTCACAAAACGGCTGAACCTATTTTAATGCAATATAAAATATTTTTTGATTAATTATATTTTGATAAATTTCTGCAAATTCGAGAGAAAATACTTTTAAAGAATATTTTGACATCAAGACACGTACAATTTATGAAAATATTTTTAGTCATTTAGCATTAGCAACAACGAGGGCACTGAAATATGTACAAACATGCAGGTCAATTATATATCTCTCCTTTAGTGAATCACCACAGTCGGGTAAATAAATAATTTTATAGTAAAAAGTACTAAAATCTCAATCTTTATCGGCTTTCTGTTCTTTTATAGAAGTATCGAATAATGGCCCTGTCCAGTATTTAATTTTTATTACGTAGCTACTACACGCAAACATAACAAATATAATGTTATTACAATATAAAATAAAAGTATGAATAACAAATAGGCAGGTACTTACTTTTTCCGGCACTAGCAAACACTGACATCGATTCACTCACACTTTTCTTTTCAAAATTCCGGAAATAAATGAGTAACGTTTGTCCTTGGCATTCGCATTTATATTGGTGAAGAATTAAACAAGTTCATGCAAGATTGCAAGTACAGCAAAAGTCGTATTTCGTCCCTTTGCAAGTCTGAACGGGTTGCGTTGCGGGCGGGCGACGCTTTGCAAGTCTCGACGCGCGTTGTACTGAATATCGAATATGCAAGTTTTTACAAGTAACAGTCGGTGACCTTCTTAAAATACAGTACTCAAAAAAATTAAGGGAGGTTTTAAAACAAGGAAATTAATGCTAAATAAATAGGCTATCTGATCCATATGCCGGCCTAACTGAAAAAATTTTTTTCAAGTCCGTGGACCAAAAAAAAACAAAATATTAGCAATATTATTTTTTCGCGCTATCTGTTAGGATTGCATAAGAACCGTAGCTCCTAAAAAATTTTAGCCAAAAAATCTGAAAATTAGAATCTTGAAGCTTCAAAATACTTTTTTTTTAAGTCTCAATAGGACCATTTTTCACCGAAATACAGCCTGTCAAAAATCACCGAAAAATTTGGAATTTTTTTTTGCTCCCTTAATTTTTTTGAGTAGTGTATTATCTGCCTACATTGATAGGTAAAGCCAAGCCAACATTTTTGTTCTTTACTATCGAAACCAGATAAATTTTCGTGGACCCCCACTTACAACTTGTGAACTCCCATTTTTTTTTCACGCCAACGTAGACCCCCGTCGAGTCTCCCGTGGACCCCTGGGGGTCCACCTGAACCACTTTGGGAATCACTGATTTAATGTCTTTCAGAGTTTTTTCTATTTTCAAGTTTCTGTACCGTCTGACGTCTTCTCTGATCTATTTCTGTATTTCTGCCAATTCTAATCGGCCATTTGTAGGATTATTTCTTCTCTGTTTCATTAGATTTTGTGTTTCTTTACTTAATTTTAGTGTTTTTTTTTTCGCTGTTGCTATTTGTTTCGGAGTCATAAGTAGGCTGATGCTTTAAAACATGACATATTAAAATTGGCTATTGGTAATACTGACAATTTTAATTCTTAACTTCATCCAATTAGCATATCTCTCTTAAAAAGTGGATAAAAATTGGAAATTATTTTAGTGAGTTCATGAATGGCCTTTGATGCAACCAACTAAGGGTCCTTTGGACAACAGGTCTTGCCGGCAAATGGATGTATTACTGTTTATAAAAGTAAAATCTAGAACAAACATAAAATATTTTCGCTGTATCAAAATTATTCACTTCTACTAATTTACTAATTATTGAATTGAAATCTTAATCCAGTCACTGTAATCGATCATATCAGTAACAAATTGCTTATAAATACGATATAAATAACTTTGTTGGAAAAAAATGTTTGTTTCCCAGGAAATATTAATCTTTAATTTTCGACAGAAATGTTTATTATATTTAAACCAAAGGATTTATATCAATCTAATAGTAAGATATAGTGTAAACACTATGAAATTTAAAATTTTATATTAGACAAAACAAAAATAGCTAAATGAGTGAAATAGAAAATATATTTCAAAATAAGATATTATTCACTTCTAGCTCAGTATTGTTTGTATTTAAAAAAATTCATTATATTTTAAAATATATGCAATTTCTTTTAATAATCGATGTTGGTATGCTTTTCACTTTAATATTCCTAATACAGGTTAGACCGAAGGTTCTAGACCCCTAGAACTTTGATGTTCGGTGGTTAAAATAACAAATAAACCAAGTACTTGATTAATCTGCTGCCTTTAACCATCACTCGTAACCCTAACGTACAGGCACTTTCTGTTTCTCTTGCAAGCATCATCGATTATTTACTAAATTGGGAGTATGGAATCTTTGGCACAATGACACTACTCAGTATATATCACCGCTACACAAAACACTTTATTTTTGCACTCAACCCGAGTTTCGCTAACCATGTTAGGTTCATCAGGAGCGATGATTGGCTAAAGCTGAACTACAAATCTACCCTATTTATATTTGGCCTAACCCTTGAATTAGTCAGGCGGAACTAATGACATTGGCGAGGCCATCAGTTCCGGTCAAGTAATCAGTATAGGGAACTATAAGGAATAGGCCCTCTCTCTTTATTTAAGGTACTTTTACATTTTATAATTTCCATATTTTCGTATTCGTTCAACAATGTCCTAACAGGGACATTTTTACAAATAATTTTACAATTAATCTTAGATTATCTAATGTTACAATATGATTAGCTTTAAGGACATGTTCGGCAATGCTAGATTTTTCTGTTCTACTGTATTTTCAGTGTGCTAAATGTTCTTTAAATCGTGTTTTAATTGGCCTTTTAGTTTGCCCAACATACTTTTTGTCGCAATCATTACAAGTAATTTTATAAATTCCACTTTTCTAACAATTAGGAATCTTATCTTTGGGATTTCCTAAGATATTCCTCAGATTGTCTAATGACTTATAGACTAAGGTGAGGCCTACCTTATTAAATAACTTATTGAGACCCTTGCTATATTTCGGATTATATGGTATGGAGACATACTTGGTCTTATTTTCTTCGCATTCTGAATATTTAACCTGAACTTATGTCTATTTATTAACTTGTTTACTAAGTCATCTTCATAACCATTAACTCTAAGTATATTTCTAATGCGATTCTTTTCATTATTGAAGTTTACTCTATTCAGAGGAAAAGTGACCAAACGAAATGCAGTGGCGCTAATTTCTGTTGTTTGCAATAAAATGAAACATTAGGAGTATATCTATCTGTTACTGTCTCTTTCCTATAGATAACAAATTCTAATCTATTATTATTTTTAATAATTAAAGTATCTAGAAAAGGCAGTTGTCCTTTGTTCTGAATTTCGTAAGTGAATTTAATGGAATCATACCTGTTATTTAATTTGGAAACAAAATCATCTATATTCGCTTTCTTTGTATCAAACATCGCGAAAACATCATCCACATACCTCTACCATACCCTTGGGAAATATTCAAATTCTTGACTGGCTTCGGTTTCAAACTTGAATAAATTGGCTATAAAAAGTGATAAGCAATTACCCATAGCTGTTTCTTCTTTCTGAAAGAGACCCTTGCTATTCTTTCTAATTTTTTCAATCCTCAAATTCGACCACAGTGAATTACTTCTTTGTGGTGGTCTGGTATATATATATATATATATATATATATACGAGGCTGGTTTGAAAAGTCCGTGCAAAAATAAAAACTACTTATGTGTTTGGGGTAAACCTTTTTTATTTTTCGACATAGTCTCCTTTTAGACTTATACACTTCGTCCAACGATGTTCTAGTTTGTTGATCCCTTCCGAATAATAGGATTTGTCCAAGTCTGCAAAATATCCATTAGTGTCTGCAATCACCTCCTCGTTTGAATAAAATCTTTGTCCCGCCAGCCATTTCTTCAAATTGGGGAACAAATAGTAGTCCGAGGGAGCCAAGTCTGGAGAATAGGGGGGATGTGAAACGAGTTGGAATCCTATTTCCATTAATTTTGCGACCACAACTGCTGAGGTGTGTGCTGGTGCGTTGTCGTGATGGAAAAGGACTTTCTTGTGGGCCAATCGCGGGCGTTTTTCTTGCAGCTCGATTTTCAAACGGTCTAATAACGATGACTAATATTCACCTGTAATAGTTTTACTCTTTTCCAGATAGTCGATGAGGATTATCCCTTGCGAATCCCAAAAAAGACAGTCGCCATAACCTTTCCGGCCGAAGGAACGGTCTTCGCCTTTTTTGGTGCAGATTCCCCTTGGTAACCCATTGTTTAGCTTGTTGTTTGGTCTCAGGAGTATAGTAATGTATCCATGTTTCATCCACAGTGACGAAACGACGCTTAAAGTCCTCCGGATTCTTCTGGAACAGCTGCAAACCATCCTTGCAACACTTCACACGAATCCGTTTTTGGTCAAGCGTGAGCAATCGCGGCACCCATCTTGCGGATAGCTTTCTCATGTCCAAATGTTTATGCAAAATATTATGTACCCGTTCAGTCGAGATGCCCACAGCACTAGCAATCTCACGCACCTTAACTCTTCTGTCATCCATCACCATATCATGGATTTGATCAATGATTTCTGGAGTCGTAACCTCCACAGGCCGTCCAGAACGTTCAGCGTCACTTGTGCCCATATGGCCAGTCCGAAAATTTTGAAACCACTTATAAACTGTTCTAATCGAAGGTGCAGAGTCACCATAATGTTTATCAAGCTTCTCTTTAGTCTCCTGAGGCGTTTTGCCTTTCATAAAGTAATGTTTAATCACCACACGAAATCCTTTTTCGTCCATTTCTTGAAAATCACTCGACTTCCTTGATTCACACGAATGCCAAACACAAAGAAATAGACCAATATGGCTGAAACTTGGTGTGCGTTCATTCAAGAGATGCTACTAACTAAACATGACCTCGATACGCGCCGGTGGTGCCATCTCTCGGACTTTGCACGGACTTTTCAAACCAGCCTCGTATATATATATATATATATATATATATATATATATATATATATATATATATATATATATATATATATATATAGTGAAGGATAGAGTTAGATACGCCAAATCTATATGATTCTATTTGATTTCTATATTCTTTTCATAAGTATCTATTGGAGATTTTTGAAAGGGTATATATAAACAAGCTTAAATTATTTCCTTGTCGCGCACAAGAGTTTTGTGAAGGCTGCTTCTAAAAATAGCACAAATTATTAGTAAAAAAAACCCATTATCATCTTTATTATTCTTGTTTTTTACCCTTCATTACATTGTTTTTACCTTCGTAAGATCTTATTTACCTATCAATGTTTGATCTGTCAATATTGAAATAAAATTCTGGGATTTCTATTTGGCAAAATCAGTTACCGAAAAAGTACTATTCTTAGTAGAGTTTACTACCACAAATAAAAACATAATTCCGTAATGATTTCCCAATTACTGTTTTTTAAAGTTTATTTTTTATTTATTCATTGCCCTTGAGCTATAATTCACTCTAAAGTAATCACTTGTTTAAATATTTATTTAAAATTGGGAATAAGTCTCTCACCCAATCTTATCAAACCCGAAACTTAAACTAGAAAGTAGTAACAGTCATATATAATAATTTAAATTTAAAAGTTTCAGGAGAAACAGAGAAAAAATCTAAATTTTGATTACCTAAAGGGTTCACATACTCAAAAATTCTAGAAAATGAAGAACTTAACAGCAACCTACATAGACTTTTATGTCGAGAATTTCTCTGAAAACATTGAATGTCACCAGGGCCAAATGACCATGATAATTAATTTGTGAATTAATGATCCTATTAGTGCAGCAAAAAAGGTCAAAATAATGATAAAATAGGCATAGTTTAGATACAGCAATATTATGATTTTGTCATCTCTGGGATATCACCAGGAATATTGTCCTGAGTTATGGACCTTGAAAAACTTGTGCTCTTTTGTTTATAAAGAATTCAAATTTTTAAAACGCGATTTTTGAGCTTAAAATGTAAATAACTCCGGTTATATAAGTCGGATCGAAGCAAAAAAACCAAACTATTCGTAACGAAATTTTTAACAGATCCTCGTTAGTTGTAAGTCGCTCAAGTGGGTACATAACCCACAAGATTGAAAAAATAGACAAAAAACTGTTTCTTTTTGATTTTATTGTACAGGTCGACTAAGTGAATCGATCGACTTGAAACTTTCAGAAAATATGCCTATTGTTATAGCAAAAAAACCCTGAAATTTTAGTACAAAAATATTAAACCCGGTGGGCCATTTGTAATTTAAAATTTCAATTGACCACCATTTTATGCTGTTTGGTCCAGATTTAGGTCTCGACGTCAGCTTTCCGATGCCAATAATTTTTTTTTTTTTTTTTGAGTCATTTTATCTCTCTTTTTTTATATTTCTTTATTAATTAAAAAATTAATTTTTTAAAAGTAACTGTAAATTTGAAACAGAAAAACTGTAAAATTGAAACATAATGAAAGAAAATTTGTCAAAATTTCCACTTTTTATTACAAAATTGCATGACGCGTTTAGTTACATGGTAACTTCTTCTGATGCTTACCATGTAACGAAACGCGTCATGCAATTTTGTAATAAAAAGAGGAAACTTTGACAAATTGTCTTTCATTACGTTAGTTATGGATTTCCATCAAGTAAAAGCCAAAACAGTTCAAAAATAAAATTGAAAGTCAAATGGCTAGTTTTTTCAGCCTAAATGGGCCAAATAACTTCCTCAGCCACTCCGTATGTACAGTAACCTGTGTATAATAATTAAAAATATCTTTGGTTGCTGAAAATATTATAAAACTCAAGAAAAAACATTTTTTAAAAAAGCCCTAAAAAAATTAAATTTGAGTGTATAATGGTTAATTTCTCGGACCTAAATTCTTTAAATGAGTTTTTAAGTACCTCAAATGAAAGCTTAGGGTTTAAGGAACATTTTCTGATATTTTAGGTAAGGTAGTAGTAAACTGAAAAAAGTTATTTAAAAAATTCGTCAGAAAAAAAAGACGAGAATTGGTAAAATTTACCAATATTATGAGGAGTAAAAAATATATCTAATATGTAAAAAATTGCTAAAATTATGTTTGGATCAATTAAAGTTAATGTCCATGAAACATATTTCCAGAGTTAACTAAAAAAAATTAGTTTACGGTTAGCAAGTACACCTATTTAATTATAAAAAATGACAAAAAAGGTCAAATTCTCTCGACCAAAAGGTTTAAATGACATCCGTAGCCCTTAAATTTTTCGTTTTTTTTTTTATCTAGAATCAAAATCTGTTAGAATTTTTTAGTTTATCTCCCATAAATTTATGATAAAACTGGAAAAATAAGCTTAAAGACCAAACAACAGGCTAATTTTCCCATTTTTGAGGGTATTGCCCCAATTCTTCAGCGGTCGCAATACTTTTTCCTTAATGTACTCGTTGAGACGAGTATTTAAAAAAAAAAAAAAAGTAGCGGTATCCAACGATTTCTGTTTTTGGCCTGTTTTAGTCGTATTCGGGCTGGCATGGCCTAATAAACTATGTTTTAAACAGATCGCTCAGATCGGACTTCAAATCATCACAATCACTATCTTTAAATATCCTCTTGTAGACTTTAAGTCATCCACGTAACAGCAGAAATAGATTCCCTAATATTATTTGTAAGAAAGCTAGTCAAATTTAAACCTTAAAAACGTTTTTAAAAAAGTAAATTCACATCTGCATCATTTTTCTACATGATCTTATCAGTCTTTTAACAGTTACGAAGTTTTAAAAAAAAAAAAAACCTGGGCAACTAGTTATGCACCATTCGGTGTATAGTGAACCACGACTTCAGTCAACCATTCTGACTTTCTCATACAAAGTCACACAAGTTTCCATTATTCGCGGTTGCAACAGCTGGAATACTTTCCGCTATCCAAACTTGATGCCATTGACCCAGAGAAGAGAGTATTTCATAAATATCACAACACATGAGAATTTTTTAAGCCACTGCTGTAACAAATATCTATGTCACTATGCTTAGCTTTCATTCTACGATAAATTAACATAGATTTTACATCTTCACTTATCAAAAGTCTAATAACAGAACGCTGATCTTTAGTTCATGTCTCGAGTAGGGCGATCATTCTTACACTCCTACTGTCTCGACATTTCCTTAACTGCAATTTTCTACCATCTGCAGAACATTTCTTGCACTACTAGTAACAATACTACCAACGTACAGGACAGTGGCACCAAATTTTGAATATTTATTACAAATTTTTTTTTTTCGATTGACTAACCGACGCATAAATAATAGTGGTCCCGGAGCCTAAGGTACAGGTGATGTTGAAATAAAAACATCTGATCTAGTGCTGATAACCTCAACAAGCTTCACCCTGTCCTCCAAGTAAGACTTGAACCAATGCAGAATAATATAATATAAGAATAAATATGCTCTATTCTCGGCATTTTTGCCCTTTTATCTCCACAAAATTTTTAGATTAAATTTATATCTCCATTATTTTTCACTTTGTCGATATTTACACTTTTCTATTTTATTTAGAGTGTCCTTCATCAAACTACACCATGTCAAGTTGGCCCAGATATTTTGACAAGTATACAGGAACAGCATGCTATGTGCAACAGAGTCCAACAAGGTGGACAGACGACACACGATAATTCCCATCACAAGAAACAGGGTGTATCGGCTGAATCTAGTGAAACTGTTGTTCAAGCTAGTGACATTACTATCACTAAATACGAAAAAAGATTTTAGGTAAGATGCTAAACAATGGATATCTAGAAAATTTTAATTTTTTTATTAGCAATAAACTCTAATTATTTACCCTTTTACCCGAATACAGGCTGTCTCTATATTAGAATGACCATATATTTTAAAACTGTCAACACACAAATTATAAGGGGTGTGAATTAATTTTGAGGGATTTCTAAGAGAGGGCTTATCTTGTATTATATCGCATCAGCACATACTGTTGCTATATTCATGGTGGCGCACCATCATTAGACTTTAAATTTCAGTACATGTTAAACAACATTTTTGCCGAAGTGTAAACAACATTTTTTTTGAGCCTTGAATATGTCCAATTACGTGCCTGCAAAACACCATTTACATTTACTTTTTTGTTTAAATCGAATCGAAGAAAGCGCTGCTAAAAGTGATTGATTGCTGTCGGAAAATTATGATGGTTATATTCCATCGATAAAAAATGTGAGTATTGATTTCGACGCATTAAAAATGGTGATTTTGACACGGAAGATAAAGAACGTCCAGGCCAACCGAAAAAGATGAAGACCCGTGCCAAATAGATAAAAAAAAGCTGCAGAATCATTAGAAGTTGATCGCACAACCATTTCCAAACGCTTACATCCACTGGAAATGATTCAAAAGCAAGGAAATTTGATACCGTACGAATTGAAACCGAAAGTGATACGTTACGATAATCCAAAGCCCAATAAATCATGAGTGAAGTCCGACGAACCATCAACATCCTTGCCAAATCCGAATATCCTCGGCTTCAAGCTTATGCTATGTATCCGGTCGGATCATCAACATTTGTTGCAATTGAGCCGAGTGTTGAAGGAATAACGACCGCAATATGCCAAAAATGCTACAAAGTAATTTTTCAATTCGACAACTCTGGGCAAAACCCGTCAAGAAAACGCTGGAAGCGCTTGCATGGGACGTTCTACCTCACCCACCGTACTAACCAGACATTGCTCCTTCTGATTATCACTTGTTCTGATCGATGACGCACGGCCTGTCTGAACAGCGCTTCCATTCTTATGAGATTTAGATACCTAAAAGTGGGTCGGTTCGTGGATAGCCTCAAAACATGAACCGTTCTTTCAACGTGGTTTTCGTATGGTGCCACAAAAATGGGAGAAAGTAGTGGCTAGCGATGGACAATACTTTGAGTAATAATTTTCTGACCATTTTCTAACAATAAAGCGATATTTTTACCGAAAAATCCCTCAAAATTAATTCAAACACAAGAAAATTGAAAATTCATGAATTTAAAGAACATAGTATTCCAGAGCCAGAATTTCTTATACTTTCTAGCTTCATTAGCTTCTTTAAAATATACGCTAATTTAGACATATTCTGAGTTCATGTATATTTTCAAGATATACCTTCAATTTTAAATATACAACTATGATTCAAGATTATAAAAACAGAAGTTCTAAAAATAACTCTGATTTTATAAAATTATTTGACAACCTTACTTACACTTCCTTCTTCAAACTTAATGCCAAAAAACAAGAAGTTTTTCAGTCACCTCCCAGCCTGAATTGATATTACCTTTTTGGATGAATATCGGTGAGGATGTCGTAACATCCGTGTTCAAGCTCTGAAACATACATTTGTATTTCACGGCACCTTTTAGACAACGTGGTAGTGCTGCCATGAGCGTTATTACATTTCTGCAACAACTACCACATGTATGTGATCAAGCCAAATATACTTGAATAACTAAGTATACTGACCTGCCGGGGTTGAACCCGGGACCCTTGATATCGTATGCCTACACAATAACCATGGAGCTAGGATCACCTAGGGGCCAGTAGGGTTTACGCAATTCATAAAGATAACAAGTACATCTTAATTCATATCATCTACACAAGTTTATCTTAGTTCAAGGTAGCTTTTTGATCAGTACTAACTACTACAAATTTGTAAATATATTTCTTTCAGATATGTAAACAAAAATTGTTTAAGGTTGTTAATGTCATTACATATAGTGTCATTCATCATTTTAATAGTTTTTTGGCAGACAGTCTGTACATAAAGTATCCTATTTTTCCATTAGACGATTTAAGGGGTTACATACACCTGGGTGCTGCAAAAATTATATATATTTTTAAAAAATATTTTAAAGGTTATTAATTAATAAAACAAAAGAATGGCGATTATATATTTTTACTGTACTTTAAATTATAAGAAATTTTTTTTTTAAATACGTTATAAATGTTAACAATATTTTTTATCGGGTTAAATATACAACTGAGGAAAAATTATGGCGCCTCCTTGTCTGTAGGATAACTTCACAAAAAATAATCTAATCTGCAAAAATAAAAATTAATCTTGTAAAATAATGTAGTAGTTAAAAATTGTTGTTTTTTTTGTTTTTTTTTTTTCAAAATCAAAGATGCAATTTTCGAACAAAAAATTTTTGTTTAATTATTTATAAAAAATTGTCTACTAGTAATATTAAAAAACCTCTGGACATTTTGTAGAAAAAGTAATTATTAAGATTTAAAAAAAAAGTAAAAAAATATTAAAAATTGACTGAGTAATATTGCAGATAGTGTTATTTATATAAGTATAGAGAAAAAAAATTGAATTTTTGAAAATTCGAGGTGTATGTAACCCCCTTAGACGATCTGTGTAGGGCCGATAAGGTCATAACGACCTAAGAGGGCTCAAGATATTTTTTAAACTAAAGAAACATCTTTATATTAAAATCTAGTCTTCTATAGGACTATACAAAACTATGAAAAATACACAACATTATAATACAAAACGAAAAAGCATTAGTACGGACAATTTTACAGCAACATTTTACAAATATGGCAAAATAACACGTTATATGTTCTTTTTTATATGGGCGTAGCACACATGCTTCAGGGAAATCCCTAAAGCTCGTGTATGCGAAAACGCGATTCAAGTTAGTTTTGAACCGCTGTAAATAGTATTCGATGGGAAACACAGTCCTGGGTAAATCATTGTAAAGCAGGGGTGCTCAAACTTGAACTGCTGGCGATCTACCTCAATATTGTTAGACTACGATCGATCGACTCTGAGAGGCTGCAAGTAAGTGTGATGCAGGATTGTCGTCTAGGTAGGGTGTATCGTGGCATAGATATTAGTTTTCCGCACAATATGCATTTTTTTAGTCAAGGTAAGTGTAGGTCTGCTCTAAAATGTCAATGAAAAAACTCATAATTATTCAAAATTGCGAGTTTATTGGTTCTTACAAAACAAACGAGTTCTAGTGTCTAAACTTAACTAAAGAGTGACTTTGGATGTTGAAGCGTGGCACTGCATGTCCTCAGCATACTTTTCATAAGATGGTACGTAATTATCGAGTGCTAATTGCAAGCATGATGACATATGCTCGTCAGTTAGTCGATTGCGATATTTTGACTTAATTATCTTCATTTCAGAAAATGCAGACTCGCACAAGTAAGATGACCCAAACATTGCCGTCAGTTGAAGGACGATTTGCCTTAGATTCGGATATTTATCTTCAGATATAAAACACCAGAATTTTGTATCAGATGCTGTGGCTTTGCGATGTATATTTGATATAATCTGCACTAACTCATTTTCAACAGAACATGAGTCCATGTTAAACTGACTTGCTATTTCAGTAGCTAATTCCTCAATGTTTTTACACGAAAAAGGATAACTCATAAATGATGCGATATTTGCCAATTTACTGAAATCATAAAAACGTATTTCGAATTGGCCCAAAATATTTGATAATTCTGCCTCATAAATATCACAATTCAACTGAGGAATCCTTGCTTTCAAAGACGGAAAATTTTTCAGATCCATTCTTTTCAGTTGATCTATCATAAGTTGCAATTTACTTTTGAATGCGTTTATTGCGCTAATCATCTCAATAATAGTTTTTCCTTCACCTTGAAGCTCCAAATTAATGGTGTTTAAATGCATTACGATGTCTGTCAAAAATGCCAAATCAGTCAGCCATTTTCCGTTTTTCAGCATCTGAGTGTCATCACCTCTTTCGTCCAGAAAAGCTGTTATTTCGGGCAATAATTCTTGAAACCTTTCTAGGAATTTTCCGCGACTCAACCACCTGACGTCCGTGTGAAGAACTAAATCAGTGTGTTCAGCTGACTCACTATCTTCCAACTGCAATTTAAAGAGCCGTCGTTGCAAGCTACGTGCATGGATAGAATTCACAAATTTTTATTGCAATGCCCATAATCTCCTTCATGTTTAGAACTTTTGAACATAAAACTTGTTGATGTATAATGCAATGGAAGGAGAAAAATGAAGGAAAATCATCATTAGCTCGACACAGTGCCACAAAACCGTTTTTGTTTCCAGTCATTTCTGGTGCTCCATCGGTTGTAATGCACACTAGTTTATATATTGGTAGCTTGTAGTTTGTTACAAAATTGAAGAAAACGTCATATATATCTTCGCCACGGGTGGGGGGGCTTTCCTTTCAGAGGAATCATTGTCAAAAACTTTTCCTTAGCCGACATGTCACTGAATACCATTCGAATAAAAATACACAGCTGGGAAGTGTCTGTCATATCGGTGGATTCGTCGAGCTGTAAAGAAAAGTATGTACCTTCCATGACATCATGTTTTAGTTTATCTGCCATGTCCTGACTCATGACTTCAACACGCCTTGTGACAGTCGGAAGAGATAACTGAAGTTCTCTAATAGCAGACATAATCTCTGTTTTATTTTTAAAATCTCCAAATAAAGTCTCACCCGCTTCAATAAATGCTTCCTTCACAACCAATCCATCATCAAATAGTTTCTTTTGTTTCGCCAATATATGAGATATTTTAAATGACGCGATCGTTGCAGCTTTTGATTGTTTGGCTGGTCTTGTGAACATGGTTTGTTCTTTTTTCAAACAAGTTATCAAATCACATACTTTTCATTTTCTTAGTTCACTCTGTGACAGAAAATCCTTTTCATAGTTTTTATGAACCGTTTTATGATGCCTCTCTAAGTTCCCACGCTTAGGTATTGCAACTGACGCACGGCAAATGAGACAAATGCACTTATCCTTTACCATACAAAAGAAAAATTCTTCCTCCCAATCGTTATTAAAATGTTAAGTTTTACTTTTCTTCGCCGCACTCATTTTGGACTATTTATTAATAAACTTTGTATCGATGTATCGCCTTCAAGTTACAACTCAGACTGACTCCTACTCCTGCAGACGCAACATTTATATCGGCGCGAACGAAGTCTCGAATGTTCCCGTTAAACACGCCGCCCGAAGTTTCTAGAAAAATCGGCGGGAATCAAAAACGCGGCTTTTCTTTGACAAGTACCGCGCGTTCCTTTGATAAAGCCGCCTTTTGCCGCTAGCAGAGGGTTATTACAATAAAAGAAAGTAATGAGGGGGTTATTCTGGCCTAATTGTGGATCGAATAAATTTTAGTAGTTTATTCATTACATTTTGTTTTAGTTACCTAAAACAAAATCTGTGAATAGTTTTATATCGGAATTTTCTTCTCGAGATCGACTTAAAAAGCACTCGCGATCGACTTGTCGATCGCGATCGACCGTTTGAGCACCCCTGTTCTAAAGGAATGAGATTCTCTATATAAAAGACTACTTGAAAAGGGTTGTACGAGGAGTGACAAGCTGAACCTTACATAGATGTGAAGTATTAGCGCGACGTGTATTTTCAGCATGCACCACTCTGAGAGGAATTAAGCGGACTAAATTGATTGAACACTTTCCATGAAAATATTTGTAGAATAGTCGCCAACCGTTCTTCGATGTGCCAAGGAATCAAGGTTAGTGGTCAGTTCTGGGTCTCCAATCAGGCGAACAGTTTGTTGAATAGAATCCAACAAATGCGGTGTATATTTGAATGCAGAGCCCTGAACACGGAAGCAATATCCCATTGTTGGTAGAATTTGAGCTTTATACAGAAACAGTTTTTATAGAGTGTAAAGCTTCCTTCTTCTTCTTCTTCTTCTTCTTACGACGCCGACTCCTCGCGAAGGTTGGCCATCCATACAGCTAAAGGGACTTTAAAAACTGCTGCTCGGAAAATATTACTCGACGCACATCCAAACCACCTTCTCATGTCCTTCACCTAAGAATTCTGTCGTCCTCCAATCGATTGTTTGCCTTTTATTTTGCCTTCAATAATTAGATGTAGCAATTGGTACTTTGGGCCCCTCATGATATGACCAAAGTATTGAGTTTTTCTTATTTTTATGATTGTTAGTAATTCCTTCATTTTGTCCATTCTTTCCAGTTCTTCTGTGTTTTTTATTTTCTATATCCAGGAGATGCGATGAAGGCGTCTATAAATGTACATTGCAAAAGATTGCAGTCGTTTTTCCGAGCCAGAGCCAAAGGTCCACCACTCACATCCATACAATAGCACGGAAAACACATACACTCTCACCATTCTCCTTCGGAATTCGAGACTGAGACTTGTGCGATGAAAAATTTATTTATATTCATATTTGTTACTCCCGGTCTGTTCAATTCGGGAATATATTTCCTTATATTACTAGTTAATCCAAATCTTTCGGTGACTGTGACGACTCGATTGATCAGTTGCTGAAGATCGTTGATATTATTTGCTAATAGAACAGTATCATCAGCATACTGTATGTTGTTCAATGTACTCCCATTAACTGTTATTCTTTCAATGGATTTACAGATGGCATCATTAAACACAACATCAGAATAAAGATTAAATGAAAGTGGCGAGAGAAGGCATCCCTGTGTTACATTTTGGGTTATTTTTATGCTTTCGAACTTTTCCAGCCCAATTTTAACTTCCACTGATTGATTCCAGTACAAATTTTTAATAATAGTTAGATCTCTTTTTACTATATTTGTTGTTTCTAGTATTTTTATTAATTCTCGTGCATCACATAGTCGAAAGCTTTATTGTAATCTATAAAACATGTGTATACATCTACATTCATATCTTTACAATGCTGGACCAGGAGATTTAATGAAAATAAAGCTTCTCGTCTACCCATTCCTTTTTGGAATCCGAATTGTGTGTTATCTATTTCTGCGTCACATTTTCTATATATTCTGGTATGGATGATTCTCAGGAATAAGTACGTGTGACATCAAACTTATTAAGCGATAATCGTCACATTTCATTGATTTTGACTTTTTAGGAATTGAGATGAAAGTCGACTTTAGCCAATCAAGAGGGATTTGTCCAGTTCCTAGTTCGAAATAATATTCCCAGCTTTTAAGACGCATTCTTTACTATGCTTGCAACATGTTCATGCCAAAATATATTTGCTCCTAAATTAACGCCTAGCAAATTTAATGACGATGCTAGAGAAATGGAATGCCCCAACATAACTAACTCGGGTTCAGTAGCGTTAACTTTTTTAGAAAAAAAATGCCTCCTGGGTTTTGTAGCGTTAAATTCTTCTTGGTCCTCCAAGATAGAATTTTTTCCAGGTCTTTGTTAAGTTCACCGACTTCCTACTGTCTCCAGGTATTAGCATGAGTAGCCGATGTTCGAGCATTCAAAGTGAATGCAGAAATAAGTGTACTGTGTAGTGCTGTAGATTGGATTCCTCGTCCTTTTCCAGATAATACATGTTTTCTCCAATTTTATTGGGCTGTATATTGTATGTATAATTATTAAAATCAACATATTATTTCTAGGAAATACAAAAACAATGTCAAGGGTCTACGACGCCCAAAGTGCGACCCTCTCTGCACACCATTTTAAACCTATCAATATATTTGTGTATTATTTTGGCTTCATTCCAACCTGTCCTTTTGACTGACTTAATTTAATCAACAAAATGTTAATGTTAACAGGAACTGATGTTTATCAATGTATGCAATGCATTAATATTAGAACCAGTCTAACAAATTATTTAATTTGCTGCTTTTCGGTTTTTTTCTAATTAATTTTATAGTGTTATTGCTCCCATGTTGAAATATTTTAAAACCAGTAGACGTTTACTGTGTGCCGTTTATAATTTTTAGCCGTCGCAGTAGATATGCAGATTTTGACATTTGTGGACGTTTTTGTTAATATTATTATTTTGAAGATAGCTTCAAGCTTCGCGTCATCAAATACAAGAAAAAAATTATTAGGAATTTAATTGTAAATGTAGGAAAACTTTGAGCTCCTTGCTTAAGCTCTGTTCATTTTCTTTTAAGTTTTTCTGTACCTCAGAAAATACAAAATATATCATAATAACATATATATGATAACATTAACATTTAACAAGAATTTAGATGTGTAGCGTCGGTGCTGTAACAACACGGAAGCTGCATGTCTTTCTGCTGAGTTTTATTTCAGCAAGAACTTTGCCAAACCAGAGATTTAAGTATCAGTCAAGTTAATGTCAACCAACATTTCTAGCCTGAAAAATTGGCCTATATCAGATTTTACATTCTTGTTGGTCATATAAAAGTCGTTTTCAACTTCCTTCTCAGTCCGAAGCTCTTAGCAGAGATGGGTGACTGCCAATGACACTAAGTCCTTCCACTGGTTCCTATCGTCAACGACTAGCGACGTGGAGACCAGCCTCTGGGTCTATGGCCGTTTCCTTTTTCTTCTATGACTAGCAGCTCCATATCGTTATTCCGCCTTACTCTGTGACCAAAGTATTGCAAAATTTTTTCATTGATGGTGTCAGTTATTCTTTTAGCTACTCCTACTTCTTCCAGAATCGAGATAGAGGTTCTGTGCGCAGTCCATGGTATACGCAATAGTCTGCGATAACACCACATCTCAAACGCCTCGACTCTTGAGCGGTCCCTTTCTTTAAGCGGCCATGTCTCTGCGGCATATAATAAAACAGAAGACACTAGAGAATGCAGGACTCGAATTTTTGTTGTTTTAGATATATTACTGCCGCGCCAAATTTTTGTTAGTTTCACGACATCATGACGCTCAATCTCTATTCTTTGGCTTATTTCTAGCTCACAACTTCTAGTATTTGTAATTGAAGAGCCCAGATATTTAAATTTATCAACAACTTCACAGTTAAAAATTTTCGTGACACTGGGTTGTTATTGTTAGCTCTCTCTATGACTATAACCTTGGTTTTAGATTAATTTATGCGTAGTTCCAGCAACTCGCTTACCCGCTGTAATTGTAGCATAATACGCTCAAGGTCTTCGATATTTTCGGCTAAGATAGTAGTGTCATCAGCGTATCTTGGCTTACTTATACGCCTTCCATTTACTGAAATGCCTCCATCGTTAGTTCTTCTCATGATATATTTTCCATAGATGTTAAAGAGAATAGATGACAATATGCAACCCTGACGAACTCCAGAGTGGACTGGAAAAGGTTCCGGCAGGACGTCATTCACCTAGACTTTCGCCGTGCTGTGTTTATAGAGTTCACTAGCTTACTGGTGTCCAATTTACTATCACACCACTCCTGCAACTCTAACGCTGCATCTCCACTACTCAAACACAACGATTCTTCTACTAAATATGTGCAGAAGATTTGCGAGTAGAGGACAGTAAACCAGTTATATCTTATAATTGAATTTAAACGAAATGGGCTGACTTTGTTACTGACTAAGAAGTTGTCTACCTGTCATTATTTACATAAAACATGCACGTACCTTCAGCCTAAGGGCGTGGGAGCTATACGAACGTCACATAGCTCCTACGTCGTTATCATTCTGAGAAGACTTTATCCGTCTGATAACTTAATTTAAAACAAAAAATTTTATCTGAAGATCAGCTGACATTAATGCAACTCAACGCGATTAGTTCAGATTAAGTAACTTTTTTTCCACATCTCCACACCCACAATATAGCCACAAAATAATGAAAAACTGTTCTAGTGAATAATTTTATGCTAACAACTAATGGTATTCTCAAAATTTGTATAGGTTCACAGAGATAAGAAATAGCACATAGTAACAGCGCACGCCCGCAAACCACCTTAAAAACAATACGATACTAGATACAATTAAGCGCGGGCAACTCACAGCATGAAAAAGTTGCATTAATATTCGAAGATTATAACGGAAATATAAAATTCAAATTAAAAGTAAAAAACTGGTTTAAATAGTCACGGAAAAATATTCTAAATGAAAACAATAACGTCGGTTAAGAAAACTTAATAAAAAAATATTAACAATCAGGAAAATAAGGGTGGATGTCCCACAGAGTGCCTCCTTGACAACTATCTTCTTTGACTTCTACACACTGAACCAGTAATATATGTTTACCAGTGATACACAAAAGGCTTCATAGGAAAGTTAAAAACTCAAAAATGTCTTTATTATTAATGATAAATTATTACAGGTTTTACATACATATTCAATTTCCGTGGATATAAAGTGCTTTAACAGCATTCTCATCCACAGAAAAGCCTTGCTGCGGCTGATGATCTTGGTATTACAACCTTATGTACGTTATTATATAATAGTCCCATTTCCGGTAAATCCTTAAATTGTAGTTTATTTTTTGCTTGTGTTGTGAGATATTTTTTTTATTATGATTTGTTTATTTATGTGGGAATTTACCTTATTGTCTGCTGGCAAAAATAATTTGTCAAAAAACCCAGCTTAATATAGGCAGATAGATACCTGTAGTTCACAGTTTATATTACACATTTCTATTCTAGTCTCACTCATTCGTCTTTCTTTCATGTCTGGCTTTTTCATAGTCACCTGTACGTTCCTTTCACACTGTTTTTTTACATTATTTATACTAATTACATTTCTTTATCTAGAGCTTGGTATATACATATGTATTTATCGTAACCTAATGTATATATATATATATATATATATATATATATATATATATATATATATATATATATATATATATATATATATATATATATATATATATATATATATATATTACACGTTTATGATTTTTATTGAGCATTTTTCACTGCACTATTGCACTTTGTTTAAATTTTTTATTAACTCTTTAAAACTTTTACAAGAATTACATTATCTACATAATAATTAGTTCATATTGACCGAATGTTCAACTAATTGCTACTCTTTTTACTTTTTGGTCTATTTTTAAGTTGTTTACTTTACTTCCGCCCAGGTACCCGAGGCTCACCAACTTTAGGTCAGAGTACCGTGACGAGCCTTCAGCACGCTTTAGGTGTGCTTTAGCTACTTTATTAGCTGAGCCTCGAATCCCTGTACATAAGTTTTTTATTTGGCTTCTCGTTATAAGACAGTTGCATCTTAGTCATGCTCTAATGGATAAAAAAAGTTGTATCGAGTCTATAACCAACTAAAGAATTTCATTAACAAAATTATAACTAATTAAATTTTACATACATGATCTAACAGTAGCGATACTTATTTACTGCCCAACGATTGACTAGACCAAAAATAGTATCAATGATAATTGCGCTAATTACTGCAGTCGTTCGATCTTTTCAAATAAAGTTACAGCATCATCACAGACCCAGCTAATTACATTTCTTATATAACTTTAATTAAAAAGAAATCCATAACTGGTTCATAACATTACGTTGATACAATAGATCAATCAGTGGGTATACTTAAAATACATACAAAGGTAAAAAGATAGTCACTAAGAAGAAACAGAAAGTTTTCAACATAATGTAACAGTTACTTTCCAGTTCTTTATGTACATGTTCTTTCCTTATAGAAAATAAATTCTGTGAAACTCTATTTTTCCATGTATTTCCCGTTAGATACTAGATGATGGTACGTCTCGTTTTGGTTTTCGATTTGGTATATTCGACTTTTCGTCTATTATTTAGCCCAAGATCCGGAATTAAACACCATTATTTTTCTTTCTTTTAGTATGTATATTATTGTACTTGAAATCTGGTACCATCAAGACAAACTATCTACTTTATTTTAATATATCGTTAGCCATGATATTTATTAATTAAACTAAATAAAATATAATTCATTTCATATACTATTAAATTATGATAAAGTGTAAAAACTGCAAATACTGGACATTAACAACCATATTTTATTAAATACATTTTTTCAGATCCAAACAACTTATTAAAACTGCTATAATGGACAATGCCTTCCTTAAGAATCTTGACACATCTCAAATTAGAGAAATTGTCGACTCAATGGAACCCAAAGACTTTCCTGCAGGATCCTATGTGCTGCGTCAAGGTCAAGCAGGAATTCACCTATGTGTATCTGCCGAGGGAGACTTTGAGGTCATACAAGACGATAAAATTCTAGGACATATGGACCCTGGGAAAGCTTTTGGAGAACTGGCTATATTGTATAACTGTACCAGGACAGCATCAATTAGAGGTGAGTTCTAGTATTTTTATGTTGATAAAACAAATTCATATTGCCATTTCTACGACAGTTTGAATACTTTTTTAATTATTATTTAATATAATACTGTTTTCTAACAGGTAATGCGTTTGTACGTAATGCGTTTTATTAGCAAATAATATCAAAGATATTCAGCAACTGATCAATCGAGTCGTAATAACCAACGAAAGATTTAGATTAACTATGAATATAAGAAAAGCCAAGTGGATGGTAACAACAAAGAAAAATCTGCCACCGGAATCCCTCAAAATCAGGGAAAACACCGTAGAAATATTTGTAAACCAATATAAATGAAAAGTGGAACCCAAGAAAGGAAATATATTCCCGAACTGAACAGGCCTGAGTAACATAAAAATATAAATAAATTTTTCCATCGAACAAGTCTCATTCTCGAACTCCGAATGGTGAGAGCGTATGTATTCTACGTGCGATTGTATGGATGTGAGTGCTGGATCCATGGCCCTGGCTCAGAGACGCGACTGGAATATTTTGAAATGTACAGGGTGGTCCAAACTTGAGACTTTTAAAGGTAAACCCCTTTATCTAAAGGAGCTAGACGAAAACTGATGTCTGAGGCTCAATTTTATGATAAACTCAATAGTGAAAACCGCATATCGATATCTAGTACCGTTTCAGATATACAGGGTGTTTTTCAAAAATCTGCATAATTCTTTTCGTACTGAAAATTTTTGATTTCTGTAAAAACATTCTCAAAGCACTTTTTCACGTGGATTTTAACAGTGTAAGTTACATTTTTTTGTAACTAATATTTTAATAGTTATTAACGCAAAAATATATTTTTTTAAACGGGATACCCTGTATATTTTTCCTTATCCGAATAGAGCTTTAAATTACCATTCTAAAAATATAACACACTTTATACTTGGCGTAAATCTGCTTCAAAATATAAAGGTTTTCGGTTTTTACGCTAGTTTTAAATGCAGATTTTGTGAAGTCGGCTTTGGACGGAGCGGCAATATCAATTGTTTACCAACAGCAGTCAAATCGTAAAAATAAATTCCCAGAAGTAACTGTAAGAGTCATAACTACAATGAAATTTACTAAATGCTATAGTACTGTAAACTATGTAGAAAATAAAACAAAACAACAACAAAACAATTTATTCCGAATAGAGCAAACTAAAACAAAACAATTTTCTATAAGAGATGATGTCCACCAGTTTCATTTACACATAGGCGGCACCTTTTCTGGACACTTCTTACCGAGTTGATTTGTTAAATCCGGTGACCTTACCGGCCAATGGTTCGGACCTTGGTTGGCTATCCAGTTATTATCGAAATTGGCTGAAAAGAAATTAGTCATAACTGCAGCGTTATGAGGAGGTGCCCCGTCGTATTGAAAAAATATATTTCTAAGGTCCATTATCGGCAGTTCATCAACAAGAGGTTCTATTTGCTGCCTTAAAATTTCTAAATATCTCTGAGAGGTGAGTGTTCCTTCGTAAATAAATGGACCTAAACCCAGCCTCTAAAAATTCCTGCCCAATCATTTAATTCAAATCTGCCTTGATTTCTTTGTTCCACAACTAAATGAGGATTTTCTTGTGCCCACGTATAAGAATTGTAACGGTTAAAAATACCTGCATTGCTTACATAAGCTTCGTCTATCCAAATGCAATTTAATGAAAAATTCGGAACATTTCTCCAGAAACCATTGGCAAAAATCCATACGCCGTTGAAAATCTAGGTCTCTAAGGTAATGAACTTCTCTTGTGCTATATGGCCTGAATTTGTGCTTCTTCAAAGTACGACTTACGTTAGTTCTTGGCACTCCAGTGGATTCTTTTAACTGTCGGGTTGAAGTGTTGGGATTATTTCCGATAATTCCTAAAACTACTATTTCCCTTATCCCTGTTTGATGCATAATTTTTGGGTCATTTTTTTTCAAACTGGTCACTATTAACTAGGTTATGTCACAATCGAGCGAATATATCCTTGAAGGTTTGACTCCTCTCTGGGTACCGTTCGTGGTACAAATTACTTGCCGCTTCCGAATTTTCTCTGGTTTGTATGAAACACACTATCATATCCCATTTTTCGTAATTTTCAAACTTCATTTGACAATTCAATAACTGATCCTGAAGTAAAATTTGACAACTACGAGTAAACAATTAAATTAAACCATATGGCCGCTCCGTCCAAAGCCTACTTCACAAAATGTGCATTTAAAACTCACATAAAAACTGAAAACCTTTATATTTTGAAGTAGATTTAAGCAAAATATAAAGTGTGCTATATTTTTAGAATGGTAATTTAAAGCTCTATTTGGATAAGGAAAGATATACAGGGTATCCCATTTAAAAAATATATTTTTGCGTTAATAACTATTGTTAGTTGTAAAAAAATGTAACTTCGACTGTTTAAATCCACGTGAAAAAGTGTTTTGAGAATGTTTTTACGGAAATCAAAAATTTTCAATAGGAAAAGAATTACAAATATTTTTCGAAAATACAGATTTTTGAAAAACACCCTGTATATCTGAAACAGTACTAGATATCGATATGCGGTTTTCGCCATTGAATTTATCATAAATATTGAGCCTTAGACACTGATATCAGCTTTCGTCTATCTCCTTTAGATAAAGGGGTTTACCTTTAAAAATGTCAAATTTGGACCACCCTGTACATTTATAGACGCCTTCTTCACATCTCCTGGGTACAGAAAATAAAAAACACAGGAGTACTGGAAAGAATGAACAAAATGAAGGAATTACTAACAACCATAAAAATGAGAAAATCTCAATACTTCGGACATATAATTAGGGGCCCAAAGTACGAATTGCTACTTCTAATTATTGAAGGTAAAATAAAGCGCAAACGATCGATTGGAAGACGTCAGAATTCTTGGCTGAAGGACATGAGAAGGTAGTTTGAATGTGCTTCGAGTGATATTTTTCGAGCAGCAGTTTCTAAAGTTCATTTAGCTATACGAATCGGCAACGTTCGTGAGAAGACGGCGTAGTAAGAAAAAGAAGAATACGTTACCTGATGAGATCGCAAATATGGTCCGTTTGAATCACGAAGATAAGATATTTCTCTCAATCGAGGAAGCCGGGCTCCTGTTGTATTATTTTTCACATTATTTTCTACTTCATTAATTCTCTAGTATTAACTTTGTTAGTAGCCGGACCGATTGGCGCAGTGGGCAAGGCGCTAGCCTTGCCTGCTGTCGTCCGAGAGGTCAGCGGTTCGATTCCGTGTGACGGCTGGGTGTTGTGTGTCTCTTTAGGTTTAGTTTAGGTTTAAAAAAATGTGTATGGGACGATCCGCGTCAACCGAATCAGAGCTACGACCAAAATTAGAGGTCAAATTTCTAAAATTCTTAAATTCAAGAAGGTGGACCCAATATGGTGGAAACTGAATAAGGCAATCTACTATATTGGGTCCGCCATCTTGGATTTTGAAAATCGAACTTCTGACTCGTAATCGGCGACCCCAAAAACCCACGTATAACAAATTTGGTACAAATCGATAGATTTTCGAAAATTTCATCCTCCATCTTGGATTCGCCATATTGAATTTGGCAAATCAGACCTCGGATTCGTGATCAGCAATCCTAAAAACCCCCGTTTACCAAATTTAGTGCAAATCGGTTCATTTGCGAAAATTCGGCCACCATATTGGATCCGCCACGTTGGATTTTGTCAACTTACCACCCCAATTTTTTGAGGCGTCCATCAGCTACAATTTGAGCCGAAAAAAAAAAAAAAACGACCCAAACAGTTGCGAATTTTTATTTTTACAAGCGTTTTTTGCTGGACACTTGATTTTTCTCCGGCTACCGGCCGCCATATTGGAGCCGCCATATTGGATTTTTCAAAGGCGCACTCGGCATTTGAAAGTAGACGCTCTAACCTTTAAAATGAGCCCTTGGTCAAATTTTTTGGTTGCTTCTAATTTTGGTCGTAGCTCTGATCCGGTTGACGCGGATCGTCCCGTATATATTTAAAAATAATAATGAGAGATGCTGCTGGCTAGTTGGCTTAGATCCAATGCCATAAGAGGTTCGCCTCTTTTTTTTTTAAAAAAAAAACAAAAACAAACTTTGTTTGTATCTTTTTGTATTTGCTTCTGATGTTATCACGGTTAGCGCGAATGTATTACTGGTGTCTTAGGATATCCTAAAATATAAGATTTTATTTATAAATAATGATAATATTTATTATTAGGAAATAATTATAATGAATTTCTCGTCAAGTGCAATATCAGATAATCGCAAATAAAAAACTTAAAATCTGTCCAAATTCTTACACTTCCCTGCAATTTAATTTTCGAAACCTCTTTTTCAGAAATTTTTTGTATGAATTTTTCAAACGACCGATCTTGATTTGAAAAACTGCCCTCAGTTTAACTCCTTTTCAATTTTTTGTAAAGGACTTATGGCAGTTAACTTGGATTACTTGTTGTTTTTTTTATGGGTCTTGCACAGGTGCTGCAGGGAAGTCCCTAAAGTGCTCCAGGAGCGGCATGTGTGCGGAAAAAGCGATTCACGTTGTTCTTGAATCGCTGCAAATTGTACTCGGTGAGAAACATAGCGATGGGCAAATTATTCCAAAGGGATGATGTTCTCCATATAAAAGACTACTTGAAAAGCGTTATACGCGGAGTAACAAGCTGAACCTCATACGGATGTGAAACACCACCGCCACGTGGATTTCTATCATGCACCGCTTTGGGAGGAATTAAGCGGGCTGCATCCTCCGAACACTTTCCATGAAAATACTTGTAGAACAAACTCAAGTCGCCAACCGTTCTTCGATGTTCCAGCGAATCAAGGCCGCCGGTCAGTTCCGGGTCTCCAATCAGACGAACAGCTCTTCTCTGAACAGAATCCAACAAATGCAGTGTATGTTTGGGAGCGGAGCCCTAAACATGGGAGCAGTATTTCATAGTTGGTCGAATTTGAACTTTGTAAAGAATTAACAGTTGTTGTGGAGTGTAAAGCTTTCTGGCTCGAAATAATATTCCTAACTTTTGAGAAGCTCTCCTTGCTATGCCTGCAACATGTTCATACCAGGATATATTTACTCCCAAACTAACGCCCAACAAATTGAGCGACGATGCTAGGGGAATGGAGTGCCCCGACATAACCATGTCGGGTTCAGCAACGTTAACTTTTTTAGAAAAAACTGCCGCCTGGGTTTTTGTAGCGTTAAATTCCACTTGGTTACTGTCACCCCAAGATAGAATTTCTTCCAGGTCTTTGTTAAGTTGAACGACCTTCTGCTGTCTTGTATTTATAATATGTCAAAAATTTGTCGAGTTTATTTATATAATAAGAGAGATGCCAAAGTTTAAAAAATGGTTTTGTTAAATGCAACACTTATGATTATACAATAATTAATTTAATTATCAGACAACATACCTAACAATAGATAACGAATAAAAATAATCATAATCCAATTTGTTGAATATGAATTGTGTATTTTGCATTTTAAAATGTGTAAAATCATGTTTTAAATGCAGAATATAAATAAACTGTTACTTTAACAATAATGAACACAAATATTGTCAAAGTCAAAGTCATTTATATTTTGAGACATCACATGGTGTCATCAAATTTTAAATGTAAAATCTATATAAATAGACGATGCATTAAACTTCTCAAGCATTTAAGAATAACAAAATTCTTTAATCTGAAAGCCTATTGCTAATATTTTACGGTAAAACGTGTTTATTTTGAAGATAAAAGTCGATTTCTAGCTAAATACAATTGCTAAAAGTTAAAGCAAACACGACCTTTATAGATCTCTATTCATAATACCATAAACTCTAGAATTACTATAAATCTACTACTATTTAATATGGAAAAAACCTTCTTAATAAATGGAATGTGGGTACCATTTACAATACTTTTATTCAAAATAATTTTCAGTTTCGTTTAGTTTAGAAGACATTTATAATGTTTGATTTTCTTCTGTGTGAAAAAATTCAGCGGCAGATTAAGTTTCCCCGTTCCAGAAAAAGAGGCTTTTATTTTTGGAAAAACTGGTTTTTATTCAATGTGTCAGGTATCTAAGTTTTTTATAATATCGTGGATATAATCTTAAGGGGTTACATACACCTCAAAAATTTGATTTTTTTTATTGATTTTTATTCTCTATACTTCTAACAATTATTCAAAAAAAAAAAATTAACAAAATTCCATTCCATTACAAAGTTATAGCAATAAATGTGATCTGACGTCGGATTGGGACCCCTACCTGTTTTCACGCACTATCTGCAATATTACTCACTTAATTTTTAATATTTTTTAACTTTTTTTTAATCCTAATAATTATTTGTTCTACAAAATGTCTAGAGGTTTTTTTAAATTTTTTATAAATAATTAAACATAAAATTTTTGGTCGAAAAAAAAATTGCTAAGTTTGCATCACCGAAATTTTTTTATTTTTGAAAAAAAAACCCATGGACAATTTTTAACTATTACATTATTTTACAAAATTAATTTTTATTTATGCAGATTGGATTAGTTTTTATGAAGATATCCTGCAGACAAGGAGGCTCCATAGTTTTCATCAGTGGTCAATTTAACCCGATAAAAAATAATGTTAACATTTAAAACATATTTACAAAAAAAATTTTATAATTTAAAGTACAGGGTGAGTTGACAATAAAGTAAAGTTCATTATCTCATTTGTTTCGGGAATGACGAAAAAATGTTAAATAAAATAATTTTAGAGAATGTTAAGGTGCACAATTCAAAATTATTTGTGAGTATACAGGGTACTTCGAAAAAGTGTGGCCGATATAACATATGTTTTTTTAAATGGAGCATCCTATTTTCTAATTTATTTTTAAATTCTGCGTAAAATTTTATAACTTTTTTATTAATAATATTATATACCTAAACCTAGTAGTTTTTCTAATATTTCAATTGTAACAACCTGAAGTAACCTGAACTTTACTCTATCCTTGACTCACCCTGTACGATACAAATATATAATCACCATTCTTTTGTATTATTCACTTAATAACTTTTAAATTATTTTTTTTTAATTATGCAGCGCCCCGATGTATGTAAAGATTTATCCAGGAAAGATGGAGAATTTATCACATATATAACCAATAATATAGTTTGATTCTGACATGACGTTTGGTTAAGAGCTGCCGAGCTGGCACTTCTCGGACAATCGACTTAAGTAAAACATATATGACAAAAAAATGTTCCTTAGTTAACGTCTGAACATAAAATATTGCTTCTCGAAGAATTAGTTCTGTAATAGTTAAAAATTTATAGTTTTTGCCATATCGAGGCTAACCAATTAGTTGTTTTAATTTTCTAGAAAACCATTGATAGTATTTGCTTATTCTATATTTTTTATGAGACAGTCTGTCAACTAAGAACGTGACCGCTCGTATTCCTAAAAAATGTGTTTCGAGAAAATTTTTTGACACCAATGTATTCTTCGGTGTTCTAACAACAGCATCTTCGAGGTATGCTGTCGACGAGATTTTTTGCATACTCTGCAAATTTTTCGAATCTCGCGAGACAACTGAGTCAAAGTCCTTTGAAAGAGAGAGTATTTCCTCTGAGCTTTCTCTTTACAAGGGCGCAAACGTTTTCAGTAGGTTTCTTCAACGTGCTTCGGAATTTAATATCATTAGCACGAGAATGTTGTCGAATGGTCTCATGGGACACATTCAATCCCGATTTTATTAATTTTTGCCGCTCCTTGAAGCAGCGTCAATTTCGGGTCCCGTGAAAACAAAAACCTGATTCATTTTTCGGCTTTCAGAGTGACTTTGCCTACCGAGTCACGTTTTGGCAAGTCGGCATTTTTCGTCTCGTTAAAACGATTTACCCCCTTCTTCGCAAACGATACCGAGTTTTTAATATATTTAGCGACCGCGGAATGTGTCATTTGAGGCCGCTTTGGATGGGAACAAAGAAAGATTGCCTCGAACCGACGCGCAAACAATTGACTCATTTTGAATTTTGCGTGATTTTGACAAAAGTTCAGAATCGACTGATACTTTTATTAAAATGCATCGTAGACAAAGGTTCCCTCTACCGATTTTTTTTTGAATCGCATCTACCAAAAATGAATTATCGTGGATACCTTCTTACTAGATATACTGTATTACTGTTTTTTTACTAATGGAACGAATATTACTATGACTAAATGTACTGAAACTGAAAAAAACATAGATAATCAAGAATTTGTTTGAAAAAATAGCATTTGAATATGATTTGGTATTGCGATACAAATCATGTGTTCAAATTTAATTGTCGAACTTAACCAGCAAACCATGGTTTTTCTTATTACTGCACAATTACTGCATTAGTCCAAATACAACATCGCCTAGCGGCGTTATTTCCCGTCGCATTGGTCTGAGCAGCATATTGAGTTTACGTATAAGAAATTCATACGAATAATAAATGAGCAATTTGGCCTCATAATATTCGCAAAGTTATGAAAATTGTTTCAGTCCCGTAGCCAGATTCCAGGCGCAAAAAGAAGCAAATGAGTCCAACGGATGTCTAAAAAAATTTGTCTAGTTTTTACAGACTGGTCTAATATTTCCTTAAAATTAGGATTTTTTGCAAAATAGATTTCAACAATAATTGACATATGCATAATTAAGAAAAAACTACATTTATCATTAATTTCGTTTAGTTTGGAACCCATTTATAACGTTTTAATTCTCTATGGAAATGAAATGGCCCTGTGTGGATGGATAAATCTGGTAAATTTATACCCAATGACGGAAAACTTTGTTAAGCGGCATGACTGTTGGTAAGCGTAATTCTTGTAACGGCTGCGTGCTAAGTTTGAAACAGTTGCAATGCCCAGTCTTTGCTGGGAGCTATCATAAGCGATCGGTGTTACCCGTGTCGAGCACTGATAAAACATTTTTATTTAAAAAAGTGAACTAGGGCTCAGATAGAAACTGAACTGAAGGGGACTCTGCACCAGTACTCAAGACCATTTATTTATTACTGAATAAACGAATTTAAATTTGGTCATACGAGCACTGCCGATGCTGCACCTTCAGGACGCTCGGTAAATAAAATACATGGTATCGTGACGGAAGATCGGCGTATTAAGCTTCGTGAGATTGTTGAGATGGCAGGCATCTCATATAAATGGATACGTAATATACTGCATGAAGCTGTAAACATGAAACGGCTACGTGCGCGATGGGTGTCACATTTGTTGACTCGAAAGCAAAAAACGCATAAGAATGGACATTTCAAAATCGTGTTTGGAAAAGTTGCAGTGTAATCCGAAGAACTTACAGCGTTTTGTGACTGTAGACGAAACGTGGATCCACTATCATACCCCGTTGGTTGGCAAAGGTGAAAGTGCACCGAAAAAAAGCAAAAACAGTTTTGTCGGCAAGAATAGTGATGACAACTATTTTTTGAGACTCGCAGGGTACGAATATCATCATGATTAACCATTTGCTAAAGAGTAAAACAGTGACTGGCTCTTATTATTCAACGTTATTGGACCGTGTGCATAGTGAGTTGAAGCAGAATTGATCAAGATTAGCTCGCAAATAAGTGTTCCGTCACTGACACAATGCGTCTGCTCACACATCAGCTGTTGCAGAAACAAAAGTGCACGAGCTGAGCTTCAAAGTAGTTCCCTACCCACCCTATTGCTTAGATTGGGCCCCAACTTAATTTTTATTGCTTCCTAACCTCAAAAATTGGTTTAAAAAGAAAAATTTTCTTCGAATGAAGAGATTATCTGTGCTGTAAACAAGTATTATACACAGTTCGAAACAATTTTTTTACCTTTTTAAAAAAATTAAAATCTCACTGGACCAAATGTATTGAGCTTACTGGAGATTATGTTGAGAAATAAATTTTTGTTTTTGCAAAAAACTATTATTTACCTTGTTTTTTCACAAGTTTTTAACACACCTGCTAATACAAGTTAAGGCAACAAAAATTATTAAATGTTTAAAAATCTTTACGTCCCTTACAGTTTTTGATGTCTAAAAAAGCTCTTAAAATTTTTACGTGCTTATACCTTTATCATTTTCATTATTTTAATTCTGTAATCAACAAGAAAAGTTTGAAGGCAAACATTGGTTGACCACCACGAAAAACTGTGAACGATAAAATTGCGAAGCTTGGAAAGAAAAATTTGTTAATAGAAACACTTAGAAAAAACGTGATTAGATACATTTAAAACTATATAAAATTTACTGAATTTGCTGAGGGTGGAATAAACATCTTTACAAAAAAAAGTTCACACATTTAATTTCTGAAACCACACCTATCCCAAAATTGCCTTATATCGCCAAACTCCGATTTTAACATCATTGTGATATCGTCAGATACCTTTTTAATTTTATATTTTCTAAAAATAATATATTCTTTACAGAATAATGAAAATAAAAACAGCTTTTAATTTTCCTCTCAGAAGAAATAAAGTTGGCAGAACGCACGTTAAAATGAAACCGAGTTATACTCAAGACATTTATAAAACTGCAAGTTTCATTTGCAACGTCATTTGACAGAGCTGAGATATAATAAGACAGGGAGACTTCCCTTCCCTCTTCGTGGGATAGCGAACACATATTTCCTTCGCCCTCCCTTACAATTTAATGATTTTTGTGGAAATTATTATTATCAATATTAAAAATTGCATTTTTAGAAATTTAATACTTAACTAATACTTTTAATATTTCATCTAGCTCTAACTGATTCAAAAGTATGGATGCTGGACAGAAAGGTATTTCAACAAATAATGAAAAGAACGGGATTACAACGATTACAAGATAATTTGAATTTCCTAAAGTCGGTACCATTATTGGAGAAGCTCTCAGATGATGTTCTCACAAAAATTGCTGACGTATTAGAAGTGGTAAGATATTGTATTAATTTTGAAATGATAAAGAAATCAGGAGGATTCTCAAATATTATCTTTAATAAAACGTATTGTATATAGGTCAGTCAAAAAGTTTTAAAAGCAACTCGTATTGAGCATCACGTGAAACAAATATTGAACACTATTTTGAAGCTTCATGTGTCATATGAACACACCCTAAATTTCAAGTCGATGTGTCTGTTAATAAAACCTATTATATATAGGTCAGTCAATAAGTTTTAAAAGCAACTCCTATTGAGTATCACTTGAAAGAAATATTGAACACTATTTTAAAGCTTCATGTGTCATATGAACACACCCTAAATTTCAAGTCGATGTGTCTGTAAATAAAACATATTATATATAGGTCAGTCAATAAGTTTTAAAAGCAACTCCTATTAAGCATCACTTGAAACAAATATTAATCACTATTTTGAAGCTTCATGTGTCATATGAACACACCCTAAATTTCAAGTCGACGTGTCTGTTAATAAAACATATTATATATAGGTCAGTCAATAAGTTTTAAAAGCAACTCTTATTGAGCATCACTTGAAACAAATATTGAACACTATTTTGAAGCTTCATGTGTCATGTGAACACACCCTAAATTTCAAGTCGGTGTGTCTGTGAATAAAACATATTATATATAGGTCAGTCAATAAGGTTTAAAAGCAACTCCTATTGAGCAACACTTAAAACAAATATTGAACACTATTTTGAAGCTTCATGTGTCATGTGAACACACCCTAAATTTCAAGTCGATCTGTCAAGCCATTCATTGTTTATCAGCGGGTTAAAGTAGACGTGTTTGAGTATTTTTTAAAAATGGAAACATCGAATATGGTGCAGTGATAAAATTCTTTGTTTTAGAAGGTTTCTCGCCAACTGAAATCCATCGGAAGTTAGTAAAAGTTTTAAAAGAGTCTGCTTCTTCATTTCCAAGTGTTCATAGATGGACTCTAGAGTTTAAACGTGATCGTATAAGTGTCGGTGATGGTCCACGTTCACGACGTCCAAAAACTGCAACAACTGAAGAAACTGTTGTTCAAGTATAAGATATGGTAGTGAAAGACCGTCGATTGACCGTGGAAAATTTAGCTGAGACTACAGGCATCTCACATGAATCAGTACGTGACATCTTAGCTAATTTCTTGAGTATGAGAAAACTATTCAGAAGATGGGTGCCGCATTTCCTAACATCAGAATAAAAACGCACTCGGGAGAAATTTTCTAAACAACATTTGGCTCGTTTCACAAAGAATAAAACCAATTTTATGCGTTGATTTGTAACTATGGATGAGACTTTGGGTAACCAGTATGATCCTGAACTGCGACAATAAGCCGCACAGTAGACTAAGCCCGGTTGTTTACCTCCAAAACAAGGGTGATCAAAATCGTCCAAAAAAATTATGGCATCAATTTTCTAGGTTGCAAAAGAGATTTTGTTAATTGATTACCTTCAAACTGGTAAAATAATTACAAAAGAGTATTATTGCAACCTTTTGGGACCAGCTGGATGAAAAATTCGTGAGAAAAGGTCCGGTTTGCAGAAGAAAAAAGTCATCTTTCATCATGACAATGCACTTACTCACGGAGGTGCTTTGGCAGCGGCAAAACTGGTCGGATTAAAGTACTAATCCCATCTGTTCCCAAATCTCAAAAAATTTCTACGTTGGAAACGTTTTTCAACAAATGATGAGGTGATAGCAGCCGTAGATGGGTATTTTGAAAGTCTTCCGGAAAACCACTTCAGAAATGGGGTAAATTAATTAGAAAATTGCTGGAAAAATTGTATTGAGCTAAAGGGAGATTATACTGAAGAATAAATGTATTTTGACTCATTAATTCTTCCGCTTACAACACTTATTGACTAACCTATATTAGGGATCATTTTTTTGACTTAAAATACTTTATTCCATAAAAATACAAATACTTTGATGAAAAAGCACCTTAAAACTAAAAGTGGTGGTAATAAATATGTATCTATGCATGTATTAATATCGTAAGACGGACTATATAACATACAGGTTACAGACTTATTAGATTTGCTATGACTTACAGTTAGAATGCAGCATAAAATCAATATCACACATAGGTACCGCAAATAAGCATAATTAAACTATTACAAGCAGTCATCAAAACATTCTGATCCTGTATTATAACTCCAAGAACCTAGCATCCTCCAAACACGTATACTTGCACCTTTAAAGATGTTAACGTTATTAAGGTAATTAGCAAATAATTAAAAATTCTTTCCGCAATGCGTATCTCAAAATTTTTTATTTGGTTAGGGTCATAGCATAGTGGTTAAGGTGTCTGCTACGTCGGAGACCCGAATTCGTATCTCGGCTCGGGGAATGATAAAAAAAAGTAAAATTACAACCTGGTGCCTCTCTTGGGAAGGCAATGGCAAACCACCCAAAGTATCATGCCTAGTAAAGCCCTCTCACTTTAGCCATTGCAAACCGGCATTACACTGTAGGTCCCTTTCTCTGTGAAACATTTAAAAAAGACACCAACCACAGGCAAAGGCGAGAGGGTCGCTTAAGTCCCTAACGGATATGGCACTTCAAGAAGAAGAAGAAAGGACGGCGTAAAGAATGCACCTGTTTTATGTTATAGTTAGATATGTTTATTTATAAACAATAATAAAGTCTAGCTATTTTTCCACATACTTATTGCCGAAAATTAACGAAAAAAATGAACTAATTCGAAATGAATATATCAATCAGAATTGCAAGTGAAAACTTACTCGTTACTCTAATTATATCATAAATGTAGTGTTCATAGTCACTGTTGTCAGTGATCAATACACTTATGGTGTAAGTTAAAACTCTATAGGTCAAGGCTAGACATAACACATGCCTAGACTTAAACATTAATTTGAACTAATTTTCTGTTTAACGTTACTAATCTTTTACAAAAACACTTATTACTACAATATTTACCTAATTTATTGGAAAACAGCATGAAGATAGAGCACAGAATTATCATCTTTACCAGAATAAAACGTCTAAAACTTTACCGACTCTTCCTTTTCTACAACTTGTCGGTTCTCAACATCATCATCATATATCAGCCTTTAGCATCCACTGCTGGACATAGGCTTCCCTTAACCTTTTCCAGTTAAACCAGTCTTGGGCTCTTTGGATCCAGTTTCTCGCAACTCTTCTCAGATCATCTGTCCATCTGGTTGGTGGAAGGTCTTCCTCTATTCCTACACGCCAGACAAAAAGCGTGTAGGAATAGAGGAAGACCTTGTCGGTTCTACCGATTTAAAAATCCTTTAAAAAAAAAATGGCAATTAAATGATATTTGTTCCGTGTAAAAATAAGCTCTCTCAGATATATTTATACATAAATATGATTATTTTTAGTGTTCTGTATGGGATCACTTCGATGTCCATTTGTTCGTCTGTCTGTCACCCGATTTTCTCCGAAACTATCTGACATAGAAAGTTAAAATTTGGCATAAATATAGAAATCGATGGCCCAATTAAAACCGTGTACTATTGAAAGTTAAATTTTGACTTAAAGGGTTAGTTTTGGGGGTGTGAACTCGAATGTGAAAAAAAAACTGTCAGGTCATCGAGTGGGGTATCAAATGAAGGCTTGTGAAAATACGAGTTCAAAAATATATATGATTGCGCACATTTTTCTTTGTATTATTTTAAATAACTTGCCAAAAATCGTTCTCCCCTAGCCCTAACTCGAAAAGTACTAAACAAAAAATTTTGAAAAAGTTCTGGAATATTATCCATAAAATGTAGATTGAGCGAAAATTATCACGAAAGTATTACGTTTGATAATTTATCTGATATAAAAAATATGAAAACTATGTTGCTTGACGATATGGTGGAGGTTTTTGTAATATACTTTTCAGTACATTACTGTTGCCAAGTGGCGCGTCGCTCCTGTAGAGAGACATAATTTTATCTTATTTGTTTATATTTAAACAAATATACAAATATTTTAAAAATTTAGATAATAAATATTTGCTTTATACTTTTATTAATAGATTCTAGATTGAGCTAAATTGATTTATTGGCTATTAGGTAGCTAAGCTGCTATAACTGTTATACATTATTGATAAAAAAAAAACGTAAAAATACATTTTATGCATACATGTCGGGGACCTAATTAACTTAGACTAGGTGAGGATTTTAGTTTATTTTAAAGGCAATCACGGTACGAAACACTAATTGCGCTTGATCGATGTTTTTTGTATTGTTCGCCAATTTTTTCTTTTAATTTTGGTAAAATGTTTTTAAATTAAGAGGTTAACCAAAAAATTGTATCAGACATAAAAATAGAAAAACGGAAATAGAAATAAGCAATAATCAACAAGCCGGGTCTTAAAAACGTATTTGTAGTACTATATTTTACTTACGTTCTCCCTTTGATGCAAATTTCTGACAAACTTAAGCTTTTAATTACAGAAAATGTTTTATCCAAATTAATAATGAATTTTAATTTGGAATGGCTTGCAGAGTTACAAAATACTGTCTATATTCTATTTTTATCTTAGATTTACAACACGATCATTTCTTCAATATTTTTCCAATTTAAGTTGTTTCAAAGCTGATTTTGATGTAATAATAATTTTGATATTCCTTTGAGTGACAAGATTAAGTTTTAATATGTACCATTACCAAATTTTTAGTACCCCCAAAAATTTGACTTGGAATATAAAAATAAACTTTGCTGTGTAGGGTCTGTTAAACCAAGTATTGATAATAAAGAACATCGCCTTATATAATCATTGTTAGACAGACAGTATTGATTTTTTTATTGATAGTTAAAAAAAAATCTTTCCAATTTAGTTTTTAAAACTCTACATAACAGTTATCAGCACTACACCAAACACTTTATTTTTGCACTCTATGAGCGTTTTGCTAACCAAGTCAATCGGCGCTCCTAATGATGCTAACATGGCTAACAAAAATAAAGTGTTTGGTGTAGTTCTGATAACTGCTATGTAGAGTTTTTAAAACATGGAATTTTTAAGTGTTATTTGTGTCTCAATAGCTATTGACAAGCATAGGCAAGAATACTACATAATTTGTTTGAGAACGTACTGAAGATGACAGTATATTCTCAAAGACATTATATAGTATTGATGACCCTATAAAAAGCAAAGTACAACTCTTTAATAGCTTCTTCATTAATCTAAGTAATCATTTTTTTTACATATTACTTTTGGTCCATTTTTGAGTTTTCAAACATCGTTTATCGAGCATTTAAATTGGAGCGGTGATTCAGAGGGAAAAACTGTTACTTTTCTATTATATTATTTATATATTTAACTATTTTCATAACGCTCCGTATATAAAAAGCGTTGAAGGAGATTAATTCTGAGTTAAAAATCCCTCAAGTACCCGAGCTTACGATATTTGTCGATTTTTCTCAATTCTTAGAAACCAACCATCTTAATTTTGTGATCAAATTGTTTTTTTTTTCAGGAGTTTTACCCATCTGGGGCCTACATAATTCGACAAGGAGCAAGTGGAGATACCTTTTTTATTATAAGCAGTGGAAGTGTTAAAGTAACTCAAAGATTACCAGGTAATGGCAATGATCTCTTCTATTTCCTACATGAGGTTTGTAACACTAAAATGACAAAGAGCACAACAATATTAATAGCAAAACCAAAAAACCAAATCGAGGATAATAAATAAAACATTTAACTAAAATTTCTGTAAACATCGTATAATTTCCAGTCAATTAAATTATTGCATTAATTAACTGTTGACAAGAAAATGGCTATATAAAAATCCAAATTAAGAAAATTAAATTCTACAAGAATCACAAAACACTATTTGTTACCTAAGTAAGAGGTTGTAAGTTGCAAAAGTTTATTATTTTTCTGTTAATTAATCCTGAAAAATTGCAATTAAATAAGTTCACTTTAAAAGATACATAATTCTTTAGAAAAAACTTTTTACAAAAGCAAAGTTATGTTATTGAAGCTTTCACAGTGTTGCCTCTCTATATTTTACTTTACACTCAAAGTGACAACTATTTTTAGGTCGCTTAGATGAGGAAGAAATCAGAACTCTTGGCAGAGGAGACTATTTTGGAGAACAAGCTCTTCTAAAAGAAGATTGTAGAACAGCATCCATTATAGCTCTTCATCCAGGTGTTGAATGTCTAACTTTGGACAGAGAATCCTTTAATCAACTGCTTGGAAGTTTAAGTGAAATTAAAGAAAAAGATTATGGAGACGAGGAGAGGATGAATAGACCTGTAATAACTGAACAACAAGGTAGGTTCAAATTCAAGAAGTAATGATTCCCTGATGGTGAGTTTGTTCAGATCATATTTTTGCTTTATATCTACCTTTAGGAATCTGGACAAAAAATATTTTTTTCTTCCCTCCAATACAACGATAAATCTTAGTGTATATCGTAGATCTACTAGCGTAATTATTTAAAAAAAAAACGTGATCAGGTCCTACAACAAATATTTTTAATTGATCTAGCACTTTTGACTTAAAGCCTTAGTAGCAATAGAATAATTAACTAGTAATATTGCAACTCATAACTTTGAGTTATATGAATTACCGTTTATTTCAATTAAACAGTTAGCGAATACATCTATAATATATATAAAATGCAACGCCTCTCTGTCTGTCTATCTGTTTGTCTGTCTGTCAGTCCGTTAGTGCGCTTATCACTGGAGAACCACTTATCGGATTTACGTGCTTTTTTAAAAACATACATATGTTCTCTGGCCAGGTTATCTATCTATAATATATATAAAATGCAACGTCTCTCTGTCTATCTGTGTGTCTATCTGTCTGTCCGTTAGTGCGTTACGTGTTTTTTTTTTTAAAAAACATACATATGTTCTCTGGCCAGATTAGAGGATATATTTTATTGCGTTAGGTAACACAAAGAATAAGTAGTGACGATAATAGTGAATCAAGTCGGAAAAAAGGTTACCGTTAGCGCGTTCTCTTGCAATACGCTGCCTAAACCATTAAATATGGAACAATATCATGTTGCAAAGAATATAATATATATAAAATGCAACTCTGTGTGTCTGTCTGTCCGTTAGTGCGCTTATCACTTGAGAACCACTTATCCGATTTACGTGTTTTTATAAATTTATACATATGTTCTATATAATTCGATATAAGCCTAGATAATGGGAGATAAGGTGAGATAATGGGAGGTAAGTATAAATAATGGGAGATAAGGAGAAATAATGGGAGATAAGCCGAGATAAGTCTAGATAATGGGGGTTATGGTGTGATAATGGGAGATAAGGAGAAATAACGGGAGATAAGGAGAAATATTGCGAGATAAGTCGAGATAAGCCTAGATAATGGGAGTTAAGGTGAGATAATGGGAGATAAGGGGAAATAATGGGAGATAAGGAGAAATAATGGGAGATGAGCAGAGATGAGCCTAGATAATGGAAATTATGTAGAGATAATGGGAGATAAGGAGAAATAATGGGAGATAGGGGGAAATAATGGTAGATATTTTATTATGTTAGGTAACATAAGGAATAAGCAGTGACGATAGTAGTGAATCAAGTCCACGCGAGCGGAGCAGCGGGCCCTGCTAGTATTTCTATATTTTTAAAGACAAGGCCTTCAGCTTTAGATTTAGAAAACTACTGAACACCTAGATAAATTTGCTTATAAGGCATATGAACTTTCGAAAAGACGTTATGCCCTTAAGTTTCCCAAGAAGTAGTTCAGAATCATCAAATATGGCGTATATTCGTAGATCCTTCTAGTAGACCAGTAGCAGCTGTTTGTCTAAAGTGAATTAATGAATGAATATGTATTTTCCTATATATTACTGGCAATTAGTAGGTTTTTTAAATGCATGCAAAATTTCTAAATTTTCTGTTAGTTAAAGTAATAATCTTAATTTTAATTTGCTAGGGAGCTAAGGTAGAATAACTTACATAACTTAACAAAAAGGTGAAAAGGTACCTTTTTTTACGTGATATAATTAATTTTTACACAAATTTTATATTCCATTGATAATAATTTTAGCTATTGTTTTTTTAGAATATGATTACATCAGGTTAGATGATCTAGATGTCATAGCAACTTTAGGAATCGGTGGTTTTGGAAGAGTAGAACTGGTACAATACACCAAAGATCCATCACTTACATTTGCCCTTAAATGTCTTAAAAAACAACATATAGTTGATACTCAACAACAAGAACATATTTATAGTGAAAGAAACATTATGTTAAGTTGTAGGAGTCCGTTTATATGCAGGTAACTTATATTTTAAATATTATTTTACATAATTAATTTGGAATAGTATCTAATAAGGTTTAATAAGTCTTGTTCTCTTATCAAACTGCGTATTTTTATTTTTATATTAAAGGTAAAACTAACTACATAGTCAGAAACTTATCGTTACTGATTCAAAACTAAACTGCCAAGGTAACTGGTGAAGTTTTCTTTCACACCTGTAGTGGTCTTTTTTCTTCTGACGTCGTGGCACCCCATCTAAACACAACACTCTACCTAAAGACACGAAATATACTTTCTTAGTGCGGAATACATGTTAGTCTAACTAAACACCATGAATTTCAGGAAAACATATCTAATAGTAAATTTTAACTTAAATAACAAATATATAAAAAAAAAAACTCGATTTTACAAAAATATTGAGAACCAAGTGTTTTGATAATTTCAAAAAAAAATGAACAAAAACCTTGATTTGAAATTGTTTTCATAATAGATAAATCAACACCATTAAAGTAATTCTTACATAAACACTTATTGATTACTTAATAACGTACTATACTTCCACAGACAGAACTAAGCTATCCTCACATTTCAGAATATATCAAGAAGTTTTATAAATAATTAACCACGAATAAAAGATATTCGATAGTATGGAATTAAAAGACTAATCTAAACGTAAAATTTTTGAATTAAGTTGAAAAAAAAGTTTCTTTCCTTTATTTTTTAACCCTAGAAACTCCAGCAGCAACTAAGGCATCCGACCTTGTTTGGCATGACAAATTGTTGTTGTATTGACAATTTCCATATATCGACTATTTTTTTCGTACAAACCGCATTGAAGATAAAAATCGCATTTCTTGGACAGCGATAAAATATTAAAAATTTAAAAAGTTATTTTGTTCTTAATCTTTTATCAATTAATTTCGGAAATTAAATTTATTTAAAAGCAGAACTCCAAGAAAACCTACCTTTTATGTATTGAATTTTTGAAAGAATTTTCTCACCGAACATTTTCTGAGAAGTAATTTTTAATTTTTCCCATGATTTTCATTTTATTAACTAATTTCTTGGATAATTAATTTTAAATAAACATAAATAATAATTCCATTTGGAACGTATGTCGGTAAGTATGTCAAATTTATAAACTTTGAACTAAACTCATCTCCGATAGATTAAAAAATAAATTAGATTGCTACCAGCCATGCGAACAGGCTAGTTTTCGATAGCACATACGACCACTTACAGACAATGAGAAATATTCTAGAGAAGAGCAATGAATACAATTTCGAACTCTTCATAACCTTCATAGACTATAAGAAGGCTTTTGATTCTATCGAAATGTTCAATCATCAACGGCTTAAACAATTGTAGAATTGATTCTAGATACACTACTCTAATCAATATATATGAAAATGCAAAGATGTATATAAAGGCTAGTACAGAACAAATACGTATAGGAAGAGGTGTAAGACAAGGAGATACAATCTCTCCTAAGCTATTTATTGCTGCTCTAGAAGACATATTTCGTTAACTAGATTGGACAAAAAAGGGTCTAAAGATATATGGTGTGTATCTGAGTCATTTAAGATTCACAGACGATATTGTAGTCATCAGTAGTAATCCACATGAGTTACAAGAAATGATAAATGAGTGAAATTACCATTCAAAGACAATTAGACTTAAGATGATTAAAAGTAAGACAAAAATATTAACCAACACTGATAACAACTTAGGTATAAATTAAAAAGCAGCTTCCGAGATTGTTAAGAATTAGGTGTATCTAGAACAAAAAATTACTACAGTGAGAGAGTGTCTTGGATGAAATTTTAAGAAGAATCAGGCTTAGATAGTGCCCATTCGGGAAATTAAGTTATATATTCAAAAATAATGCCGTCCCAAATATGTTAACTGCCAAAATTTACGACCAGTTCTACCTGTAATTAGATATGCCTCTGAAACTTGGACACTGAAAAAAGCCGATATATAAAAACTAGCTCGGACCCAGAGAGCACACGAAAGGCAAATAAACGAGATAAAACTTGAAGATAGAAAAAGAAACAAGTGCATAGATGAGCAAACGAAATTAAAGAATATTATAGAGCACGTAGCAGAAAGAAAATGGCAATGGGCTGGACTACGAGAACAGAAAAGGAGCATATGAGATCCCAAAACAAGATTACGGGATGATATACAGAGGGTTGCAGATATTGGTATCTACAGCTTTGCAGATGACATCGGCTACTCAGACGAATATCCGCAGACAGCAGGAAGTCCTTCAACTTAACAAAGACCTAGAAGAAATTCTATCTTGGGGTGAGAGTAACCAAGTGGAATTTAACGCTACAAAAACCCAGGCAGCAGGTTTTTCTAAAAAAGTTAACGTTGCTGAACCCGACATAGTTATGGCGGGGCACTCCATTCCCCTAACATCGTCACTCAATTTGTTGGGCTTTAATTTGGGAGCAAATATCTCCTGGCATGAACATGTCGCAAGCATAGCAAGAAGAGCTTCTCAAAAGTTAGGAATATTATTTCGAACCAGTAAGCTTTACACTCCACAACAACTATTAATTCTTTACAAAGCTCAAATTCGACCAACTATGGAATACTGCTCCCCATGTTTGGGGCTCCGCTCCCAAACATACATTGCATATATTGGATTCTATTCAGAGAAGAGCTATTCGTCTGATTGGAGACCCAGAACTAACCGGCGGCGTTGATTCGCTGGAACATCGAAGAACGGGTGGCGACTTGAGCCTAGTCTACAAGTATTTTCATGGAAAGTGTAGCCCACTTAATTCCTCCCAGAGCGGTGCATGTTAGAAATACACGTCGCGCAAATACTTCACATCCGTATGAAGTTCAGCTTGTTACTCCTCGTACAACACTTTTCAAGCAGTCTTTTATATGGAGAACATCATCCCTTTGGAATAATTTACCCAGGACTGTGTTTCCCACCGAGTACAATTTACAGTGATTCAAGGACAACGTGACCCATAAAAAAAATTGGATAGATGACAACAGCCGCAAATAGATTGAGGTGGAAATTCATGAGGGAAGTCCTACATCCAGCATTGGATAGAATTAAGCTTATAGTGATAGTGACATAGTGAATGAATTTATATAAATAAATTATATATTTATATAATGATATAGTGATATCGAGTTTCGGTAGGTGCTGCCTTATAGATACCTCACTGGGCGAACAGTTAAGTACTGAACTGTTTCATTTGACCGTGGGAGGAGATAAATATATTTCAATTTTAAATATTGAGGGTTTTCTTGTTTAATAATATTTGTCTTTGGTAAATTCTATATTTCTTGTGGGGACTCAACGGAAAGACTAACTGCAGTAATAGGAGATTCCCAACTGGATTGGTTGGGCTTCTTTACCAAATCAGGGGTTGTCGGTATGATACAGGAATCTTCAATCTAGCAGCGACTGGTTATAATCAGCAGTCTGTAGCAGCCTTTTGGTGAGCATCATGACAGAAGAGTTTATATTTCTAAAAACCCACCTAAAACAAAATTCTAAAGTTTCAATCGTTTAATGCCACGTAACTTTGAAGAAATAATGCATCTAAGAAAACATAGTTATATGTAAAACTCAGTTAGCAAATCTTTTATCGACGTAACCAAACAGGCCTCTTCTGAGGATTTACCTGCGACTCTAAAATAGACAATATAATTAATTTAATATATTCATATACCCTGATATATCTAGAAACTGTTTATGGCACTTTAATAGACATCTAAATTATTTCTTCTATCAGAGTTTTTTCATATCCTACCAACAATTACTGAGTTTAACAAGACATACTATCGAATATTGTCAAAGCATAAAAGTCACAGTTTAGATGAGGGTTCCATTGAAACAGTTATTTTATTTATTTCATTACAAAAATGTACTCTTTCATTATTAAAAAAAAATGTTTCATACTTCATGAACTGACCTGACGAACGAAATACTTTATAGAGATATTCTTGTGATTTCTACTTATTTTATCAAAACTTAGGCCTACTCAATCTATTTCATTTTTTGTTTCAGGTTGTACAGAACATACAAAGATTCTAAATACGTATATATGCTTCTTGAAGCATGCTTAGGAGGCGAAGTATGGACTATATTAAGGGACAGAGGATGTTTTGATGACCATACGTGTAGATTCATAGTAGCATGTGTAATCGAAGCCTTTGAATACCTCCATGCTAGAGGCATTATTTATAGGGACTTAAAAACCTGAAAATTTGTTATTAGATAGTCAAGGTAAACCTTTATATATATCACATGCCGTTGTCAAAATAAAAATTTCTATCTTCCTGACATTTTAACACTAGATATAAAAAACATTACGCCTCATACCGACTTAAAAAACAAAATTCCAATTTTGCCAACCATTTCTTAGAGACGTTACATAACTTTCCAGGAATAAATAGTCTAAATATTTTACATTATGAACAAAAGCGCAAAAAACTAGATTGTTTGGAAGCAATCGAAATTTACAAGAACCATAAAAATCCCAATATAAATCTATTAAATTTACAGACCAATATAAAAAATTCCACACTTCTAAGCCTGTTTGAACGTAATTAAAATAAAGGAAAAACCCCTAATCTTTAATAGACAATAAAACTATAAATACATCACTTGATTATAATTTACTCATTGCGTTTGAGAATGTAGTATAGTAAATCCCAAGATATAAGATCCTACCTTTTTGCTTTTTTAATGGAGCAATAAACGACCCTATTAAGGTTTTGTGCATAGTTGCCAGGTATTACGATAAACATATTTTTATTATGCCTGCTTTGTATACCGCCCTCACTTTCACCTGCAATCATATTGGAACTGTTTTTACCTATATATTTACTACCTGGCAACTCGGTTTGGAGCCCTTTAAGCATTTGATAATATAGGCCTAATAATCACAGGTCCCCATTACGATTCGAAAGATACTTTGTATTATTTTTATTTTTAGTTTTACTTATAACTTACAACGTAACGGTTCTATTTTAATTATGTGGCGTCCGTGGGAAAATTGCAATAGTGGCTATCGCAAGAGAAAACATTTATCACTTGACGCTAAACAAATAGTGAAAAATGTTTACGACAGTTTGGTCAAAAGAAGTTTGAATAAACAAAGTGCTTTGTTCACTCAGGAACCGGAAAAAACGGAAAGATTTTCAAATGTGTCAAGTAGACGATTGTGAAAAAGCCGTCATCAGGAGAAAAATATATTCTATCTATGAAGAGCAGTTGGTACCGACACTAGACAAAAAAGGATTAAGACTGATGCAGGACGGGACCAATATACATTGTGACCGATCAACCCTTCACAGAATTCTCTTAAGAATGGGATTCACGTTCCGAAAAATCAACAAAAGGCAAGTAGTGATGGAGTCACAAAGATTACCAATGTTGCGATATACTTATTTAGAAGAAATTAAAAAGTATCGATCAGAGAATTGGCCAATAATTTACGTTGACGAAACATGGCTCTATACCGATGACACTGTGCAAAAAGCGTGGATTGACAGCAGTATAAAATGTCTACGTACTAACGCACCTTCAAATAAAGGTAAACGAATAATCATTTTGCATGCTGGATCTGAAAATGGCTCGGCTTCAAATTCTCTACTATTATCATCTGCAAAAAACATAAAAGATTCTAGTTTGGGCTACCACGACCGCAGAACTTTTTGAAAATTGGTTTCAAAAAGGTTATAAATGATATACCTTGTGAAAGCTGGAAGAATTCCATTCAACACATTGCTAAAATTGAAGTCTAATATACTTATGTAAATAATATAAAACCACTAATAATTACCTCAGCTGATCACAGTGATAGTGAAACCGAATTGGGCTTAAGTTAAAATATATTTCCGTACGGAACACTTCGGTGTCTGTATGTCTGTCTGTCTGTCTGTCTGTCACACCCGATTTTCTCCGAAACTATTTGACATAGAAAGTTGAAATACTTGCGCGCACTTTTCTTTGTATTATTTTTAACAAATCGCGAAAAATCGCTATCCCCCGCCTTATCTCGAAAAGTACTTATTAAAAAATTTTGAAAAAATTCCGGAATATTCTCTACGGGGTGTAGATTGAACGAAAATTATCACGAGTGCATTACCTTTAATAATTTTTCTGGTATTTAAAAAAAAAAAAAAAAATTTCAAGGTCATCAGATTTCAGTAAAGATTGGAAGCAAACTTTGTTGAACTCATTTGGGGTGTGTTTTGTGAAGTCACTGATCATTTTATACATCTGTAACAAAATTTTTTATTTTAAAAGTAATCAACGTACGGAACACTAATTGCGCAAGTTCAACTTGCACTTGACCGGTTATTTATTTATACAATATCTCCCCTCTTGTAAACCCCACTCATTTAAACTGTATATTTGTACTTCTTATCCATTTGTTTTTACATGCATCTATAAATAAACATCTCCAAAAACACTTATAATTTTATTTATTTGCATTAATGAATAAAATTGTTAAGTCGATCTCTGCAACCTATCATAAACAAAAGGTCAGAGTTTTTATATTGCCCACTTAAAACGCAAAAATCAGGATCTTATATTTTGGGACAGTCTATACTACGAAACTGCAGTCACGCCTAGTTCAATTTTTTGTACGTGTCAGTTAACAAAATTAAAGTATACTCTATAACTTGTGTTGTTGTGAATGGAGATAAGTTGTATTAATTTGGCAAAATTACAAAATTACTGCTGGAAAGTAAAACATAATACTGAAGAAGTAGAAAAAATAAATTACTAATTATTATTAATACTTTTTAGGATATGTAAGAATAGTAGATTTTGGCTTTTCCAAAAGGTTAGGTTACAGTAGTAAAACTTGGACGTTCTGTGGTACTCCAGAGTATGTTGCTCCAGAGACGATTTTAAATAAAGGACATGACAGAGCTGTAGATTATTGGGCTCTAGGAATTTTAATGCACGAATTATTGACTGGAAAGTAAGTAAAAAAATATGATATCTATATTTCTTATAAAATCGTGAACGTATTTTGGAATATGATATACGGTTCATACAAATTAAAGTTAATGCATAGGTAGTTACTCATTTACCTAATCGTCAGTAGTTTAATAAACATGTAGCTTAAACTATGTTGACACTACTCAGAATACGTCACCACTACACCAAACACTTTATTTTTGCAATCGACTTGCGTTTCGCTAACTATATTAGCGTCATCGCTTCTGATGAAGCCAACATGGTTAGCGAAACGTGCGTGTAGTGATGATATATAGTGAGTATGTAGTTTATAGTGATAGTGTAGTGTGTTTAGTGCAAACCCTAAGAGAGGCCGAAAAAGGTGCTTTTTTCCAAGTTGTGTATAGTGTATCGGCTCCACAGCATCAAGCACTATTAAAATCATCCGTTAACAATTAAAGATAATGTACTAAGCGTGGTCAGAGCCATCTTAGCGCAATTAAAAATATCTGACGATTTAGTCAAGGTACTTGAAACTCAAAATAAAGAATTAAAGAAAAAATTGCTTTAAAATAGAGAGGATGCAGGTTTTGGCAGACAACCAAAACCTTAGAGTTATCCTCAATAACATGAGAGAAGAGCTGAAAGCCTTAGAAACGAATACAATGATCAGCAAACATAAAACTCAGCACAGCATGCGGCAGCCTAACAACAAAAATAACGCTCAAAAAAAAGCTCACAGTACAAATGGCGCCCATCTCTGGCCCTTCTTTACGATCCTTGGCGCTCAATCTCTACGGCCCAAATAACGACACTAGCACCCTCTCAAGCACATGAATCCTCTGTAACATAAAATTCTACCATTAGTTTCATAATTGAACAAAACAGATACCACTAACCGGGCACTTTCAGGACAAGTATCACCAACCACTTAAGACTACAGTAAGATAACCAATTCCTAAAAAAAAACACATGAGCGGTTCTATACTTAGCAAAAAGACAAACTAATGTGCATAATACTGAAAGAAATCTTGTTAACCCCTAAGCAGGATTACACCCACAGACAATAATCAAATGGAACTATTCGAGCGGCGCCCTCGTGCCATTTGGTTTAATCCTACTTCCTAAGATAGACAAAAGCATGTTCCAAGTCACAGGAATAGTACACATCAAAATCATGGTGATAACCTAAAGAACTAGGTATGAATCAGCATAAGTCACACTAACTAGTTATTTAGCCATTCTACCCATACCTGTCCTACCCTGCGTGAAATGCGAAGAAAATATCAGTACTCGACCTATACTCTTCATCCGACCGTGGATGCCCAAAACATCATAAAACAGAAAATACTTATGAGCCTTAGCATCCAGCCAAAACACAACACAAAGTAAGAACAAGCCCTCAATGCTCCATAGCTATCGGAAAGACATACAAATACGGTACTTTTGCAAATATGATAACGCCATTGATACAAAATGCAACCAGCAACGATCACATATTAATACACAAAACCAAAGGAAAAAAAAAACCTACCACGTTCACTTTCAAAAAATATTTGATAAAGTAATAAGATAAATCTTTAGAAAAGGTCAGAGCCCACTGTAGTACTACGCACAAACTGTCGAATTACGAGAATCACTTGGACTAACAACCGGAGTTCAACACCCATGTAGTCTTGTAAATATCAAGTAGAGTACTTAAACATTATAAACGACAGATTTTAACATTAAATTTTTAAAAAATAATGTTCCAGCGACATTATTTCATGTCACTTTCAATTTAAACAAAAAAACATTTTCCTATATTTCGTGTTCTTTAAATCTAAGACTTTCTTCGGAGCGTAGACCTCACATTTTGTATTTTAAGTACTATATATTTCTGTAAGTTCTTAATTTTAATTTTTGTTATTACAGTCCTCCATTCACAGCATCAGATCCAATGAAAACTTACAATTTAATTCTTAAAGGAATCGATATGATTGATTTTGCAAAATATAATGTTGGACGATCGGCTCAAAGTCTCATTAAAAAACTTTGTAGAGATCTACCGTCTGAAAGGCTTGGCTATCAACGTGGAGGAATTATGGATATTAAAAAGCACAAGTATGTATCTATTATATGTATATTAGGATTACTTAACTGTTTAGTGTTCTAGTAATTCTAAATATGTTCAGCTGAAAAGGGTCTAAACATATTTAGATAGATTCGACACAAATAAATAAAGTAATAGCAGAAGTTACATTAAATTCACTACCACCATATACAGGGTGCCCCATATGTATGGAATAATGATTCCACAGCATTTATTAATCAGTGAATCAAAAAAATGTTTAAATAAAAGTTATAGGGTATTATACGGCGCACATGTCGACGTTGGCAATAAAATGTTTTGAACTGTCATTTCGAAGAAATTACGCCATCTTGTTTTTTTTTAAATGGAAAGCCCTGTATATTATTTTATTTTTGAGAAATACTAAAAAAAACTAGATATTATTTGTCTAACATACCATATATCTAAATTGAACTGTTTTGGAAATATTGTCATTTGAAATTTATATAAAAAGACAAAAAAAAACTATTAATAAATACTCTAGGTTTATTTTTAAGATAACAATTGCTGAAAATGGCTACCGTTAACAGCGAGGCAATGACCCAATCTGTCATAAACAGTCTGAAGAGAGTTTCGCAGAGAATCCGGGGTGATCTGTGCTACTTCATATTGAATTCTTTATTTTAGATCTTCTACAGTTCTACCCCATTTTTTTTGTTAAGCGGCCTTAGAGTTGGAAAGCGTGATTCTTGTAACGGTTGTATTGAAACTTTCAAACAGATGCTGAGCGCAATTGTTTGTTGGCAGCTGTGATAAGTGATCGGTGTTACACATTTCGTAGAAATGGATAAACACGCGTATCATGGAAGGACAAAACACTTTTATTTAAAAAAGTGGACTGCAACCCAAAGGTTAAAACAGTAACTGGTTCATATTATAAAACCATTGCCACCATTCGCATCGTTAGTTGAAGCACAAACGATCAAGATTAGCCAGTCAAAAATTGCTCTTTCACCAGAACAATGCGCCTGCTCACACATCGGTCGTTGCAATTCTCCAGACTTGGCCGGACTGTTTTTGTTTCCCAATCTCAAAAATTCGCTTAGAGGGTAGAAATTTTCGTCAAATGAAGAGGTTATTTGTGCTGTAAACAAATATTACGTATAGTTCAAATTTTTTTAGGAGGGAATAAGAAAATTGGAATCTCGCTGAATAAAATGAATTGAGCTCGTTGAATATTATGTTGAGAAATAAATTTTTGTTTTTAAAAAAAAATGTCATTTATCTTGGTTTTTAAAAGATTTTTCCATCTATCCTCGTATATATAGATAGCTAATACTTGGATTTTTCAAATTTGTGAATAACTTCTACTACCTACTTTTGATTATTTTGCTTCCTTTTGATAATTTTTAAGATAATAGCATTCAGAAATTGTTTTTTTATAGTGTGATAACCATCGAAAGCAATACTAACATACGAAATCTTAACTTTTCATACCAGAATAGTAGTATGCGCACATTAAATGTACTATATTTCCAGGGAATGCAAATACCTACTGTCCTTTTTTCCAACCCTAGAATGAGTAAGACATCATCAAATATCGGATGGTTGTAGCTTCTACTTGATGGAAATTCATTATATATATATATATATATATATATATATATATATATATATATATATATATATATATATATATATATATAATAAAAGACTATTTTTGGTCAATTTCCACTATTTTGTTTTGTAATGACGCGTGTCGATGCAACTCGAGATCAGATCTACATTTTACACTGTCAAGTTAGGTTTTTGTCATTGTCTTTATTGAATTTAAGTTAGGCTATGCCTCTTACTTACATTTATGATAGCTTATATTCCTATACTACTTAACCTAGGTTCTATACAGTAATCCTAATTAACTTAACCTAGGACATTGGGTTTTAATTACATTGGTTGACTAATCTAACTTAACTAGAGCTTAATTCTAAACTAATCTAGAACTTAATTCTAAACTTAATCTAGGTTACAATCTTCATGGGGGTGGGGGAGGGCCATCATCTTCGTCGGATATGGGGTCAGAAGGTCTTGGATAGTGATGGCGGGCGTTGGCGGGCACGTGGAATGCGCTCCTTATGGTGGCGTTTGGGTGTTGTAGCGCCTTTGCGAAGAACTTGTTGTTGGTGGACCTCATGTGTGCCTTGATTGTTGGCACACCGAGGTCTCTATGCAATTGACGGTTTCGGACGAACCATGGGGCTCCCGTGATCATCCTCAGGGCCTTGTTCTGTACTGCCTGAAGTTGAGCTCTGCGTGTCTTGGTGAGTTTAGACCAAGTAGGGCAGGCGTGTGTGAGTCCTGCCCTCACGATGGTTTTATAAATTAGCAGCTTGATTTTTGGTTGCAACTTACTGGACCGGCTGATGATTGGGTACAGCTTGCCCAGTAGTTGCTTGGCTTTCCTTGAGGCAGCACAGACCTGGTCTTTCCAGATGAGGTGTTTGTCATACTGGATTCCCAGGTACTTGATGGTGGTTGCCCATTGGATGCGGGATCCCTGGAGCTGGAGTTGTCCATAAGGAGTGCCGTTGCCTTTGGCGAAGACGATGGCCTGTGTCTTACATGGGTTTAGCTGGATCTTCCATCGGTCGAACCAGGGGGCGAGGACGTTCAGGTGGCGCTGCAATCTACTGGTGATGATTCTGTAGCTGCTGGATTCTGCTATGATGGCTGTGTCGTCAGCATACAGGAGTAGGGTAGTCTGATCCGTTTTTGGAATGTCGGCTGTGAAAATGTTAAAGAGGTGGGGGGAGAGGACGGAGCCTTGAGGGACTCCGGCTCTAATGGCCTTGACTTCGGAGGTGGCCTTATCGACTCTGACTTGGAATGTTCTGTCAGAGACGAAGGATTGAATGAGTTTGTTAATGAAAAGGGGGTAGCCGTGTCGGATCAGTTTCAGAATGAGGCCTTCGTGCCAGACTCGGTCGAAGGCCTTTGCTACATCGAGAAACACAGCTCCAGCTTTGTGACGTTTGTTGAAGCTGTTGGAAATGGTTTGGGCGAGTTTCGTGGTGTGATGGATGGTGCCATGAAGGGGCTGGAAGCCATACTGTTCGTCAGGGACAACACGGAGCGCTGTGGACTTTGCTCTGACAATTTCGAGGATGACTTTTTCAGCTATCTTGCCAAGGCCTGGAAGTAGGCTGATTGGCCTATAGCTGCTTGCCTCATGAGATGGAGAGCCTGGTTTTTTAATCATAATGATCTCAGCTTTTTTCCAGTAGAGTGGAAAATAGCTGAGTCTCAGTATGCTGTTAATGATATTGGTGGCTTCTGAGATCTGTTTCTTGGGGAGTTTTTTGAGGGCTTTATTTGTGATTTTATCATGACCTGGGGGCTTTTCGGATTGAGGTAAATCGAATGATCTCATTAACAGCGGAGGGGGTTGTGAAGTACGTATTGCGAGGGGGCTGGGCAAGATTTAGGGTCTGTATGGTTGTAGCGACCCTAAGATCACGGGCTGGATCGGGATGGGCAGGAGTGTTAGGAGAAAACTGTTCCTCTAGCAGATCTGCCAGAAGGTCAGCCTTCTCCTGGGTTGTGGAGGCTGTGGTGCCGGCGTGGGTGAGGGCTGGAATGGACCTAGGCTCGTCATTGGAAAGGGCTGTTGCCATTTTCCAAAGAGAGCAGTCCTGGGTAGTGAGGGATTCTACTTTGGACTCCCACCTGCTGCTGTGGTCAAGTTAGGTTTAATGTTTACAATTTTATATAATTTCTTAATTACAATATTACACCTAATTAAATTATATTGATGGTATTGGAAAACCCACACAGACAGGGAATTAGGAGAATAAATTCAATAATCGTGAATTGTTCTACCTGGTCGTTGAGTAAAGTACCTGGTCTAACCAGTTGTTTCCTATATGTCTGCTCTAGCATATAAGACGTCATTTTTTTTAATTGATTTACTCAAATGGCATACCAAATTTGAACCTAAATACAATATCAAAAACTCATACGAAATCGTGGATAAAATTAAGAATATAACAATACTAGATAATTCTAAATTAGTTTCTTTCATTGTCAAAAAACTTATTTCCAAGTCTTCCCCCAGACGAAACAATAATTTTAATAGAGAACCTATTAACAAAAAACAAAGTAAATGAAGTTATAAAAATGGACATAATTAATTTATTAAGAACTTGCCTAAGACAAAATTATTTTTCATTTAACAATAAATTCTACAATAGTAAGGAAGGGTTAATTATGGAGAGTCCATTAAGCCCATTACTTGCCAAAATTTTCATGGACAGTATTGAAACAATGATATTTAACAACCATAATAATAGTAGTAATAATTGTCTATACTGGTATCGATACGTAGACGATATAATTGTTTGCTTTACAGGTACGGACAGACAGTTAACTCACTTTTTACAGTACATTAATTCTTTACATAGAAATATCAGTTTTACAATGGAAGAAGAAGTCGAACGGAAAATCAACTTCCTAGACTTAACAATCAGTAAAACCATGAAAAAAAAAACATGAATTTGCAATATATCACAAACCTTGTCATACAGATATCACAATTCACAATAGTTGTCACCACCCTAACCATCATAAACTTGCGGCTTATCATAGCTTTATACATAGACTAACTAATATTCCCTTATCAGAGGACAATTTTACTAAAAAATTAAACTACATGAAACAAGTAGCCGTTAACAACGGTTATTCAGTTACTTTAATCGATAACATCGTTAGAAAAAAACTTAGAAACAAGACTATCTCAGCAATATACTCATGTTTTAAGGACAGAAAAACCACATTTAAATGCTTAACCTATTTCAGTAAACCAACAGAAAAACTGGGAAAATTTTTAAATCAAAAAAATATCGACGTAGCTTACAAGACTAACAACACTATAGGGAAATATCTCAAAAACTACAAACCACAAATCAATAAAGATGATAAATCAAGGGTATATCAATTAACATATGGGTCATGTCCTAAAACATACATAGGACAAACTGGACCTACATTTATACAAAGAATTACAGAACACGAAAAAAGTTTCATCCATAGAAAGTCTAATTTAACATATGTTAATCATCTTTTAACAGAAAATCACACGTTTAATAAGAATTTCAAAATTTTACATACCCAACAAAAAGATTTAAAACTAAACCTTTTAGAGACAATGCAAATAAATCGATTAAGGACTACAGGTAATTTACTCAACGATCAGGTAGATTTAAACAATTCACCGTTATTGAATTTATTCTCCTAATTCCATATCTATGTGGATTTTCTAATACCATCAATTTAATTTAATTAGGTGTAATATTATAATTAAGAAATTATATAAAATTGTAAACATTAAACCTAACTTGACAGTGTAAAATGTAGATCTGAGGCAGATGCATCGACAGCGAAACGCGTCATCACAAAATAAACTAGTGGAAATTGACTAAAAACAATCTTTTATTATATATTCATCATCAAGTATTTTAAGAATCTAAACATAGTTTTATTTTTCAGGTGGTTTCAAGGATTCGACTGGGACGGACTAGTGGAAAGAACACTAACATCTCCCATTCAGCAACCAGTGAGAGGACCATGCGATACCACAAATTTCGACTGTTTCGCAAAAGATAATGATATTCCTCCTGATGAAACGTCAGATTGGGATATCAATTTTTGATATAAGGTTATTTAGTTATGTCTATACACTAGTACAGGGTAAATCACCTGATCATGAGTTAAGTTCTAGCTGGACAAAGATAAGAGGGAACATAAAAGAATTTTACGAGCAATTTAAGACAATCATGAAAATAGATTGATGTTTTTGAAAATAAACTGCTGAATAAAATTTTTACTGTAATGTAATATTTGTATGTATGTATAAATATTTTCTCAAATTTCTGAAGTTAGTAATGTAATTGCTGAAGATTTAAAAGTAAAGAATCCTAAGTCATTCATTGCATATAATTTTTTTTATTAAATCGATAATGTGCTTAGTTCTGTTTAAAAACATCTCAGTTAACAAACGTTGCTTTAAAGATTTTTACTTTAAATAATTTCCAGTACATATTTTACTACACGTAAAATATTTGATAAAAAATATGTGATCGAATTTATTTTGAGATTTTGCACCTTCAATTAAATATGTATAGACCAAGAGGGGCGACCCGAAATTATGACCTGTCGATTAACCGTCTGCCTAGTTGTTCATTTTATCAGGCGAGTCGAATGAAACGCCTTTAACGTTGTTTTTGGACTGTCGTTTAACCACTTAAAACAAGTACCATAACATTTGTTTAGTTTTTTCTTGATAAAATAAGGGGGAACCTGCAAAAGGCAGATCGAAAACCGAGGCTGGACGCGCTTTTTCCAGCCAAAAACGGCAGTTTTTCGAGTTTTTGAATAAATTTGTTTTGGATCCTACGCGTCAGCCCAAATTAATTTTGGAAAATTTTAGGCCTTAATTAATAAAAAATTACGGGGGCAGACACCTCACTTGTAGCCAAACAAGCCGAGGCATTTTCAAAATTCAAAAAAAAAATCGAAATTCTGGTAGTATAGCCGCTATTATAGGTTCTACATAAAATTCGTACCAGATGACTAAAATTGTTACTTTTTTTATGTTTTTCGACCCATAGAATCCGAATTTACCATTCTCGAGGCCCCATAATATTCAGGCCTTTCGCCGTGGACCTGAAAAAGCCTTTTTTGTGCAATTTTTGGAACATCCCATCTATTGGGAGGGTAAATCGATCATTTTCATATGTAATAGAATTCGTGAAATTCGGAACAACTAGTCCCAATGAATAAAATTCTTTCTACTATGGGCTTCTCTACTATGGGCCCAATTAGGCTCAAATCGGTATTTGTTTATAATACCAGTTTTTGGCATCCAAATGAAAAGTTCGTTCGAGATTCTTCAAATATAATTACGTTTGAAAAGGGTTAATTTCCTATTTCTATGAAATATTAAGCCGACAGTCGATTCATACGAATGTTGAACATTTATAGAAAATATACTGGAAAATATTTATTTTTTTAATACACTGTAAAAAAATTTTAGATGAATTTAAAATATTTACTTAAAATTAAATTTTCTAAATTTTCAAGCGTTTAATCGAAATTGGCACCCTAAAGCTAGATCCGGTCTCGGCGACGTTTGTCCTTTGGGGTGCTCGACTTTTTTAGTGTCGACAAGCATTTTGTGCCTTCTCTGGGCATTTCAGGGCACGAGGGCCGCAAAATCAACGTTAAAGTCATTTATTCGACACACCCGCTAGAACGAACAGCTAGGCAGCGGTTAGTCGACAGATCAAAATTTCGGATCGCCCTCTTAGTCTATTAGGCACATACCTATTATCTAAACAGCGAATTTTAAAAGTAGTTTAATAACATTTCGTTAAACACCTTAAGTTTGTTCATCAGTTTACATTAATTAGAGAAAATTTATAAAATATTTAGAAATGTAATCATGGTGGTTTAAAATTGTAATCACTTACGTGCCATAATAATTTTTAAAACAGTCTCGTTGAATTTAAGAATAAAACCAGAAATTAAACACTATTATTCAAACAGTATTTTAAGAGCTTGTTTAAAAAAAAATAAAAATATAATAACATTCAACATACTTTTGCAATCCCTAGTCTTTGTAAAATTGTAGATATAATATATAAAATTTATAAAATAAATACTTATAAACCTATGTAGATTAACTAATAAATTGTTTTTCTGGTAAATGGGAACAAAAAACCATTAGTGGCAATTCTTCCTGTATATCCTTTTTAAAAAATAATAAAGTGCCTTTTCTGAACAATATTTTTTAGGAAGGAGAAACCTTATAATGTAGATACTATGTATATTGTTCCAAGAATCGGCCTTAATCATATTATACATATATTTTATTTAGTGCCATTTTTACAATACATATGTGCACTCTGCGTAGATCTAAGAGAGGTAAAAGTACATCAAGTTCTCAAGATTGTCCATTTTCTACATACCATATGGTATGTAGATACAAAAATTCTTGTTAATATCCCGAATTTTTTATTTAAGTGATGTTCAATTCGCTACCCCTTTCGTACTGAACTTCACACATCTTCCATCCATTCCAATTTAACATTGAAAAAAGTTAAGATATCTTGAATACTTTAACTTTTTAAATGTTAATTTAGAATCGATTCTTGTTCATTTGAATTTTTTTCTCCTTTGTCTTACAGTCTTTCGCCTGAAGAAGTGCTGAAATCCACCGGGAAACCGGTAGCATATTGAACATCACATAAATAAAGAATTTGGGATATCAACAAGACTTTTCTTGTTACATACCATATAAAAGTACATCAGTAATGCCAAGTAAAAATCAAATCATTTTTGGGTTTTTAATATCGAAACCTTTTTTAAATGTTATGTCGTTCGATAAAATTAACATATAATTTATATTTCGAGTATTAAAACCAATTCAAAATACCCGAAGGTCACATAAACCCGTATGTCATTATTGAAAGTTAGATTTATTAAATAAATTTTACCAAAAAACACGAATGGAAATTTTTAAACTAGAGCTCTAAATCTAACCACCTGATTAGTAAGATACCATTTTCAACTTAAAACCTAAACTACCAAGATACTTGAGAAGGTGAAGCCTTCTTCCTTTTGTTCTATAACGACCCCTAATATAGTTTGTTAGTAGGAAACATATGCTGATTTAAGGGGAAAAGCCAAAACATTTTAAAAACACTATTAACATCCATTAACAAATTTAAAAACAAGTAAAAATGGTATAAAAAACTTGGGACTTTCATTTACAAAATTTTATAACCCAAGTGTTTTGAAATCACAAGTAAAATAAAAACGACCCATATCTGAAATTGTTTTCCAAATAAACAAATCCATCTCCCTTAAAACATTATTGTGTCAATTTGCCTCGATTATTGAATATACTAGGATATCAATCAAATATATTCCCTGCTAAAACAAGAATATAAAATTGCGTCTCGAAACACACTAATAACTACTCAAGTGAAACTCAAGTCAAAAATGAAACTGATCTCAGAACATTTTTTTACCTCTCTCTATACTTTTATACATCCTTTTACGCACATATAAAAAGACACCAATAAGATTCGAATACTTGGTAGCGTCTTCTTAAGGCAAATTTTTATATCAAGTAAACTGATCTAATTTAGACGACAAACAACAAAGACAAAGTAACCAAAAATTAATTATTATTAATTCACAAACTCGATTCAATGGGTAATATTTTACGTAATATTACTTAAATTTATAGAATATTATAAGTAATCTAAAACTGAGAATATGTTGAGTTGAGAAGAGAAATCTATTGTATTTGTTACTAATTAAAAGTTCCAAAAATGTATATATCTTTAGCGTTATAAAACGAAATGGAAATTTTAGCACACACACTTCGGATTTCAATGGTACTCATGATTAATTAATTGCTCTTTTAATTGTATTTCTCCATCGGGATCTGTCTTAGGTTATTTTATGGGCATTTTCCAAGTTTGTGTCAAATAGTTTTGTGGCATCTAGTGGGTGATCTTCCCCTTCTTCCTTTACCTTCTGTCTTTCCCTGAACTACAAGTCTTTTTTTGTTATCGCTATGTCTAATGTTACCGCTGACTCTTAATATTCTTGCATATGTCATTCAAGATAGCCTCTAAGTTGGCTGGACTTCGTATTTGACGCACTCTACGCCAGCACCACATCTCGAATGCTCAATTCGCCTTCGATCTGCTTATCCGAAGACAAGCGCGTTTAATTTTAATAATATATCTGTCCCTCTAGATTAATGAAGTTAGATAGACAGGACTGAATTGTGTAGATCAGTACTTTGCTGACATGGGTCATCAAGGATATTAGTCTGGAGTTAGCGCAGATATCAGTTGCGTCCTTCTTATAGCAATCGTGGTAGTCCATTCTTGAGGCCATTAACAAGTTTTTCCAGTTGTTATTGTGTTACATATAAATTGCTTTCAGCACTTTGAGATTCATTATTTTGATCCCCTCCGCCGTGATCAAATCAATTAATGAAGCTTTTCCCAGTTTAAGTTTTCTTATGGCATCCTCGATTTCTTCCATCATAATTACTGATTCTTCTTCTGGGTCTCTATTTTCCGATAGTCTGTTTTCTCTGCCTGCATATAATTTTTGACAATATTTCCTCCTTACTTCTGCAATGTCTTCCAAGACGTTTATTGTCGTTCCATCAGCATCCCTTATATACTAAGTTTTTGGTTAAACATTTTTTGTTAATTTTCTGATGGCTTTAAATAAGTCCTTAGAGTTGTTACTATTAGAGTGTCATTGAATTGTTTTACATAATTCATTGATGTACAACTTTTTGTCCCTTTTACTATGTTGTTGTATCAGGTTTAATAAATAAAGGATCTACGGAAACGTATGGAAGCCGCAATATATTATCTGCAGATGAGATAATATTTTTAGTTGGTAGATAAAACAGGCTTGTTCTTAAGAGCTACCTACTTTAAAATAAGTAAGTATTAAAACAAGAACTTTTTAATTCTATAATTGAGGTGTCCGTTACTTTGTGACACTGCATTTTAAATTTCTAAATGAAATGAAACGAATTATTTTGTTATTTGTCACTTATTTTTTTATTTATCTGCTACTGCAGTTTCGTAGATTTTCTACATTGTCAAGCGTACTACTACAAACTAAGGTGGTTTATTTATGATTTATAACAAATTTCCAGGTATAATTTGAAATTACCCATCATTAAATTACAATGAACTTAAATTAAATTATTTTATTACAAAGAGTTAAATGACATTATTGTTTCAAATTTGAAGAAATATTTTTCAATATTTTCTTAAAACTTTTTACAAAAATTCCTTCTTCAAAGATATATTTAAAAAACTTGTAAAATATGTCAAACAGGGTTGAATTCTGAACATCTGTTTGATTATTTAATAGGATTGTATCTTTATTTTTATTGTGCTTGTAGATCTCTATGGCTTCTAAAATATTTAATTTTCTTCTTTTTGTAATATTTGTAGATTATTTATGTCTGGAAAAATAAGATTTGTTTGATGGAAGTAGTTAACAAATTTGGGGTTTTCTTTGTTTAATCAAAAGAAGTTTGCTGTTCTTTTTAAATCTAGTATCCAAATTCCTCCCTGTTTGGCCTTTATAACAGCTATTACATTCATTACAGGACAGTTTATAAACTCCAGAGTCTTTGTATTTATGAGTTTTGTCTTTTACATTGAAAAAGAGGGAGGAAAGTTTTTGGGTGATTTAAAAGCAATATTTATGTTGTCTTATGCGAGTATATATGCAATTTTATATACTCGCAAAAGACAACATAAATATCGCTTTTAAATCACCCCTGAAACTTTCCTCCCTCTTTTTCAATGTAAAATACAAAACTCATAAATGCAAAGACTCTGGATTTTATAAACTGTCATGTAACGAATGTAATAGCTGCCAAACAGGGAGGAATTTCGATACTAGATTTAAAGAACATCAAATATCTATTAGATTAAAAAAAGAAAACTCCAACTTTGCTAATCACTTCCATCAAACAAATCATATTTTTCCAGACATAAATAATCTACAAATATTACATAAAGCACAAAAAGGAAGAAAACTAAATATTGTTGAAGCTATAGAGATCTACAAGCACAATAATAATAAAGATACAATCCTATTAAATAATCAAACATGTTCAGAATTCAACCCTGTTTTTGACGTATTTTAGAAGTTTTTTAGATATATCTTTGAAGAAGGAATTTTTGTAAAAAGTTTTAGGAAATTATGAAAAGTATTTCTTCAAATTTGAAACAATAATGTCAATTAACCCTTTGTAATAAAATAATTTAATTTAAGTTCATTGTAATTTATTGATGGGTAATTCCAAATTGTACAGGGAAATTTGTTATAAATCATAAACAAACCACCTTAGTTTGTACTATTACGCTTGACAATGTAGAAAACCTACGAAACTGCAGTAGCAGATAAATAAAAAAATAAGTGACAAATAACAAAGTAATTTGTTTCATTTCATTTAGAAATTTAAGAAGTTTTATTTAATAATTTGATTGTACTATTATAAAAACTTTTTTATTAGAAATAGTGGTAGAAAGAAAATAAATACAAAAACAATCAAAATCAATGTAAAATTAAAAAAGTTAATAATTAAAAAACGACTGTCAGGAGAAGCAATAAAAAGGACATTGTAAGTAATAAAAATGCTTTTAGTGTACGCAAGGTTCCTACGAGTATAGAGTAAAATTGGCACTAAGCCTTTACATCTGCAATACAATTTAAGTCTTAATAATTATTGGTGGTGCTGTGATATCTTTAATCATAATTTTTAAGAATATTCGACAGAAGGATTCGGTTTATAATAATAATGAATTATTATATAGTATTATAGTATATTAGTATATTAGTATTATACTAGTTTTGCTAAGATTTGTAACTTTAATATGGAATAAATATTTTTTCGGAATATGTTTATTTATTTTTGTTGTTACATAACTTTCTAGCATGGTTCCTCATTCGACTAAGTTTCTACGCCTTACTGTACTCCGTCAATGTTCTTTTCTTATCTTTTAGTTTCATGTGTTCTCTGCTCCCCGCTTCTAGCGTCTTATGCCAAAAAAAACCGGCTAAGTTCAAGTCGGAGTTGAGCAATTAGTGTTCCGTACGGTGAGTGCTTTTAAAATAACATTTTTGCTACGGAGGTATAAAATGATCAGTGACTTCATAAAACACACCCCAACTGAGTTTTCAACAAAATTTGTTTTCTATCTTTGTTCTCATATAACAGATAAATTATGAAAAGTAATGCACTCGTACTAATTTTCATTTAATATACACCTTATGAAGAACATCCATAGTCTTTTCGAAATTATTTGATTCATATTCTTAAAAATAGATGTGAGGAACCGCGATATTTGACAGTTTGACACCCCACTCGATAACCTTGATTTTTTTTTCATACTAGATAAATTATCGAAGGTAATGCGCTCGTGATAATTTTCGTACAATCTACACCTTATGGAAAATATTCTAGAATTTTTTGAAATTTTCTGGTTGGTACTCTTAAAGATAGGATGGAGGGACAGCAATTTTTGGCGCGGCTTTTAAAAAATAATATAATGAAAAATTTGCACGAATATCACATAATACGTGGGTTGCTATTTTATATTTCTGGCCTAATAATGAAAAACAAATATTTATGATCGAAATTGGTTTTATTGTTTTTCAAAATATTCTCCATGAAGATCAATACACTTTTGCATGCGTTTGAAAACCAATTTTCGAAGCACTTTTTCCACTCCGATTGAGGTAACTCCAAAAGATGCGTTTTGAATGCATCAAACCGCTTCTTCGGGTGTCGAAAATCGTAGACCACGTAATTTGTTTTTCGTGTGCGGTAATAAAAAAAAGTCATTGGGTGCCAAATCAGGGCTGTACGGCGGATGACCCATTTAATTCGATGTTTTGGCCGGTCAAAAATTCCTTTGTTTGAGCCGATGTGTGAGAGCTCGCATTGTCATGATGAAGAATGATTCGCCTCTTCTCAACCTTTTTCCGAATTTTTCCGAAGACTTCTGGCAAACAAATGGTCGTGTACCATTCAGAATTGACCGTCCTACGTTGCTCTAACGCCACTGTCGCCACGTGACCCGTAATGCCGAAGAAACAGGCAACCATTTGCTTCGATGTGCTTCTTCCGCGAAGCTTGGAAGACCCATACAGTCGATTGCTATTTTGTTTCGGGCTCATATGCATAGATCCATGATTCGTCACCTGTGTAGATGTTATACACAGCCTTTGATGCACCTCGATCGTATTTTTTCAACATTTCCTTGCTCCAATCGACACGAGCCTTCTCTTGAGCGTTTGTCAGATTATGCGGGATCCAACGCGAACAAATCTTTTTTACGGCCAAATGATCATGCAATATCTTATTGATGCTTGTCATACTAATACCCAAAGATGCTTCAATCTCACGGTATATCACATGACGATCTTGCTTTATCAGTTCACGCACAGCATCGATGTTTTCTGGCACAACAACCGAATTAGTCCTGGAGCGAACGTCGGCCACGATTGAATTGGTTATACCAGTTTTTTACAGTGCTGTAGGATGGTGCTTCATCGCCGTATAAAGAATTAAGTTTATCGATGCACTCTTGTCTTGATAATTCACGTCTAAAGTTATGGAAAATAATCGCACGAAAATGATCACGAGTTAATTCCATTTTGTGCACAAGATTAATTTTTTAAGTTACTGTAAACTACACAAATTGCGCTCAAATGACAAAATGTTTGTTCAAAATAGCTTATGTTCAACAGTGCCAAGTTTCTAATGGAAACGTCAGATGACACCTGGCAACTCTTACTGTTGCCAAGGCCAGAAGTATAAATAGCAGCCCACGAATATATATTTTTTTAACTCGTGTTTTCAGAAGCTTTCATTTGACACCCCCACCCAATTACCCTGAAAAAATTTTTTGGATTTCTCATTTCACCCCCCAAAACTAATCCCTTAAGTCAAAATTTAACTTTCAAAACTTCACGGCTCTGATTGGACCATAAATTCTTATATTTCTGACAAATTTCACTTTTCTATGTCAAATAGTCGGACAAAATCACGTTACAGACCGACAGATAGACGGACACGGAAGTGATCCCATAAGTGTTCCGTACGGAACTATAAAAAAGACACTGTTTCATATATTCCACAGAAATGTAAATTTTTGTACTAGGTGTATTTTTCTAGCACCTATAATTTTTTCTTCCCTCACCATCGCCAACTAACGTACTCATGGATCATAAATCTGACATTCCTGGGTTTCTTCACGTTTTCATCGTTCTGTCTATCTATTGACACGATAACTCTCGAACGAAATGAGACATAGACCTCAAATTTACAACAGTTTTGGAGCTATAATGCTTAAAAGACAAGAGGTGGAAGGGATGGCAGCGGATATATTTTGTATACTTTTCATGGTACTATGAAATTTTCCTTGGATTCTGGTTGGTGAGGATTAAAGAAGATTGTTTCAGGTATATCTTCTCATATCTCTATTTCAGCGTTCTGAGATTTAAATTAATAAATATTATTTTCAATTTTAATAGAAATAGTATGTATAGGGAAATGACAGTTTTCGTTGTAAATATCACTCCTGGTACGTTTTGCTTATGGTAGAAGGCGACTAAAAGAACAAGTTAGATATTAGTTACCCAGATCTCACCAGGCTTCACCCGGTGTGATACTATTGCATCGAGTTAGGCTGCGTAAAGTTGCTTAATGTTTCGTAGCTGTGCCGCTGTCCCCAGACTGTAAGAAAAGAATAGCATGATGAAGCTTCCAAAATCAATAAATTCCAGAGGTAAAATAGCTCTCGCTCGGATCTCCGGAAGGCGGTGATTGGGGTGCATCAACATGCTGAGATCGCCATTTTAAAATAGATTTTTCGTCACATGCGAGATTTAAACTCAAACGTAAATTCAGTGCACCATCACCTGCAATTAAATAAGCCTCATGTACTCGCTCTTTGCAAAACTAAGGTCGGTTAATCGACCAGCACAGGCAACTTTCTCTATCCTGGGCACGACTTCTATTCCCATTTAGACATAACATAAGAATTTGTCTTTTTGGTCAGAAGCGATCTCTCTTGCCAATGAGAGGAGGCTCTGGAACCCGAAATTATGTTATGTATACTCAGCAAACCACAAAGTTTATCTGCTGCCTCTATTGACCACCACGGGACACTAAATTTAGAATATTTTTCGCTTCTCTTGCAGACACCATCGATCATTTACAGATTGAGTATTGAAATTGCGATCCTAAGCGCCTTTAATGTTCACAACATCAACTGGTCTAGGTATTCAAATACGACCAAAGAACAAGGCTGTGAAGCTGAATCAATCTAAATCAGTTGTTCCTTTACTTAGCTTATCGACGGCTTAACATAAATCCTTGATGGAGACGGAGAGCTCACTAGTCTTCGTAACCTGTTTTTAATCACCAATACAGAAATTTACACTGTCGCCGTAAATCCATCGTTAGGTTCTTCCGACCATAAGCTGATTTCGACATCGAGTCTCCTACCGATCAGTGACAGAGAGGCGCCTAAATCGCTCAAGATTTATAGTACCAAAGGAGTGATATGCTGTTCCACAATTCCACGGAGGCTGTACTTATAACATCACTGTACATGTGATAGAGATATTTACAACGAAAACTGTCATTTCCCTATACATACTATTTCTATTAAAATTGAAAATAATATTTAATAATTTAAATCTCAGAACGCTGAAATAGAGATATGAGAAGATATATCTGAAACAATCTTCTTTAATCCTCACCAACCAGAATCCAAGGAAAATTTCATAGTACCATGAAAAGTATAAAAAAAATATATCCACTGCCATCCCTTCCACCTCTTGTCTTTTAAGCATTATAGCTGCAAAACTGTTGTAAATTTGAAGTCTATATCTCATTTCGTTCGAGAGTTATCGTGTTAATAGATAGACAGAACAATGAAACGTGAAGAAACCCAGGAATGTCAGATTTATGATCCACGAGTACGTTAGTTCGCGATGGTAAGGGAAGAAAAAATTATAGGTGCTAGAAAAATACATATAGTATAAAAATTTACAGTTCTGTGAAATATATGAAACAGTGCCTTTTTTTGTAGTGTTCCGTATGGAACACTTATGAGATCACTTCGGTGTCCGTCTATCTGTCGGTCTGTTACGCGATTCTCTTCGAAACTATTTGAAATAGAAAGTTGAAATTTGTCAGAAATATAGGAATTGATGGTCCAATCAGAGCCGTGTAGTTTTGAAAGTTAAATTTTGACTTAAGGAGTTAGTTTTGGGGGGTGAAATGAGAAATCAAAAAAAAATTTTTTGGGTCATCCAGTGGGGTGTCAAATGAAAGCTTCTGAAAACACGAGTTAAAAAATATATAAAACGTGACACTTGCGTAAATTTTTCTTTATATTATTTTTAAAAAGCCGCCAAAAATCGCTGTCTCTCCATCCTATCTTTAAGAGTACTAACCAGAAAAGTTCAAAAAAAATCTAGAATATTTACCATAAGGCGATTTTTTTTTTTATAAGTCTAGCACACGTGCTACAGGGAAGTCCCTAAAGCACTCCAGGAGCGGCATGTGCGCGGAAAAAAAAAAAAAAGCGATTCACGTTGTTCTTGAATCGCTATAAATTGTACTCGGTGGGAAACACAGCGCTCGGCAAATTATTCCAAAGGGATGATGTTCTCTATATAAAAGACTGCTTGAAAAGCGTTGTACGCGGAGCAACAAGCTGAACCTCATACGGATGTGAAGCACCAGCGCGACGTGTATTTCTAACATGCACCGCTTTGGGAGGAATTAAGCGGGCTACATCCTTTGAACACTTTCCATGAAAATACTTGTAGAACAGACTCAAGTCGCCAACCGTTCTTCGATGTTCCAGCGAATCAAGGCGGCCAGTCAGTTCCGAGTCTCCAATCAGACGAACAGCTCTTCTCTGAACAGAATCCAACATATACAGTGTATGTTTGGGAGCGGAGCCCCAAACATGGGAGCAGTATTCCATAGTTGGTTGAATTGACCATAAAACTGATTTCGACATCGAGTCTCCAACCAATCAGTGACAGAGAGGCGCCTAAATCGCTCAAGATTTGGCACTACAAATCTGCTAAATGAGAAGAACTCATCGAATATTTTCGAACTTTTCCTTGGTGAGACGTTTCTTTTTGGTCGGACAACCCATGTGACGCTTTTTACTCACACGCTCCTGTTGAACATTAGGGAAAGAAAAGTTTGACTTTTGTCTTTACCACCTGAGAATGACAGGTCCCTACGCAATGGCCTGCCCGTTCTCAATCCTTAGGCATAATCAGGTAAAATAAAAGTAATGACCATGGGGTTAATACATGGGGTTCGCAGAAATTGAGCTCAGTTTTGTAAAAGTTCCGAAAAAGTTCACACATTCAAGTGTTACTTGAGAGAATTAGCTAAGAATGCCTACTTACCAGACAGACCTTTAGCGAGCGGAATAAGAGTGATCGTTTCTTGTAAGTTTTTTAGAAATCATTTATTACTCGAAAAAAACAAATTATAAAAAATATCTGGAAATCGCTAATAAAAGGATATGTAATAATGTAAGTACTGTGAAACAGATAGGTGACACGACATAAGTGCCTATATCCACGGTACGCGATATTGTTAAAAAGCTCTCTTTGGCCTCTACAATGGCCATTAAGATGGGTTTTAAATATCGGTTAATAATCAAGGATTAAGAAAATTAAGGTTTGAGTGTTTGCAATCTGTCAAAAGATATACTAGCGAAAATCGATCCAACTGTTACCTAGACGAAACTTGGTTCGACACCCACAATGTTATACAAAAAATGTGGGTTGATTCAAGTGTCAAATGTAAGATTAACGCTCCTTCAAATAAAGGAAAAAGGATCACCATAATACAAGTTAGTTAGGAAAATGGATGGATCCCGAATCATCAACTCTTATCGGCTAAAAATATTAAAGAATCAAAATTAGATTATTACCAAGTTACTACTGTTGAGTTTTTTGAAAGTTGGTTTTGAAGATTTTCTCTTAAAAGATGTCCCAGAACACAGTACTATGATCTTTGAGAATGCTAGTCGATAAATAAAGAAAGGATCATATTCAGCCGACACAGAATCTGGAATATAAGAATTTATTAGCTAATTACATACAGTTTAAAAAGAGTCATAAAATAGATGATTTGTCAGAGATACTCAAAGAATTTGATATCAATAAAGATTATGTTTGCGACAATATAGGAAAAAAAATTGTCGCACTCTTTTCAAATTACCACCATATTACTACATTTTTAACCCTAGAGAACATACATTGCACCAGATTAAGTCAATAATAAAAGTTGAAAATACAAAGCCAACTTTAAGTCCAAATGTTATAAATTTAATGAAAATTTTAAATGAAACCTCAGTAGAAGGATAGGAGCTGAAAATATAACGCCAACTTTAAGTCCAAACTACTCTATATATATCACCACTACACCAAACACTTTATTTTTCCACTCGACGCGCGTTTCGCTAACCATGTTAGCTTCATCAGGAGCGATGACTGACTAAAGCTAAACTACAAATCTACCCTATTTATACTTAGCCTAACCCTTGAATTACTCAAGCGGAACTAATGACATAGGCAAGGCCATCAGTTCCGGTCAAGTAACCAGTAGAGGGGACTACAAGGAATCTCTGTCTTTATTTAAAGTACTTTTACATTTTATGATTTCCATACTTTCGTATGCGTTCAACAATCTCCTATCAGACACATTCCTTATTAATCTTAGATTATTTAATGTTACAGTATGATCAGCTTCAAGGGCATGTTCGGCAATGCTAGACTTTTCTGTTCTATTGTATTTTAAGTGTGCTAAGTGTTCTTTAAATCTTGTTTTAATTGACCTTTTTGTTTGCCCAACATACTTTTTGTCACAATCATTACAACTAATTTCATAAATCCACTTTTCCTCACAATTGGGAATCTTATCTTTGGGATTTCCTAAGATATTCCTCAGATTGTCTGATGACTTATAGACTAAGGTGAGGCCTACCTTATTAAATGCCTTATTGAGTCCCTTGCTATATTTCGGATTATATGGTATGGAGACATACTTGGTGTTATTTTCTTCACGTGTAAAAAAGGTGGAATTCTGAATATTAAACCTAAACTTATGTCTATTTATTAGCTTATTTACTAAGTCATCGTCATAACCATTAACTCTAGTTATATTTCTAACACGATTCCTTTCTTTATTAAAGTTTACTCTATTGAGAGGGAAAGTGGCCAAACGATGAACTAAAAAATGTAATGAGGCTAATTTATGTTGTTTGCAGTGAAATGAATCATTAGGAATATATCTATCTGTTACTGTGTCCTTCCTATAGATATCAAATTCTAATCTATTATTATTTTTAATAATTAAAATATCTAGAAAAGGCAATTGTCCTTTGTTCTCAACTTCGTAAGTGAATTTAACGGAATCATACCGGCTATTTAATTTAGAAACAAAATCATCAATATTTGCTTTCTTTGTATCAAAAATCGCGAAAATATCATCCACATACCTATACCATACCCTTGGGAAATATTCGAATTCTTAACTGGCTTCGATTTCAAACTTACTCATGAATAAATTGGCTATGAAAGGTGATAAGCAATTACCCACAGCTGTTCCTTCTTTCTGAACATAAAAATTGATTTTCCATTGTACCAATTTCCAATATAACAATCAATTTTATGTTCAGAAAGAAGGAACAGCTATGGGTAATTGCTTATCACCTTTCATAGCCAATTTATTCATGAGTAAGTTTGAAATCGAAGCCAGTCAAGAATTCGAATATTTCCCAAGGGTATGGTATAGGTATGTGGATGATATTTTCGCGATTTTTGATACAAAGAAAGCAAATATTGATGATTTTGTTTCTAAATTAAATAGCCTGTATGATTCCGTTAAATTCACTTACGAAGTTGAGAACAAAGGACAATTGCCTTTTCTAGATATTTTAATTATTAAAAATAATAATAGATTAGAATTTGATATCTATAGGAAGGACACAGTAACGGATAGATATATTCCTAATAATTCATTTCATTGCAAACAACATAAATTAGCCTCATTGCATTTTTTTAGTTCATCGTTTGGCCACTTTCCCTCTGAATAGAGTAAACTTTAATAAAGAAAGGAATCGTATTAGAAATATAACTAGAGTTAATGGTTATGACGATGACTTAGTAAATAAGCTAATAAATAGACATAAGTTTATGTTTAATATTCAGAATTCCACCCTTTTTACACGTGAAGAAAATAACACCAAGTATATCTCCATACCATATAATCCGAAATATAGCAAGGGACTCAATAAGGTATTTAATAAGGTAGGTCTCACCTTAGTCTATTAGTCATCAGACAATCTGAGGAATATCTTAGAAAATCCCAAAGATAAGATTCCCAGTTGTGAGAAAAGTGGAATTTATGAAATTAGTTGTAATGATTGTGACAAAAATTATGTTGGGCAAACAAAAAGGTCAAATAAAACAAGATTTAAAGAACACTTAGCACACTTAAAATACAATAGAACAGAAAAGTCTAGCATTGCCGAACATGCCCTTGAAGCTGATCATACTGTAAGATTAGATAATCTAAGATTAATAAGGAATGTGTCTGATAGGAGATTGTTGGACGCATACGAAAGTATGGAAATCATAAAATGTAAAAGTAGTTTAAATAAAGACAGAGGGCCTATTCCTTATAGTCCCCTCTACTGGTTACTTGACCGGAACTGATGGCCTTGCCTATGTCATTAGTTCCGCTTGAGTAATTCAAGGGTTAGGCTAAGTATAAATAGGGTAGATTTGTAGTTTAGCTTTAGTCAATCATCGCTCCTGATGAAGCTAACATGGTTAGCGAAATAGAAATAAATGTTAGACCGTATTTTTTTTCCTTGTTTCTTATACGAAACATTTTAAAAAATATATTAATTGTAGATAGTTTCTGCTTTTACCTCTGTGTTTGATAATAAAATATTTCTTGACCTGCTACACTTTTTTTAATACTCGAAACTCCTAATCACATTAAGTTCACCCTGTCTTACTATTCCCCTCTAACAATAGTATATAGATGTATATGAAGCAGGGTTGCCAAGTATATCGGATAAAATGGTCACGCTATATTTTAATGAATTCAAGGTAGTTAAGACCTAATTGAAAATATTTCAATCTGGCCACCTTGGAATTTGTGATGTGATTGTAGGCATTTGGTGAAACGGTATATGTCAACAACAAACTTTAACAACTAAGAAATGACAATAATAGCTAGGTATGGTTTAATATTATTATACCTCAACTGGTGTCAAGTAACCTGTGTTTGATCGCTGTTTTACTTCCGTCTCTGAGGTGCAAATAAAATGTATAGTTTTTTAGTGATACCAGCTGAGAGGGCAACCTACCAATCATGTGGTTCGGATCCGACGTTAATTTGTAAATCTTGTCTGGAGAATATTACCCAGATGTTAGATAAGGTGAGCAATAATGATAGCTCTGATATATTTTCTTAGCGTCTACAAGTAATATTATACCTGCGTTTCTAATAATAATTTTACTAATTTACTTTATTAACTGACACTAAATATATTTTTTTTGTAAAGATTTACAAATACGTTATCACGATTTCGTTGTACAACTACATTTTCAAATACTTAACTAAAACTAAAAGGGATTTTTTGCATTTATTTTTATATAATGAAAGGATGTGGGTATCTTAGATGCTATAAAAGTTGGTAAAGGACGGAATATCTGACGTCTATTTGACTATTTAGTAAATTTATATTATGGTTCTTAGGGTGTCTGTAAATTTCTATTGATTCTAAGAAATTAAGTTTGGACCCTTTAGGTGCCGTATATAAACAATCAATATTAGAAAATGGGTGGTCGATTTCTAAAAAAATGCTTAGCAAAGTGTGATTTTTCATTTTTTAACCCATAAGATACATTTTGTTCTGCAAATCTTGTTTTGAAATTCCGTCCTGTTTGGCCTACGTAACAGCTATTGCACTCTACGGATTATTAGGGTATTAATTATTTTAGTTGAGAAGCCGTTATTGAGTGCTATACTTTGATTGTGTTCAGTTCATTTTTTTAAATTATTTTTATTAAGAGGGATACTGAAGGCTCTATGGATCATAGATCTATAAGCTGCCAGTTTATGGGAGTTAGGGTGTCTTGAGTCTGCTGGGATGGTGACATCTGAAAAGGTTAGTTCACGAAAAATATCGAATTCTGATATATTTCCATTATTTCTATCCATATTTTTAGAGTGGATTGTATATTATTCAGATGATTTAAAGTAAAATTTAGTTCAATATCATTGCCATGGAAACATACTAAGATGTCGTCCACATAGCTAAATCAAAAGAGAGTATTTTTTGCGTGCTGAGTTTATAGAAAATTTTTTTCCAATTCTGACATAAACATTTCTGCTAGCAAAGGGCTAAGTAGAAAACACATAGAAAGACCGTCTCTTTATTCGAAAAATTAATTATTGAATTAAAAATAGTTCCGCATTTCTTGTTATGATAGGGAATCTCCCTCAAGGTATGTCAAATTGACTGACAAAAAAACTGAATGTTAAAATGACTGATCAAATGTCGAAGTCATACAGCATAAAATTTTTATTTATACCAAGTTTATATTTGTGTGCTATGGGACTAAAGTGGTTACTTCTTAATATAAAAATTATACACGTAAGTAAAATTAAAATAATATTTTTATAATTTAATTTTTAGATTTTGGTTTTTTGGTATTTTTATGTTATTATAGAATTATTGTGCGTTTGCTATGGGCTTGGTTACTTTAGGAAAATTCTAATCAAAAAGTCCAGTAATCAATTAATTGTTCGAGAAAAAGTAACAAATTACAGTATTTTTACAAAGGTTACGTTTTAAAATAATAATAACATATAATGTTTGTATCTAAAAAATTTATTTTCATTAAGCGCAATGTTATTTTACATACCCGTTTTTAACCAATTTCAAAAAAGGAGGTTCACAGTTCAGTACTTATGCACTTTTGTGTTCCATCAAGCATTGTCCAACTTAAGTCACAGTGAAAGAATCATTGCTGTTATTACTTTAAACTGTAAAAATATGAGCAATATATAATTATAAGTTAAAAAAACTTAAGATCAATTAGTATTCTCAAACTTATTATGAAATCTAACACAAAATAAGTTAGGTACTTAGGTCTTTCAAAATCTAACTTTAACATCCAGCAAACACTATATATATATATATATATATATTATATATATATATATATATATATATATATATATATATATATATATATATATATATATATATATATATATATATATGTACATATACATATGTGATATATAAATATATATGCCGTCCTCGATAGCGCAGTGGGTATTCTGCTCCTCCCCTGTCCTCATGACCTGGTTCTTTGTACTTGATCCTTCCAGATCTCTCTGTCTAGGGCCATTTGGCCCGCCTCATGCAGAGTTTTTCCAACAAGGGGTTGCAGTTGATCTATCCATCTTGTAGGAGATTTACCTCTTGATCTTCGGCCGGTGACTTTTCCTTCGTCCACCTGTTTCTTCTGACGATGTGGGTATAGAGCCTGCCAACTAACCTGATGGTCGCTGGTTCGAATCCGACATTAGTGGCTGGGTGTTGTAACGTTCTAGATTGTAATCATATATAAACAAATTCGTGAGGCCTATCAAAACATACACTGCACAACTATATACATATATATATATATATATATATATATATATATATATAATTATATATATATATATATATATATATGCATATGCATATGCCCCCGCCTATTAGAAATAGGTATATGACATACTTAATAAAAGTTGGAGAGTTTTGTAAAATCTATCAGAAAAATGCCATTTAAAAAATTTGAGATTTTTCAATTTAAAATAGTCGAAATGTATACATTTATTTTGAACACCCTGTAGCACCTAACTCAAATTTTTTACATATACCTTTTTTTTCATCTCTGTAGAACGCTCGTACCAATTATGAGCCTTCAGAAACAACGGCGCTACTGGCAATTTTTAACAAAACTGAAAACTAGTATTTAAAAAAAAAAAAAATGAAAATATTAGAAAAACTACTAGGTTTATAACATTATTAATAAAAAAGTTATAAAATTTTACACAGAATTTAAAAATAAATTAGAAAATAGGACGTTCCATTTAAAGAAACATATGTTATATCGGCCACACTTTTTTGAAGTACCCTGTATACTCAAAAATAATTTTAAACTGTGCACCTTAACATTCCCTAAAACTATTGCATTTAACATTTTTTCGTCATTCCCGAAACAAATGAGGTAATGGACTTTACTCTATCGTTGACTCATCCTGTACAGATAACGAGAAGTTAATTAATTGCATCGGTAAAATAAATATGGGTACGTAATGAATACATTATTTGTATATGTAATTTTCCAGGCAGTGAGGGCGTTGATTTTAGATCAGGAGTTTGTGACTTCTTTGAGTTACTTTGACGTGTTATAATCGAGGGGCGCTATTTATCAGCCGTTTTCTACAATTGTTTTTGTTACAGAGGTATGCCAATTTTAATATACTAATTTCCATAACACTCTTTATATATATATATATATATATATATATATAATATATATATATATATATATATCAAGGATTTTTCTACAGCTGACGCTGTCTTCCTTCTCTCAGCCTTTGATTCCATCCGTTTCTATCTTCCCAGTCTCCATCTGTTAGACCCCTGTCCTCCATGGCCTCGTCCACATCGTCTCTCCACGATCGTCTTTGTCTTCCTCTTTTTCTTCTCCCTATAGGGCTCCATTCCGTTATTTTTCTTTATCCACCTATTATCTTCTCTCCGTCTTATATGCCCATACCATTTTAATCGTTTTTTCTTCAATGGTGTTTATTGCGTTCTCTTTGATGTTCATTCTGCTTCTTATTTCTTCATTTGTTATTCTCTCCATACGTGTCACTCTGCAACATCTTCTCCAATACTCCATCTCTACCGCGTTAATTTTAGATTTATTTCTTTTGTTGATCGTCCATGTTTCTGACCCGTTTGTATTATTGATTTGTATATGCGTGTTTTGTTTCTCTTTCTAATGTGCTTGTCCCACAGGATTGAATTTAATTGTCTTATGCATGTCCGCGTTTGTCCTAATCTAGCTTTAATCTCTTCTTCTGATGTTGCGTTTTTTGAAATGATGGTTCCTAAATATTTAAATCTATCGGTTCCTTTGATTATTGTTTTGTTATCGACTTCTAGATTCTCCACGTTTCCCTCCTTTGTCGTTAGATATTCCGTTTTTTATCAAAGTTTATTGCTAATCCTGCTTTAGTGTATTCTTCTTTCAGTTTTCTTACCATATAACTGAGGTCTTCCTCATCTTGCGCTATGATTACCAAAATTAATTTTGGTTAATAGTTTTTACATTTACTTGTTTCCCAAAAAATTGCATAATTATCTAATTTCACCTTTTATATTATTGTGTTGAGGGTTCTATAGTTCTAAAATAAGAAATATCTATGTCATGAAATCGATTATGCTCCCCTACACATAACAAAATATCTACGCCATTGATCTCAAGAACAATAAAAATATAATTGTACCAGAGAGATATCGATCCAACCTCAAACACAATAAACCTCTTTTCTAGCAGGTAGTTGCACTCTGACTTTTCAGGAAAACTCGGTTTTACTATAATAATAAGTCGGAGAATTAACTTGCGTAGAAATACGTGGGGCATCCAAAGTGAACTTATAAGTAATATAGCAATCAGCAGTGTTTTCGAGCTAGATATCACGGCCAACAACTCTCTCACAGTTTTTTTTTTTATTTTAAAATTTTCAAATTCAAAACAGTAAAAACTATGACCGTTAAGATAAGCAAAAATAAATTGTTAGTAAATTTTATAAAACTCTGTTTCATTCCGACTTAGTAGCTTCTATAATGCTTTCCTATATTTTGAAGCACTTGTAAGTGTGGTCGCAGTCATTTCGTTTAAAAATTTATATGCTTCCACTTGTCCAATAGAGAGAACTTTATTTAGGCAGAGTAAGTTAGGGTGTTAAGAAAGCGCTGGTCCTAATTGTTTCAGTCTGCTTCCTTTTTGAAAAATCCTCAGATTTTCAAACGTTTCAGCAAGACTACCTCTTTTATCTTTTTATTTTACTATAAATATCAAAACACTGTGATGCTTTAAACCACCTTTATTTTTTTGCTTGTTGGTGCTTTAACTATTTCCAGTTTTTCTTAAAGATTTTATTAAGTTATTTGGTTTCTTATAGAAATTTCTCTTGTGCACTTCCGTTTACTCTGTCAATCTCACAATGTATGTTACACTCCCAAATAAGAAACGTTTGTAGTAAATTTTTTACGATCTGACGCCTTCCATTATAAAAAAAAGTTCTTTTCTGGTAAGAATAACCTTTTTAATGGTCCTTACGGAACACTGATGGGATCACTTCGGTGTCCATCCGTCTGTCACACCCGATTTTCTCCGAAATTATTCGACGTGGAAATTTAAAATTTGTCACAAATGTAAGAATTGATGGCCCGATCAGAACTGTGTTGATTTGAAAGTTAAATTTTGGGTTAGTGAAAAAAAAATTTCGAAAAAATTATGGAATGTTCTCCATAAGGTGTAGATCGAATAAAAATTAGTACGAGTAACACAGGTATACAAAATAAAAAAAATTCTCTGTCTTTTAAGTAAGACACGTGTTTTCTTAAGTATTCTTTTATGCCGAATCCAAAAAAATATAAAAAAAAGATATCCACCAAGGTTTTTTCAGAAAACACACTTAAAGTTGCCAAAAATCCATTTTAATAAGTAAAATGTAAAACTATACAATCATTAAAATTATGGAATAAAATTATTATTTCGGACATCTTGAAATGTTCTGAATCTACATTTATCATAAAAACTTAAAAATATTAGGTTTTAGGCCGCTCCCTGATTTGTCTCGATATGCCTAACTTGCACATGGAGCAAGTCAGGAAGGTTTCATTGAAATATAGGCTTTCGGCATGTTTTCGTTACCGAATCGGTACCGAGCACACCGAGAAAAACGATACCGCACCGACAAATCAGGGAGCGGCCTTAGTGTTCATGTTTAACAAAAAACACGCATACACCACCTTTAACTAAGCTACGTAACAATATGCTGTTTAAAGTAAATATATGCAACCGCTAAATTAAAAAATTGTTTTTAATTTTCATGTCCAAAAAACAAAAATTGTTTAATTAGCTGTATATGGCTACATAAAAAAAAACATATTAACTAATCAGACATCAGATCCCCTCCTATCATTTTTGAAAGACACAAAAAATGCCAAAACTCTCTGAAGAAGTTGACGAGGTGAAACAGAAATATTAATCAAGTCCCCACATAATCACTTAAAGTTTAGGTTAATTATAGCCCAGTCGTCAGAGACAAATTTTGACGAGAAGTTCTCATCAAGTGTTAACAGGCTGTATTTTGGCATACAGGTAGTTTTTTGGACGTAGAATATGGTAACAAAAGTTTGCTGCTCTAAAGTGTACGCTAAGCCTATAAAATCGAAAATAAAATGAAAAATTCGGTTTTTTTTTTTCGCAAATATCTCCAAAAATAAAAAAGATATCGAAAAACTAATAGCACTACGTGAAAGGATTTTTCTTTAGTTTTATAGTAATTTTTAAAAAATATTTAAAATAAAATGGCTGGTTTAACCCCGTCAGTTGTAGTGAGAATCATGCTTCCAACCTCATTTTTGATTAAATTAACGTTTTTGTATACCGTTAAATATTTTGAAATTGGCTATTAAGCGGTTTCTCGGGGTGCTGATTAAGAATCCGATGACAGATTTAAAAAATTCGAAATGGTGGTTCCAATATGACGGCCAGAGAGTGCGTAAATCATTTTATTTCTTCTTTGAGTAATTAGGAATTTTTGTGGTTTCAATAATTGTTTTCTTTGTACCTGGATGTTTAAATGAAATATAAATATTTTATGCTTTAAGTTTAGACATTTATCTTTCATTTCCCACCTTTAAATATATTTCTTTATTTTAGGTTTAAGTTGTATGATTAATAGTAAGCAAAAATACGTTTATCATGAACACTTTTTTAAGAACAAAAAGAGAACGTTTTTTTAGATTTTTAATGATTTATCTAATATCAAGTATACTTATATATAACTAAAAAATTATCTGACCTTTTTGACCATTACATACTGCTCTGGATGTAGAATTGCCGGCGGCGCACTACAGTAGGCAAGAAAAATATGAAAAATATTTTAAAACTCAATTTTTAAATAACACGTTTTCGTTTTAAGTTTCACAAATTATAAAGCAACAAAAATAAAAACTATTAGCATCATTTAAAAGCTGAAAGTGTCCTTTTCAAAAAGCTATCTTTTATTTTTTTTTTACACTCTGAAAATTTCGATTAACCTTTGAACGATGCGTGTAGACTTTCAAATTATCCTGTTCGGCGCGCTAAAACTTTTTGGATCACTGATCCGAATTTTTAATAAATTCTCACGCTAATAAAAAAAAAAAACTGGAAAAAAAATCTATACACTATTTTTTTGTAAGTTTTCCCACTCTTTCACGTGATGCTATTAGTTTTTCGATTTATTTTTTATTTTTCGAGATATTACCGATTTTGTGGGCTTAGCGTATATCAAACTTTCGCAAACTTTTTTTATCGTATTCGACGCCCAAAAAAACTACCTACGCCAAAATGCAACCTGTGAACATTTAATAAGAGCACAAACCCCCTGGCGACTGGGTTATTATGGTTACTGATTTAGATACTTTTTGTAACATAATTTAATACACTAAATATAATTTTATAAAAACAAAACTTCTTAAGCAAACCTCGTAACAACGAGTATTTTCCGCTATTTATTTTGCCATATTATGTGATTGATGGAGTTAAAACCATTTTTATTAATGGCGTTTTTGTTTTGGTTGAATGTTAAAACTTTTAAGATAATGTTCTTATTTCCGAAGACAGTTTAAGATTCGCTTAGTTGCTATATTTAAAAGTCTATTTATAAATACAGATATCTGCTATGCAGATATTATAGTGGGTTTCTATAGCGAATCTAATGACTTACAGTATTGCCTGTAAGTTGTAAAAGAAGTGATTTTTACTTAGAGCTTAAAAGCTTATAAACGTTACCCCTTCATTATCCTCGTTAAGTAAAAAAAAAACACTCTCGGTACTTCTTTCATTTCCTAGTGTTTCAAGATCCCTAAATCACGAAAAATATAAGCCCCAGTTTTCGTTGGTCTACCTATAAGTTTCTAGAACTGTTGCCGCGATAACTCCCGAATAAAATGGAATATCAATTTCAAACTTAGAATAGGTATAGTACTTGCAGTAAGAAAAAAAAGTAGCTTCTAAGCAGTGTAACTTCAAAAAAAAACAATAAAAAGGATACTAGGTAGAAATTTTATAATGTTACAGTATTATGATGGTAGTTTTTTGTGCTGCTTGGTTGAAAGAAGAAATAAATATATCGTGTATACATCCAGTTCATGATTCTCCGAGTCGAATAAAATATTAATAGTATTATCCCACTTATTTCTTGTTTTCGGTTGTAAACAAATTTTAAATATAATTATTTTTGATACTATATATAAGGTTTGAAAGGTAGTATGGGAGGTTTTTTTTCCAATATACCATAGTATAAGCTCTTTTCAATGTTCCTAAAATTAGTAGAAACCACTGGATTACTCAAAAATGTTTTTTAAATTTGTTTAGGATGGCATAAAGTTTTAAAATTATTTTAAATTTAAATTATAAAAGCTTCACTCGCTGATTAAACTGTGTAACTGTCAGTCCCGCTTACATACTAACACAGACTACTTCGATGGAAACTTGCGAAAGAAGACGAGAGGCGAAAGTTTTCTGAACAGACAAAATAACACCGTAATGTCAAGATACTAATGGCACGCGAAAACGTCATCACATTGAGAACATGATTATAGAACTTTAAGATCACTTTTGATAAAACCGCATTTTGGATACTTCTATATAGGATATATTTAGGAATTACTTATATACCTTTCATATTCATTCATTAACAAAATAGATCAAAAAAATCTGAATAAATTGGTTCAAATTTGTTTGGCTTATTACACTGGCGCAACGGATATACAGGGAGGGACAAAGTGGGGACACATAACGTAGCTGCAATCCTTGGAAATTTAGTTGCAATGGAGCATTTCATTGGAGCCTTCAATATCATTTACATAGCGTAAATAAAATCGTGAGCGTTCAACTAGTGCAGAAATTTGAATAAACTGGTTCGACTTAAAGGAAACCTTATGCGATGTGCAAACGTGGAGTTTGTTCGAGAGTCTATTCTTGAAAATCTCTACCATCTTTACATACATATCAATTCAAATATAGACTAAATTTAGAATTACGTATTTACCTGGGAATTACTGGGAACATTACTTTACCATTTTTTTTTTAATTTAGTATTAGGTATTACACAGTAATTATCACTACTACATTGTACAGTTTATTCTTGCATGTGCCTTACGATGACTATGCTGTACCATCAGAAGCGATGATTGACAGTCTATCATCGCTCTTAATGATGCAAACATGCTTAGCGAAACACACGTGAAATGCAAATATAAAATGTTGAGTGTAGTGGCGATAACTGCTGTGTAGAGTCCTTGTGTTAAATAATTACTATTATTGTTTTTTATTATTTTTTTTTCAGCAACAAATTCTTCCAATTAAGAAACAAAGGTTTTAAACATAATATAAATAATAAATTTGATTTAAAAGAATCTGAAATCTTGGCTGTAGAAACAGAAATAGCTTTAATAAATGTACCAATCAACACGCCAAAAAAATACATTTGCGCAGGTATTATAAAAAAGGAATTTCTTAGCAACAAACCAAATTTAGATAATGAAATAAATGTAGCTAGATCAATACAAAACAAGGCTAAAAATAATAATATTATTTTCACAAAAGCAGATAAGGGTAACACAATAGTCGCTATAGATCAACAACAATATATAGACAAAATATTAGAATTTATTAAGAAAGGAAATTTCAAAATATTACTAAAAGATCCGACAGAAAAATTCAAGAAAGATATTAGAACAGCGTTAGGTAAAGCTTCTACCATCATATCAGACAACCAAATCTCAAAATTAACAGTCATGAATCATCAACCCCCTCTGCTTTACTCATTAGTCAAATTACATAAAGAAAATCATCCTATTAGACCTGTAGCCTCCAACATATCGGCGCCAGCTTACAAACTCTCATAGATATCATTAAAACTCTCATAGATATCATTAAAACGAACATTAACTTCACCTCAACTTACACAATAAAAAATTCGGTAGAATTAACGGAAAAAATGTCCAACGTCTTCCTACCAGATAATTCAAAACTAGTATCATTTGCCGTCCAAAACCTTTTCCCTAGCATACCTCCGGATGAAACAGTAAAAAAATCATAAAAACATTCCTAATCAAAAATAAAGTTAATATCGTTATACAACAAGACATACTAAATTTATTAAACACGAGCCTCAATCAAAATTATTTTTACTTTAATAATACGTTTTATAATAGTTCTGAGGGTCTCATAATGGGTAGTCCACTTAGCCCACTTTTAGCCGAAATATTCATGGATAACCTAGAAAAAACAAATACATCGACAAGAATTTAGAAAATCATTTTTGTATTGGTACCGATATGTAGACGACATCTTTGCTTGTTTTAATGGAACAGAGCGTCAACTTGACAATGTTTTTAACTATATAACTCAATACATAAAAATATTAAATTCATTATGGAACTAGAAGTCGACAATAAAATTAATTTTCATGACTTAACGATAACCAGACATTACAACAAACACAAATTCTCTATTTTTCAGAAACCCTCACATACAGATACTACAATAAACATAAAATCAGCTCACCCCCTACAACACAAATTGGCAGCTTACCACAGTATGTTGCATAGACTTGTAAGTGTCCCCTTATCTGTAGATGATTTTAATAAAGAATTAAATCTAATAAAACAAATTGCTGTTAACAACGGATATTCTCCTGACACCATAGACTCAATTCTAAACAAAAAATTAAAAAATAAAGCTATTTCTTTAGTATACCCCAAGAAAGAAAACAGAGGGAAAAAATATAATGTTTTAACCTATTTTGGTAACACGTCAGAGAAAATTAAAAACCACTTAAACCAATATAATATCAACATAGCTTTTAGAACAAACAACTCATTAGGAAAATTCATTAAAAAACGCAAAGGGAAAACAAAATAGATAAAAAAAATCTGGAGTGTATCAGTTGAAATGTGGTTCTTGTCATAAAAGTTACATAGGTCAGACAGGTCGCTCATTAGAAACTAGGATTTTAGAACATAAAAGAAGCTATTTAAAAAACAAAACTGACTTAGCGTACAGTAATCATTTAACAGAATCAAATCATCTTTTTGACGATAAATTTAAAATTCTACACATACAAAATAAAGGCGTAAAATTAAAGCTATTAGAAAATTTAGAAATAAATAGAATTAAAAATTCAGACATCATCTTAAACGAACAAAAAGTTACCTGTCTGGCCCATGGTAACTCCCCTTTACTCGATTTATGCAATTAATATTCAGTATAGATTCCCAGCAATATTCATTAGCATATAGTATTAATTTTATTATTTATTTTATAAATTTAACAACACTAATATTCAAATATCATTTTGTATCAGAAGAAGCTATAGTATAGCGATACGCGTCATACAGTTTCAGTGAAACTAAATAAAGTGGAAATTTTCATTACACTATTATTATTATTCTCGCGAAAAAAAAACCCAAAAATTGTTTTTAACTTCCAGTTGAAATTAATATAAATACTAACAGACAATGACCCCATTACCAAGTTATGTATATAGACAAATGAAATGTATAATAACTAAAAAAACTAAATTATAATTGAACTTGAAGGGCGTGAATGTTTCGTGTTTCTGTCCAACTAGTTCCCCACTCGTAATTAGGCTTTATCTGTTTTAACATTGGATTATATATCACGCCAAGGTTATCTAACTAAAAACTATTTTTACATTTTTATGTAAAAACTATTTATTACATTTTTATGTATATATATATATATATATATATATATATATATATATATATATATATATATATATATATATATATATATATATATATATATATATATATATATATATATATATAGGCAACTGAATGTCTTAGGAAGAAGAAGAAATTTGAAGGGACTGAATTCAAGATGAGTACAGACTCGACAGAGCTTCAGAGAGACAAACAAAAATAGAATCTTTGAAGAACTAAATAGAAGAAGGAATGGTGGTGAGGATAATTTGAGTATAAAGTTCATAAATAACTTTCCTCGTATTGTCAACAAATCTGCTAAACCTCAAAAAAACTGGGCTTAACCCCTATGAGAATTTATTGTCAAAATGTTGGTGGTTTGAGTGCTAAGCTCAGAGACTTGAGACATGCTGTTTTATGTGCTAATTACGATGTTGTTGTAATTATTGAGAGCTAACTGAGTGATAGGATTTTGGATGGTGAGATTTCAATAAAGGGTTTCAAGGTGTATCGGTGTGATCGAACCCAGAATACATGTATTAAGAAGCGCGGAGGTGGTGTTCTAATGCTTATAAAAAAAAACATTATTCTCGCGTTTGATCAAAACTGAAAACACTTCTACAGAACAACTTTTTATCTTTCTCAAACATGGTTATTCCATGTTTATTATCGGTGGGGTTTATATTCCGTCTGTAGAGATGGTCTGTCATGAATATTCTTCAACCAACCTATTCTTATTTGGGGACTATAACCTTCCCTCAGCTGTGTGGAGTAACCAAGGGACAGGTCTAGGGGTTAACGGTCACCTGATTCTCAGGCAAACTTTGTTGCAGAGAACTTTACTTTCCTGGGCCTGTCTCAGGTTGTATCCATACCTAATAACCGTAATGTATTTCTAGATATAATGTTTAATCCTGTTTCTGACTTGTCTGTTTTTTGGGCCAATGACTTGTTATTTCCGAATGGTGAGCATCATATTGCCTACTTTTGTGAGATCAAGGTGGATGATGTTAAAATGCTTAAGCAAGAAGTATATTTCCATGATTTTAAAAACACAGATTTTACAAACTTCAATCTTCATCGTTTTGCGGTGGAGTGGGATGTGATGCTCGCCAGCATGAATATACATGAAGCTACAAGAATGTTTTATGAAATTTTGAATATCTATCTTATCTTATGTACCTATTAAGCTGTTTAAAGCCTCGAACTTTCCACATTATTTTAGTGCGGAACTCCGAAGTACTATTAAAAATTAAAAAATAGCTCACAAAAACTATATCTCCAGTGGGTTGTGGGCGGACTATCTCCAGTTTAGCAATTTGAAATCCCTTTGCAAAGAACTAGTTAAACGTGATTATGACATTTATGTCAGAAATATTGAGGATGATGTCTCCAAGAACCCTAGACATTTTTGGAAATTTGTCAATCACCACAGAAAATCATCTGATTTACTCGGGTGTATGTTTTATAACAATAAAGTGGCTGACAGCGGTCAAGACATTGCTGATCTATTTTCGGAGTTTTTTAGTACTGTATACTGTAAGGCTGATGTGTCTTGTGTAGAATACAGATTAGATAACAGGGCGGATATTATAATTAAACCTTTTACCATTTCTGAGATATTTCATAAGATTACTAGGCTGTCTAAAAAAATGGAATGTGGTCCTGACAATATACCTGAATATTTTTTAAGCACTCTTATCTATAGTATTACCAGGCCACTGTTTATTTTGTTTAATAGGTCGCTGACGGAGGGCGAGCTTGCTGATTTATGGAAGGCGAGTTTTATTGTACCGATCTTCAAGTCGGGTGAGAGAGAGAATGTTCAAAATTATAGGAGTATTTCAAGGCAGTCTGTAATTCCTAAGTTGCTTGATGGTTTGGTCTATGATCAACTAAGCTGGACTTGTAAAGGTATAGTGGTAGAAGAACAGCATGGCTTCATGGGAGGTAGGTCACCAACTTGATCACCTATGAGCATGCTCTGGTGGATGCATTGGAGAGGGGATGCCAAGTGGACTCGATCTACACTGACTTCTCCAAGGCATTTGACAGGGTTAGCCATCAAAAACTGTTAGCACTTAGAGCGATGGGGTTTCATGAGCGCTCTGTAAAATGGCTCGAGAGTATGTTGGTGGGACGCTTGAAGATGGGAGGTTTTACATCCAATAGTATCGAGGTGACCTCAGGAGTGCCTCAAGGTGGGTAATGTGCTCCATTACTATTTAACATCTTTACTAATGACATTCGTCAGGCTGTTCCTGACTGTAGCTTTCTTTTGTTTGCCGATGACTTGAAATTGTATCGTGAAATTGTGACTAAGGCGGATTGCATGAAGTTGCAAGAGCGCTTGAATCTGTTTGTGCATTGGTGCAATCATAATGGATTGTCTTTAAACCCTGGGAAGTGTAGTACGATTAGTTTTTGTACGAAGAAGAATAAAATACCCTTTCAGTACAAGGTTGATGATGAGGACTTGTTACCGGTCAGTTCTTTGAAGGATTTGGGAGTCATAATGGATGATCAGTTGTCGTTTACGGAACACTACTCTTGCATGACAAAAAAGGCATTCCAAATGTTGGGACTTCTTTTTAGAATCGGAAGATATCTATCTATTGACTCAATGAAGAAGTTATACTGTTCTCTGGTAAGATCTCACCTTGAATATGCATCAACGGTATGGTCACCTTATTACAATGTTCACAGCGCAGGGATTGAACGTGTCCAGAATGAATTTATTGGATATTGCTCCCATAGATTCGGTTGGTTAGTGACAGAGGAGCCCTGGCTAGTATCCTTGGTCTGCGGACATTAGAGGACAGAAGAAGGGTGTCAGATCTTTCTACGATATTTAAATTGCTGAATGGTGTTATTGATTGTCCACCCCTCTTAGGGCAGATACAGTTGAAGGTTCCAGAACGTTGCTTAAGAAGAAATGAGATATTTGTCATCGGTCATCACGGTAGTAACTATGGAGTCCACTCTCCATTGACGAGATCCTTGCTCTTCCTAAATAATAATCCTTCCATCAATCCATTCGGAGGCTCGATGTCTGGCTTTAAAGAGCAAGTCATTAAAGTGCTGTGTGACCACTGATATGTTTCCTGTTTATTAGATTGGGTGATGAACTGTGATGTTATATCATTTTTTTTTGTTCTATCTAAATACTCAATACTGTACTGTTGTTATTACTTTATATATTGAATATTTTAACTTTTATAATGGAGTTTTCCGTTTATTGATAATATATATATATATATATATATATATATATATATATATATATATATATATATATATATATATATATATATATATATATATATATATATATATATTAGACCGAACACAAAATGAAACGTTTTATATTTAGCGGTGATACCAGCTAAAAACCTTCTATTATGTGTAAATAGAGATCTCTGAAATTTTGGTCTAAAAATAAGGTTTAGAGGGTGCTAATGTCGATTTTATTTGTAACGTCAGTGTATTGTATATTTTATAGGAAAAAAATATAATTGTACATTAAAAACATTACTTTTTAAGGTTTCAGTAGTATAGATATGTAGAAATGACAATTACATACAAATTTAGGCCCCGTTCGACCACGGGCGACCAAGTCAACCCATGTTAAGAGCAATTAAAAAACGTTTAAAATGAAGAAATAAGCCAAATTTTAAACTTAATGGTTACTTTACGTTTCACACATTATTTTTTGAGGAATAAATTGCATAGATATTGAGGACTGAGAATTTTAAATTATCTTAGGCCACGTACAACTATCGATGATCAAGTCAACTCAAGTTATGAGTAATTACAAGACATTTAAAATGCACAAATATGCCACATTTCCTGGCTACTTTTTGTTGTCGAGGTAAATGAAAAATGCAATTTTGACGTTAAAAGCTTAAATAAGTGTAGGAAGAATGTCTCCGTTGTACAAATATTGCCAATTAGAACTAAAACTAATTTTAATTAATTTTAATAACATCAGTATTATTATTAATTAAACATAATAAAAGTTATAACAAAAACTACTTATCAGCGCAAAAGTCGTTAAACATATCATCCTCGCCACGAATCGGAGAAATTATAACTGGACTTTATAAGTTATTCTGTAAAAGTACATTAGCAATAAGGTGATTTTAAACATTTTATAGATCTCTATATATAACTAAGCTACTTATTCATAATACTTGTTTACGAGAATAATGTATTAATTTTTTTTTTTAAACTATTGATTATTGATTACAATTCGATAATTATTTCATTATTCTATTTAAAAAATTTGGCATATTTGTGCATTTCATACGTTTTTTAATTGTTCATAACTTGAGTTTACTTGATCGCCCATCGTCGCGCCCGATTTTAATTTTAATTCTAAGTTTAATCGTTTTCGAGTAAAAAATTATTGAATATCCAAAATATGGCAAATACTCTGTGATAAATATCTTCGAAAATTGAGGCCATAAAAAAAACTTTTTCTGCAAAGGTTGTAGATTTTTTTGGGTAATATAAGATTATCAGAGAAAATTCTTGCTTATATTAGGAAATTATATTTTTACTTTAGTTTTTCTGAAATTTTTTGAAATCCGTTTTTAAATTTGAGTCGGTACTGAGCCCAAATTAGCACAGTTTCTTAATATGTCACTTAAAATTTAAAACTACTTATCATAAGCTTTAAGCTGGACCAGATTGTGTCCTCATGAATTGCATCAATTTATGGACCCATATATATATATATATATATATATATATATATATATATATATATATATATATATATATATATATATATATATATATATATATATATATGTATATATATATATATATATATATATATATATATATATATATATATATATATATATATATATATATATATATATATATATATATATATATATATATATATATATATATATATATATATATATATATATATATATATATATATATATATATATATATATATATATATATATATATATATATATATATATATATATATATATATATATATATATATATATATATATATATATATATATATATATATATATATATATATATATATATATATATATATATATATATATATATATATATATATATATATATATATATATATATATATATATATATATATATATATATATATATATATATATATATATATATATATATATATATATATATATATATATTATATATATATATATATATAGGGTGTTATAAAAAAATCGTTTAATATATTGAAATCGGCAAATCTTGGTATCACAAGCAACTACACAAAAAATAATTATAAATATTGCTCCTCCATAACTACTGACAAAATTGACCTGAAGTTTCATAGCTTTTCAACATCTACGGAAATAATTTTATGTCGGAAACTGGAATTTTGCAATAACCTTTACTGTCACAATGTTGCTATGCTTAACCTAGTATTTTATTATTTCATTCTATAATTAATAAACAGAACCTTACCAGCAAGCTTCTGATGCTGCAGAAAACCAAGCTACATTTGAAATTCAGTGTTTTAACTAAAACTTTCGTTTGACACCCCACTCGATGACCTGGTAAAAAAAAAAATTCCACTTCCGATTTCACCTCCCGAAACTGACCCCCTAAGTCAAAATTTAACTTTCAAAATTACACGGCTTTGATGAGGTCATCAATTCCTATATTAGTACTAAATTTCAACTTTCTATGTCAAACAGTTTTGGAGAAAATCTGATGTGACAGACAGACGGACACACACTGAAGTGATCTTATAAGTGTTTCGTACGGAACATTAAAAAAAATTATTCGGTATTTGCGTCTTAATTTTAATAAATCAGTTGGAGTTAAAAACACTTCATTCTGTTATTGTAATAAATTATTAAACAAGGAATGCCCGTGACCTATTCTAATATTGTTCATTTCATGTTCAAATGTCATGTAACCTCGGGTTCTGGAAACTTATATCGATAAAAACTTTCTGGAATACACCGATATTAACCGGTTAAATTTTTTTGATAATACGCAGCTCGCCTTACCCAACTATAAATATTTAAGCACTACAATTATCCGTAACAAGAAGATAATATTTAACTTGTCAATAATTTACCAGATAAACACCTAACGGATAACCTTGATTTGAAAAGTCAACATAAACTCTGACCTTTGCGAAAGTTTTCATTTAAATCATAGTATTAATAGACCAGCACATGGCAATGTAAATATTTTGCAAATTATTCAATCAATATCTTGATTAATATGCCGCATTTCAAATTAAGCGATATCATGGCATCAAGACTTCATATAAAACACTGTCAATTTTCTAATTTTCTTATTGTGGTTATGTTCCACTGAAATTACTTTATTATATCAAAAATAAAATTCTGTTCCTGAAGCTGAGCCTTAACCTCAAATTCTGACCTTAAGGAAGCGGTAACAGTCTACCTGTCTAGCCCCGTCAGCGTATGGTTGCCAGAGAACGCCACCGGCAAGATCGAACTGCCAAACATTAGCCAATTCACGCTCGAATTTCTGAGTTCCTTGAGATCAGAACTAAGTTAACTTTAATTTAAAAAAAAGCCTGCTCAAATCACTAACTAACCTGTTTCGTTGAGAGTAGGGAAAGTAAAAGTAGAAGAGAAATATATACTTACAAACTTTCAATATTGTACTTCAAGTTTGTAGCCAATAGTCTCACTAGTATCGGACAACTTCTTTGGACAGTTTTCTCTAAAAATTTAATGATTCTCTTTTCCTTATTTTATCTATATCCTTTGCCGTTTGTACCCAAAATTCTCCTCAAATGTCTATGTAGCGTCATCCATACGTTTATGTTATCTTTCCATGACTTGACGATTTTTTTTCATGGAACACCAGAGTCATAAATAAATCGAAGTCTAGTGCACTTGTGGACCAGGACATTGATCCGTTGTTCCCTGCTTGTCTGTTGAGAAACTCGCCATTTAATAATCGAGTACTTCACGTCAAAAAGTCATAGTAAACCCACATTGATTTTCTTGTTTAATGTTACATCTTCCCATAACACAGGCAATCACACTGAAGAAAATGTTGATAATCTAAACAAGTTATCTAATCATCACATGCTGTGTGTTGTAAGAACATTGTAGATATCCATTTTCTGTAAATGTATCCTCAGGTGAGAGTTTTCGATGATCAGTCTCACCACTAGTTTAGTCTGAAACATCCATGCAAACGGTTTTAACCAGGGCCAGTATATCGTATCTCGTTTAGCGACATCAACATGGAATTCCAACAATATCATTCCTTTGTCAACACAACAATGTCTAGAGGAAGCATTGTAAAATATATATTTTTTACCTTTGCGACATGTGGAACTAAGAAACCAGTAATAAAATTTTCATTTAAAACAAATATTTTACGTAAAAAATGCTTACAACAATATTTATTACCACCTTGAAAATATTGAAATATTGAACTAAGTCCACAAGTACGGATCTTTGTTATTACGAAGGACTGCAATTAAAATTTAAATTAATTTTAAAAAGTTCTATCTTTTTTATTATCCAACTCCTATATTGGTTATATTTGACAAAGTGGCATATTTTAGATAGTGCGACCACCTGCTAAAAAATAATCGAACCTAGAAACTACCCTTACTATCTACTGGGCCTGTTATCTCTGTTGAGTCTCTAAAACGACTTGTACTCAGGTATTAAACAAAACCAAAAATTTGTTGTATATAGTGCATATCGTAACTTACGAAATTGTGTTCATGCAGCCACAAAAGAATGTAGATACAGTGACAGCGATACAGTTATTTAATACTTATACAACACTTTTTTAGGACATTTTAGTTTTAGTAAGAGAAAGTAGTGATATCTATACAGCCTAAAGACTTACAACAACCGGCAAAAACTGAAAGAATAGGAATATTACTACACTCCTTAGATTTCGCTATGGACCTTAAAACCTTCAGATTTAGATTTAATATTTATTTATATCAGTGCTGAACCTCTAAAATGATTTTCATGGAGGTAATAAACAAAAAGCTAAAATTTGATGTGTAGAGTGTGACTTATGAAATTATGTTCATTTAACCACAAAAGAACGTAGATAAAATTACAGCGATATAGTTATTTAGGACGTATACAACACTTTTTTCAGGTTTAATAAGAGAAAGTAGCTTTACAACCTAAAGAGTTACAACAACCAAAGAATAATACATTCCTTAGATTTCGCTATGGACTTTAAAACCTTCGGATTTATAATTTATATGTTATAAGTATATATAATTTATATATACTTATAACGTGATGCCCGATTTTGTGTTATTAAGTAAAATAATGACGTTTTAACAGCAAAACAGAACGATTTATTGTGCTCCTCTTCCACATCTTCTCCTCGTATTATACTTAGGATCTTCAATAGGTGAACCTTTGCCAGTTCTTTGCCATATCACACACAGAAAATGTACTTTTAGTTTACCAAAGTCTCTATAACAAAGGTATTTTTCTTCATTATTTATTATCGCAATTAAAACCAATAAAGCCTAAGACTAGTTATATCCCCTGAACTATAATTTCCAACAATATCATAATACACACTAAAAATTCACCACCTGTTTGCTCTTTTTCCAGTGCTAGAGACAACGGACGGGTGAAAACGCAAGCGCGACCTAGAGCACCTTACCGAAGAATTCTCGCTACGAAGAAGTCCTTCAGGTGTCGAGCGGCACGGTTACCACGCTTCATCTTGCTGACGGCACGGCGACGAAGTTTTCTGATTACGGCGACGGAAGGTGATAAAGAACTTCGTCCAAGATGACACAGTAATTAAACATAAGCTTGCTTTTTTATTTTTTAAAGCACTTAAAATGGGTGTAGAGCACTAGTTTTTTTAGAGACACTTTAAGTAACAACATAAATGACTGTAAATAGTTTTTATACTTTGTAAACTTTCTAGTTGGTGAGTTTTTTTCTTAATTTGAATTAAAGCTGTAAAGAAATATAAAAGGAGATTACTACACGGTCAAAGGTGTTAAATAAAATCTAAAACTTTTCTACCCAGAGACACAAAAAACATTCTTTTGTAAGTTCTACATGTATTTTTATGTCTAAATGAAATTGTAGAGATAATAGAGGATAAATAGCTATTATTTAGTCATTTTTCGTGCCAATTTTTTTATCAAATGTGATGTAATCTGGATGAGGTACAAAATTCTACTTGTAAACAATATCTCCGTATCTCTATGCCCCAAATTGATTTTTACGATACTGCTACAAATATAATAACAATAAGAAAATTGCATAAGTAGCTAGCTAAGTAGAAGAAAATCCATTTTTAAAACTAAGCTGTAAAGGACCCCGCACACAACATATGGAAAAGTGGTCCCGGCCAAATTGGCTGAAACTGTAGTATGTTATAGCTCGGGTGATCCTGATGAAAAGTCTCTGTGGGCAGAACCCGCGAAAATCAATAGGATGCGAGATATTGGGCTCTGAACGCCCCATCTGAAGAGAGCTGCAGGGTCTTCTAGAACTGTCAGGCATGTTTTACATACACGTACGCATGCATACACACGTACGTATATATACATATATATATATATATATATATATATATATATATATATATATATATATATATATATATATATATATATATGCATGTACATAACATCGCTTCTCAGGATCCTGGGGGCAATACCTCTATATATGTATATATACATATTCAGAACTGCTACCTTTCACGAAACAACCTGCAAGTCTTGCAATTTTTCGTATCATTGAAATGATGTAAATCATCTGAGGAGCGTTTACCCGTATACTATTTTGTAAAACCTCTGTCTTTAACCAGAAATAAAACTGTTGCCTAACTTTCGCGAAGTGGACGTGATGCTAGGTACTTGAGAACAAGTTCTTTGAGAGTCTTATCATTCATACACACTTTCATATTTCTAAAACCACTTTGTCAAGCAACACATCCATAACTTTTGTTTTCGCCTATTATTTTTTTTCTATATATTATATATTATTTTATATTTCTTTTTTTTTATTTCATATTTTAATATTTTTCTATAAACTGAATTATTACTACAATAGTTTTATTTCATTGTCCGGTTGCCCGGTTGCCCGATTGTTCGGTTTGTCCGGTAGCCCGGTTTGTCCGGTTGCCCGGTCATCCGTTCGTACATGCATGTGTATATAAAACATGCCTGACAGTTCCAGAATACCCCTGCAGTACGCTCTCTTCAGATGGGGCCTTCAGAGACCAATATCTCGGATCTTATTGATTTTCGCGAGTTCTGCCCACAGAGATTTTTCATCAGGATTACCCGAGTTATAACATATTACATTTTAAGCCAATTTGACCGGGACCACTGTCCAAATAGTCTGCTAATAGTACAGTAGTTTTATGTATATTAAGTTTAAAAAGTATTATATAAAGAAGTCAGTAAATTTCAGAACAACGCCATAAACGGAGTACTGATAGCTTACAGGCTCTGTCACAATACTACCCCATGGCATGACGCTTACATTTTTTTGGGAGAATTTCTATGGATTGATATATAAAATTATAAATAATCATTTATTGGTAAAAATTTCATGACAAAAATGTTCAAGAAAATTTATTCAAATTCAGCTAGCAGCAGCTCATGTCACAAATTTACACAAAATATTACCAAAAACATTTTGTGGCCGAGTGAAATCGTACGGAAAATCATATCTTCCTTCACTTCAGAAAATGCTATTTTGCGAACAAAAATTTGTTTAAAAAGTATCATATTTTGACCGAATGCATAAAAATGTTGTTATTCCCGTATTTTTAGAAAAATTTAATCTCTATTAAAAGGCTCTTCGCTTTATAACTAACATTACATGTTTGTGAACCAAGGAATAAGCACTACCAATTAGCTTTTTAAGACAAAAACAGTATTTGCCGTAGTAGTATAAAACATAATTTTTTCCGTACTATTTTAACTTACCATGAGATTACAAAAACCAATAAAAATAAAGTATGAATTAAAATTGCAGTCTTTAGGTTGCCAAGCAAGCAGTGTTTTGCCAGTATTTCTTATTGTCATGCAAATTTCGAAAAATAATTCTACAACGATTTTTTCGACAAATAATTACTTATTTATTATTATTTTTATATTAAATTTTACGAATACACAAAAAAATGTCTATGTTTCACGTTCGGATCATAGTAATAGGAGTTTTTAGAACTGCAATGTCATCTGGAAACATGTTTACTCGTACTGTAAGAGACCAGTTATGTAATGAAATTAAGAAGTTTGCGGCACATTTCACCGAATGTACATGTGATCATCTTGTAGAAACTTTGAAGATGACATTATGATTTTTTACGTGAATTATTAGGCCAAATTCTACGGCCTAATTTGGCCTCAACAAGAAACCGAACAAAGTGATGGGTTGATTCCTAACCTAAAATTTTTAGAATTTTCATCATGCATTAGAGAGTCGAAGTTTTCAAAACTACATGCTACAGGCGGATGCTCACAATTCCCTGGACAGCTCATAGGACAAATGCATCTGTTCTGAGCAATCTTGACATCCAAAATAGTGACCGGCTGTTACCATCGATTCAGAGAAAAATAGCATCATTTTTTGGTTACATAATAAAGAGGGATGACATGAAAAAGTTGCTGATCCAGGGGAAAGTCGCCGATAGAAGAAAAAGAGGTAGATCTCCCAATAGATATACCGATCAGATCATGTCTACAATGCACTTGGAATTATCGGAGAAGATGAGAAGTGTCGAAGATAGAGAAGCCTATAGGGCTGCTGTAAATTCTGTGTAACAATGCAGGGAGTCAGGAATACATATTTTCTCTGTCCTTAGTTCAAGAAATTTTGACCCAATAAACATAGGTTATCTCTGAAAGTCTACAACGATTTTTTAAGAGCTCTTGAGCTAGTCTGTATCTAACTGGACGCAAGAACTCATTGTAAAAAAACTAGCCAAGTGTAGCAAGTGTACAACGTTTGTTATAGCTTCCATAACGTAATTTGAGTGGATGCTGAAAAACACCAGGCCATGAGTAACCCACGACCAAAAAAGAATTTAATATCATCATGAACTTTAACATTAATACAAGCCGTTCTTCTAGTGATATTTTCGAGAAGCTTAATATAAGTTCCAGTACGTAAAGATTTATATTTATTATTATTCAAGGTCAAATTTACTAGTCTATTTAAAATCCAGCCAGAATTCTATTTCAACAAATTGTTAGATAAATTTGTTTGTGCTTCAGCACAGGTTCTCTAATATTCGTTGTGAACCTCCGAGGTAGATATATTTTCTTGTACATTAACACAGTACGTGCGTTTAAGTACTTTATCTCCTCAACTCAACTCTCAGCCTTATTTCGACAAAACTCTTTGGCAATGATTGCACTAACCTTCAAAGCCTCGTCTTTCTTGAAGGCAACTGGAATGACTTTTTGGATCAGTATGACGAATATTAGAAATAACACCTGTCCTGAAATAAGATTCATTTTTTCGTATTTTTTTTAAATGTTAATATCACTGAAGTAAACTTAAATTCGCAGGAATATATATTCTTTGAGACACCAATTTAGCACGTTTTAATATTTCATTTAAATTATGAATACTATAGAGCAGGGGTGCTCAAACTTGAACTGCTGGCAATCTACCTCAATATTGTTAGACTACGATCGATCGACTTTGAGAGGCTGCAAGTAAGTGTGATGTAGGATTGTCGTCTAGGTAGGGTGTATCGTGGCATAGATATTAGTTTTTTCCGCACAATATGCATTTTTTTTAGTCAGAGTAAGTGTAGGTCTGCTCTAAAATGTCAATGAAAAAACTTATAATTATTCAAAATTGCGAGTTTATTGGTTCTTACAAAACAAACGAGTTCTAGTGTCTAAACTTAACTAAAGAGTGACTTTGGATGTTGAAGCGTGGTACTGCATGTCCTCAGCATACTTTTCATAAGATGGTACGTAATTACCGAGTGCTAATCACAAGCATGATGACATATGTTCGTCAGTTAGTCGATTGCGATATTTTGACTTAATTATCTTTATTTCAGAAAATGCAGACTCGCACAAGTAAGTTGACCCAAACATTGCCGTCAGTTGAAGAGCGATTTGCCTTAGATTCGGATATTTATCTTCAGATATAAAACACCAGAATTTTGTATCAGATGCTGTGGCTTTGAGATGTATATCTGATATAATCTGCACTAACTCATTTTCAACAGAACATGAGTCCATGTTAAACTGCCTTGCTATTTCATTAGCTAATTCCTCAATGTTTTTACACGAAAAAGGATAACTCATAAATGATGCGATATTTGCCAATTTACTGAAATCATAAAAACGTATTTTGAATTGGCCCAAAATATTTGATAATTCTGCCTCATAAATATCATAATTCAATCCTTGCTTTCAAAGACGGAAAATTTTTCAGATCCTTTCTTTTCAGTTGATCTATCATAAGTTGCAATTTACTTTTGAATGCGTTTATTGCGCTAATCATCTCAATAATAATAGTTTTTCCTTTACCTTGAAGCTCCAAATTAATGGTGTTTAAATGCATTGTGATGTCTGTCAAAAATGCCAAATCAGTCAGCCATTTTCCGTTTTTTTCAGCATCTGAGTGTCATCACCTCTTTCGTCCAGAAAAGCTGTTATTTTGGGGCAATAATTCTTGAAACCTTTCTAGGAATTTTCCGCTACTCAACCACCTGACGTCCGCGTGAAGAACTAAATCAGTGTGTTCAGCTGACTCACTATCTTCCAACTGCAATTTAAAGAGCCGTCGTTGCAAGCTACGTGTACGGATAGAATTCACAATTTTTATTGCAATGCCCATAATCTCCTCCATGTTTAGAACTTTTGAACACAAAACTTGTTGATGTATAATGCAATGGAAGGAGAAAAATGAAGGGAAATCATCATTAGCTCGACACAATGCCACAAAATCGTTTTTGTTTCCAGTCATTGCTGGTGCTCCATCGGTTGTAATGCACACTAGTTTATATATTGGTAGCTTGTAGTTTGTTACAAAATTGAAGAAAACGTCATATATATCTTCGCCACGGGTCTTTCCTTTCAGAGGAATCATTGTCAAAAACTCTTCCTTAGCCGGCATGTCATTGAATACCATTCGAATAAAAATACACAGCTGGGCAGTGTCTGTCATATCGGTGGATTCGTCCAACTGTAAAGAAAAGTATGTACATTCCATGATATCATCTTTTAGTTTATCTGCCATGTCCTGACTCATGACTTCAACACGCCTTGTGACAGTCGGACGAGATAACTGAAGTTCTCTAATAGCAGACATAATCTGTCTGTTTTATTTTTAAAATCTCCCCCGCTTCAATAAATGCTTCCTTCACAACCAATCCATCATCAAATGACGCGATCGTTGCAGCTTTTGATTGTTTGGCTGGTCTTGTGAACATGGTTTGTTCTTTTTTCAAACAAGTTATCAAATCACGTACTTTTCGTTTACTTAATTCACTCTGTGACGGAAAATCCTTTTCATAGTTTTTATGAACCGTTTTATGATGCCTCTCTAAGTTTCCACGCTTAGGTATTGCAACTGACGCACGGCAAATAAGACAAATGCACTTATCCTTTACCATACAAAAGAAAAATTCTCCTCCCAATCGTTATTAAAATGATAAATTTTACTTTTCTGGCCGCACTCATTTTGGACTATTTATTAATAAACTTTGTATCGATGTATCGCCTTCAAGTTACAACTCAGACTGACTCCTATTCCTGCAGGCGCAACATTTATATCGGCGCGAACGAAGTCTCGAATGTTCCCGTCAAACACGCCGCCCGAAGTTTCTAGAAAAATCGGCGGGAATCAAAAACGCGGCTTTTCTTTGACAAGTACCGCGCGGTTATTACGATAAAAGAAAGTGATGAGGGGGTTATTCTGGCCTAATTGTGGATCGAATAAATTTTAGTAGTTTATTCATTACATTTTGTTTTAGTTACCTAAAACAAAATCTGTGAATAGTTCTATATCGGAATTTTTTTCTCGAGATCGACTCAAAGAGCACTCGCGATCGACTTGTCGATCGCGATCGACCGTTTAAGCACCCCTGCTATAGAGCATTCCTTTGAAACTTTACTAGACGTTTTTTTTATGTTACATTCAAGGGATTAGACCACAGTTCTAACTAAATCTAAAACATCCTGTAAAAGCCTCAGTTCCTGTAGCAAATAATAAAAATAAAATATATATTAAGAACTAAGAAAACTAACATATACGAGGGCGTATTTATAAGTCCTAAACATACATATATTTAGGACCAAAAATCGAAATATCAAAACATAATTTAAAGGCTGACTTGGATAGAAGAGTCTCGTTAGCTTGGTCTGCGTTCGGAGGGTTACAATCTGCATTTAAATTACACATCCCAAATACAATAAAAGCAAGAGTATTCGATCAATATGTACTGCTGATGTTAACATGTAGCACTGAACCGTGGGCTTTAAATAAAAGTATAATAATTAAACTCCAGGTAACCCAAAGAGCAATGGAAAGGAGACTGCTAAATATTAGACTCCAAGATCGTATTCCTAACATCGAGATACGAAGAAGGTTAAACGTGACAGATGTAATACAACGAATATGTATATTAAGGTGGAATTGGGCGGGGCATGTCAAAAAGATGAATGATAACTGATGGACACGCCGTATAGTTGAATGGAGGCCTAGAGAACACAAGCGATGCAGAGGTAGACCACAGACAAGGTGGACGGGCGACATATAATAATTAACAGGACACAATTGGATGCAAAAAGCAAACAACAAAGCTCATTGGGGAGGCTTACATCCGACTATGAATGGAATGAGCTAATGACGATGATGTTGATGATGATGATTGATGTCCCTAACTTAGTATAGAAAGAACGAGCAAGCAAGCAAGACAAAAATGGTTTGAAAATTCTTGGTCTTGGATTGCCAATAAGTCTCTAACAGCATTTATAACTTCTTCTTTTAAATAAAATTTGTATCCTGTCTTATGTTTTTTTAGTTATGGAAATATTTAATATTCCAATGGAGCTAATCAGTTCCAAATCTCATTCGTTCATATTTTGCAAAACTGATCCATTATTTCGACTCATTATTTTACCGCCAAAAAATCTGTAAGAAGTATCCCATCCTTGTCCCAAAAAACCAATAAAAAAACTTCTCCTGCTAATTTCTACAAGCAACACTTCTTGAAGCTAGGTACACCAGTATGTGTCAACTCCTTCAATTGTCTCTTTGTCTTTATCCATAGTTACCACTCAATCCAAAAAGTAAGAGGAATCTTCTCCCAAACAACTAAAAATCAGCTCGAATGTTATGACTCTTATTCTGACAAGTTTCTCATATCCAAATCAGAATGTACAATGAGAAAAACACGTTTGTATGAAATATTCAGACTCCCAATTTGTTGATTTTACAAAATTATTTCTTGCACAGCCTCAACATTCTCTCAAGTAGAGGTAGAAACGGGTTTTCGAGCATAGTGTTCATCACTGATGTCGGTTCCTCCTCTCTTGATATCAACCCATTTCTTAATAGTATTTTTCCTTTAATGTAATAAACATATCGTCATAAATTTCTTTAGCGGATGGGCTTTTCAAAAAGAGGTAGTTTATTACCGATCAATATTCGATTTACTAAATTCATAATTTTTTTTTGGCCCATGTTCCTCAAAAACTCACTGTAAATAGCACAAGAAAATCTGGACCAACAAACTTCGAATATACATTTACTAATTATCAAACTGCTATTCAAAGCAACCACATTTGTTTTTGACATCGGAAAGTGTTCTAAGCTAAATAGTTATCAATGCTCGTAGTAAATAACTATTACTTACGACTGTAATGTAATGATAAACTTTTGACACTTCTTCTTCCTCTTCTTCTTTATAAGCCACTGCTTCTCGACTGCAGGAGATAGACCTCTTCAAGTTTCTTCCAATTGTCTCTATCCTGTGTAAGATGGAGCTATCTACTGCCTGCTGTCAACCTGATATCAACAGTCCATCTTTTCATTGATCTTCCGACACTTCGTCTGCTCTTCCAACTGTTTAAGTAATTTTGTTGTCTATCTACCATTATTCAGTCTAGCCACATGCCCCGCCCATTACCACTTTAATTTCGCTACTCTGTCACTCATATCTGTAATTCTTGTTGTTCGTCTGATATTCTCGCTTTTAATGTGTTCTCGTAAACTAACACCTCACATCTGCCTTTCCATGGCCCATTGAGTACATTAGAGTCGACAAAGACTATTTTTTAACCGATATGGTTTCCAGACCATCATCCTTACTGGAAATATGCAGCTCTCGTACACTTTTCTTTTTTAAGATCATGAGAATATGTCTGTTTTTAGAAAGAATCCCAGTTCTTGAAATGCAGTCCAGCTGAGACCAATTTGCCTTGGTATTTCCGCTGTTTAATTGTCCTTATCCAATCTAATCTTATGTCCCAAGTATATATATATATATATATATATATATATATATATATATATATTTATATATATATACTCTTCCTCTCCCTCGATCTCTTCCATGCCGATCTTAATTTTTGTGTTTCGTGGGCTTAGAAGTTTTATTTTCTTGATGTTCATCTAGAGTGCAATTTTCTGTGAAGCTTGTTTAAGTTGTTCTATCATGATTTTGAGTTCTTTCAGATCTTCGCTAATCATTACTACATCATCGGCGAATCGTTAGTGGGTAAACAATTCTGGTAAAATTGTGTCGCCCTGCCTAACACCTTTCTTGATTTTTATGGGTTTTTCGATTTTCATCTAATTTAACCGTTAATGTTGGTTGCATTTTCATATATGAATTTTAGAAGTTCGATATATCTTGAGGCTATTCTGGCATGAGGTAATGACTGCATAATTCCAATGTTCCAGAGAGTCGAAAATCTTTTTATAATCGAAGAATGCTAGGTGCAGCTTAATATTATATTCGGTCGCTGTTTCTGTTAAAGACGGAGGAGCGTCTGGATATCATCTATTGTTCCAAATTCCTTGCGAAAGCCCGCCTGTTCGACCGGTTGGTAGTCATCGGACTTGTTTGTTAGACAGTTTGTGGCAATTTTAGTAAGAGACTTGTACAAATGCGATAACATGTGTGATCGCTTTTCTTGAATAAAAGTATGTGTTTTGACAATGTACAGGTATTCTTTGTTCCTCATACATTTGTTGAGTAATATCCGTATATGTTATTTCATCTTCACCTAGAGATTTTTTCTTCTTCGTCTTTTGACACTAAGCTTGATTTACTTTTTTTAAGTAGGCCTTTGTACCACACACATGGCTTGTCAATATTTTAAATTACTAGCAGTGTGAGATTGCTTTATTTTAAGCACAAGTATTTTCTGATAATTGTAGAACAAGTTTTGGATTCAACTTAAATATAATAATGTCTCTAAAGAATTAGATTAGAAGTTAATCTAAGCTACGTCTTAACTGAAGCTCCACTGTCATTATTTAAAAAAGTATTTCACACATCAGCTGCATATATAACTGTCTCAGGTGGTTACAATCAGAGACTACCACACACACCACCCAATGGCGCTACAGCTCTTGAAGGGCCTTGGCCTCCTGCACAATACCTCGCCACGCATCTAGATCCACCGCATGGCGCCTCCATCCTTGAACTTCCAGTACCCGGAGGTTTTCCTCAACATCCTCTATCCATCTCTTGCGTTGGCTCACACATAGACGTCTTCCCTCTGGCTTTTTTGAAGGCTTTACGTACGCCGCGATTGTCTGGCATGCGCTCGATGTAGACTTAGACTCTCTCACAATCAGAGACTACAATTCTTAATTTATACGGGTATAGATATATGACTCCCTTTATTGAGGTATTTCTTACGAGAAGACAGAGAGAACATTATGTTAGAGAACGACGCGAAATAATTTGGTTTTCAAAGTATAATGAATGTGGCAATGTAGCTTCCTGTTTGCTTCCCGCCGCACATAATGACGTGTTATTGCATTACATATATTAGTCCGGGAGCTCACGACCAAAATGCGACCTCATCGAAGAGTGGTAGATAATATGTAGTATCACTTTGTTAATTATGATCCCCTTAGTCCCTCCACGTAGTTTGAAGCATCAAATCTGGTTCTTGTTCCTGAAAATACGCTTTAAAGCTGCAAGAAAAAGTTGGTAGACGAGCCCAACGCTGAGTGGCAGATATTTTGGATATAGCTTCATTTCTGTGAAATATGACTGAAAAATGAATATCTGCCATGGATATTGGGTCAATCCAAAATTATAACTGTCCAAAGTTGTAGAAAAATGGATCCACCTGTACCCATAGAGGAGCGAATGAAATTTGTTTTAGTATGTTCGTTGAGGTTTCTAGATACTAAAAATGATATTATCTGCCATGGAGTCTGGTTCTTTATTCAAATAAATTACATTTTTTGGTGCAATAACGCATAAGTATTTTTAAGACGCGGTTGCGCCTGTCCTACAAAGTGCGCGCCAGTCGTGTAATTTATTTTTCTCTCAAATACTATGCACATGGCACAGTGTCTTGAGAGACGCTCAAATCATCATTGAAACAGCTACAAGCAATTTATATATTTATTTAATTTTCAGTCCAATTTCGCTCTATATTTTTTTATTATATTTATCCTTTAAATTTTGTTTATATTTATTATTTATATTCAAAAGCCTCTTTTAATATATGATTACGAAAATTGTGCATTTAAAATTTTTGATTTTTAATATAAAATTTTAAATATTTAAAACGTACAATAATTTTTGCCGCATTTGGTTAATGCCAGTGCAATAATGACCGAATACTCCATCAGCCACCCCCGGTTTCACCGTGTTTTTTTTAAACTTTGAGCGTTGCGGCTACACTCTAATGTACGCTATGTTTTTTTGAGTCGCAGAATGTGATCTATAATTAGTTTTTTGAAAAAATGATCTATTAATTGTTATTAACAATTTTTTAAGCAATTATCTAAAAAAAGGAATTTGATATAAATTATTTTAATAATAGCGAAATTTAAGTTTATTAAGCGCTCCACCCAAATTATTTTAGTCGTATGTGAACCCACTGAATAGGAATTCAGAGTCTATTTTTGCAAAAACTTAACCTTTTTATTTTTATAAACAATTTATTATAAACAATTATGTTAATGAACAGAATTTCATAAAATTTGTCTCCCTAACAGCAAAATCTAAGCTTTTTACGAGCTCTACCCAAGTTTTTTAGATGAATTTTGACCTGCTGCCTGAATTTTTAATCCATTTTCCCAATTTATTAGAATTAAGAGCTAATCAGTATATTTATATAAAAATATTTGTGTTAAATTCCCAAAGAAAAATTTAAATTTAGCAAGTTAAATAATATTATATTAAGTTTTTATAAAAAAAAAAAACTTAAGCTTTGTATTAAAAATACAAAAATTCTGCTGATAAAAACAGGGACTGGACTTCATGGCACATATTCGGGATTTCCACCTCGTATTATAGTATTCAAACATTGGTTCATTTATCTGCGCTCTCGAATGAGTTTAGGTGGATCCAAAACCTCTACAGGTTCAAAAATTCATAGAAATTGAAAGAACCAGGATCTATGACAAATAATATTTTTTCACTTCTTTTTGGGTTTCCAACTAACTATTTTTCGAATATCTGCCACTCAGCGATCAGTTCATTTTTTGAGCCCATTTTTTTCAAAAAAAAAAGGTTTACTTCCACAGGAATCGGTCTCCGTGGCAGATATTAAGGCTACTGTATTCTCACAACATATAAAACTGCCACTCTGCGATGGGTTCACCAACCCTCAATTTTTTGCAATTTCCCCCTCTATAACCACGGCAGGAACCGGAATTTGCATCTATAAGTTGTATTTTTTGGTTCAGTTTGTCACCTTTAATAAGTGATATATTTATTTGCCGCTCTTCGATGAGTCCAAAATCTTGGTTATGAGTTCCCGGACTATATATGATTGAAAATTTGAGAGAACGCCCAATTCCGTGCGAACAGTCATAAAATTCAGTAAAAAGTAATATAGTAGATAATATTTTTGCAACAACTAAGTGGTAAACTGCATTTAGATTTTAACAGAGGATAGCAAAGTAATTTATTTATATATATATATATATATATATATATATATATATATATATATATATATATATATATATATATATATATATATATATATATATATATTGTGACTTTTTACTTTTAATCGAAGAAAAAGTATGGATTCCTATCTTATACGTGTTAAACATCTGAAACTTTTACAAATAATTATGGCAATATGGCGTGGTAAACCATCTTTATATTGAAGCAGTGAATGCATGATGCTAAAATCTATTATTTCTCAAAATTTCAAGCAAAACTACTTTTAACAGTTACTCGTAAGAAATACCTTAATATTGTTTTATTTAGGCCCAGATTTAATAATAAATACCTTGTGTCGTAGGTACCCAGGGCAATAAATGTTACTTATTACCCACTGTATTATAACGTTTATACATTATAACTTATTGACCACACTGTATTATAACAAATTAAATCAGCTTAAGCATTATGACGCTTAAATCGCTCAAATATTTTATAGCACGCACATTTATACAATATTAAAAACACTTTGTACGCAGTAATTGAAAGCTGTTTAAAGCTTATTTTACTGTCAGCATAATCGAATTAATAGATATTAATAATTCAAACGTAAATTAAAAACATATTATTCTTATAAATAAAATATTGAGGTTTGTTCTAATGGTTATTGGCAGTTACCTCATAGTTGTTAAATTATCTTGTGGGCGGAACACAAAAAACAAACCCGTTATATTTATTTAAGTAGAGGACAAGTAATTAAATTTTTTATACGGTAACAGATATTCTCGTTCGATTATTTTACTACTATTACTACTTACTATAAAATTCTTCTTCTTCTTTCTTATATGGTGTGGCACATAGGTAGGCATACTTCCTGTTTTATCCCCATTAGGCCTCTTCCGATGTGGACGTCCAGCATTCCTTTCACCTTTTCGGAGGTATGCCCCTAGTTCTTCTACCGCAGCGTTTATTGAATTTGACCCTTTTTTATCAGTCTGTTGTCGTCCATCCGATCTACGTGTTTATTCCATTGTTCTAGTTCTGGTTCATTTGAATATTTTTATGCTTCTAGTTCTGGTTTATTTAGATATTTCTTGGATCTTACTATGTTGCGGATTCTGTCGTGGATAGTTTTTCCATGTATGTCCCTAATCACCTTCAATTCTGTTTTTCGCATCATTTGTGCTATTTTACATGTATCAGCGCTTGTTTCTACAACATATGTGAGGATAGGTCTCACTGTTGTATATTCTTATTTTACTTTCCACTGTGAGGTATTTATTTTCCATTTCCATATATCCGTCAAACAACCTGCTATTACTGATGCCTTCATAGACTGTTGTTTTACTTCCCTATTTAAGTCTCCTTAGCTTGTTATCATTGTTCCCAGGTATAATTATTAACCTGTTCAATAATACCTCCTTGGATCTCCAGCTTGCAACTTAATAATTCTTTTAAAGCCAGCATACATTTTGTCTTGGTTGTGTTAATAATCATGTTTAGTTTTCTCGCTGCCAAACTGAAGGCATGAAAGATCTTCTGAAGGTTGTCCTCAGAATCGGAGATGAGGATTGCATCATCGTCGTAGCAGCTTGTGTGGAAGTGTGTGTTGCCCATTTTGTATCCTCTAGTTTTTGGAAAATACTCCACTATTCTGTCCATGACGATGTTAAAGATAAAAGGATGAAGTGAACCGCCTTGTCTTATTCCGGCGTTTATTTTTACTTCCTTGCTTAGTAGATGCCTCACTTTTATATTTGTTCTACATTCTGTGTTAATGTCATGTATGATTTTTATTAGCTTCTGGTTTGCTTTTGCTGTAATACTAATACACTATAAATATGATATTTATTGTCGAACGATTTTTGCGGAATCCCAATTATTTCTCTCTTGTTTGAATATCCTTGCTTATTTCCTCCAGCATGATTTTTGTTAATACTTTTAAGATAGTATTTAGGAGAGTTATTCCGCGATAGTTTTCGGGGAACGTCTTTTGCCCTTTTTTGAATATTAGGATTGTTATGCTAGTTTTTCAATCTGTAGGTGTTTGTCCATTTTTTACTATGTTTTTAAAGAGCTGTGCTAGTTGTTGATGTAGGTTTTCTTCTCTATACTTTAACATCTCATTTGTAATGTCGTCTGGTCCTGAGGCTTTTCTATTTTTAAGACTTCTTATAATTCTTTCCGTCTGTTCAATAAAAATAAATAGTACAATTTGTGCTATTTTAGGTCGTAATCTACGATTTACAAAATATTATAAACATCAATACCAATTGTCAGAACAGGGCTTTAGTAAAGATAAACCTTCATGCATACATTTAGACTTATCAAACAAAGTATAAAACAGGACTACATTGTAACTGAAATCCTTAGAATTAACAAAAACATCCTTCCTATACATTTATTTACCGCGTATTTAATGTACCGCATAGTTATGGGGAGCTCGTGACTAAACACTTTTTTTCACGTGTTAACCGCGATAAAACAATTTCCATAACATATTTGTGATCATGTCGTTTTATCACTCTAAACAGAATTTACGTGGTTAAAAAAAGTTTAAATTCCTCTTCGTTTCGTTTTTAATGAATAAAGTAAAAATTATAACTGTATAAACCTCGGTAAATACAACAATTTATCTTTTAAATCTATATTTTTTTGTAGGCATAGCACACATGCTGCAGTGTGCGTGTGCGGAAAAAAAATATTTACATTGGTCTGGAATCGCTATAAATTGTACTCGGTGGGAAACATAGTCCTGAGAAAATCATTCCCGAGGAAGAATTATACATATAAGAGACTGCTTGAAAAGGGTTTACGAGGAGTGACAAGCTGAACTTCATACGGATGGGAGGTATTGTCGCTATGTCTAATTACAAGCATGCACCGCTGTGGGGAAAATTAAACGAGCTACATTTACCGAACATTTTCCATGAAAATACTTGTAGAACAGGCTCAAATCGCGGACTGTTCGTCGATGTTCCAAGCAATCTGGGTTTCCAAGCAGACCAACAGCTCTCTTTTAAAACAGAATTGACAGCTATGGAGTGTAAATCTTTATAATTCAAACTAATATTCCCAGCTTTTGGGAAGCTCTCTTTACTATGCATTTGTATATATATATATATATATATATATATATATATATATATATATATATATATATATATATATATATATATAGATAGATATAGATATATATAGATATATATATATATATATATATATATATATATATATATATATATATATATATATATATATGGGTCATTCTCTCTCAATTGGACCCCCCTCTGTCCATTTTTAGTTTCGATATAAAATGTTTCATTGGCATGTCTACTTTTAAATGCTATGTGTCCCCTTAAAAAATTCAAAATAGCGGCTAAAACAAAAAAAATGGCGTCAAAATATTTTTCAATATGTAGATAAATTACTTAAATAATGAGATATTCTAACGAAACTCGTTACTAGGGAGTTTTTTGAGGTGCTCAACATAAATTTGAAGTTAGAAAATGATAATTTTTAATTCCAAGATGGAGGATCTAAGATGGCGATTGTTAATTCGAAAAATCAGATATCGATGCAAAGCTCGGTTCTCGGGAGTTTTTCGAGGTGCATTTCAAGTCAGAAAACGATTATTTTTTATTCCAATATCGGGGATCCAAGATGGCTGACGAAAAATGCTTATATGTAAAAAATTGGCACAAAACATGTTTCTCACTTTTTCTAGGAGTCTGAAGTCAAAAATTGATATTTGCCTTATGTCTCATACTTTAAAATTTATGGAGCACTTAGATGTTTTAAAAATTATGTGAAAAATTTCAGACAAAGTTTTCATACTTCAGCGCGTTGAAAAATTGTCTAGATGTGCTCAAAAATTTGTATTTTATTTTTTATCTAAAAGTTCAGAAAATTTGCTGAAAAATTTATACAAATTTTTTTTTTAATGTTTTATCCGAAAGTACCAGAAAATTTCTATTATGTTCGAATAAAATTTTCATTTGATCAGCTTCATAAGACCGTGTTTTTCACTCGAACCGAGTAAGAATTGCTCAAAGGGTTTGAGCGATAAAAATTCACATTCTTTATTTATATGAAAATAATTATTATTTTTTAGATTCATTTTTTTTTATCTAAAATGCATCAAAACTATCTCAAATATTCAAATACAACAAAAAATTAAACTTCGTTAAATTGCTTGAAGTCTAAAAATTAAATATGCACATCATTTTTCCTTCAAGACTAAAGAATATAAAATGGAATAAAAAATAATCATTTTCTGATTTCAAATTCGTGTTCAGCATCTCAAAAAAACCCAGAAACAAGTTTCTTTCAAATATCTCATTATTTAAGTAATTCATCTTCATATTGAAAAAATTTTTGGTGTCGTTTTTTCGTTTTAGCCGATATATTGCAGCCGCCATTTTGAATTATTTAAAGTAGACATTCCAACGAAAATGTTGAGCCGAAATTTATATCGAAACCAAAAATGGACAGAGGGGGGTGCGGTTGACAGAGAATGTATACAGTACAGTAATATATATATATATATATATATATATATATATATATATATATATATATATATATATATATGTATACGTTACTGTGTTTCCCTCCCAATACAATTTACAGCGATTCAAGAACAACGTGAATCGCTTTTTTTTTTTTTTTTCCGCACACATGTCACTCCTGTAGCGCTTTAGGGACGTCCCTGCATATATATATATATATATATATATATATATATATATATATATATATATATATATATATATATATACATATATATATATATATATATATATATATATATATATATATATATATATATATAAATATACGTACCTACCTCCGGCATTTTGATCAGGCGTGAGGAGGACCTCTAAGATGATTGAATTGACAGAAGTATTCTCTATTATTCTACTATTATATTTTAATGCTGAGTTGAAGCACAGTTTGCATGTCTAGATATAGGTGCCTAGTCCAGCGCAACCCAGTAATTATTCTCAGGGCCTTATTCTGTATTTCTAGAACAGTATTTCTACAAATTCGATACACGTGAGCCCTGTCAAGTGGATAAAGCTTGAAAGTTGCCAGCCATTTATCGCACAGATACTTGATGCTGTGTAGTCATGCAAGCCTATTTCCTCCAAGTAGAAGCTGTCTTTGAGATGGAATCTTATGTAACTGTAATGAGAGAATGGCTTGAGTTTTTACCGAATTAATTTTGGTTTTGAAATTATCAACCCAATACGACAATTAATTCAAATATGCCAAAGGTCTACTTGTTATTATCCTATTGCTTTTACATGCCTGTAGTGGCAGTCTTCTCGGCATCTAATTTCTGGTTGGTATTCTCTGTCTTTGGGACATGAGCCATTTTAGATTATGAGCTAAAGTGAGAGCAATGGAGAACCCTTTGAGCCTGCAGTCTCCAACTTCTCCTTATAGGTCACTTCATCAACGATGATAGTAAATTTAGTTAAAAAGCGAACACTACTTATTAATACGAGTATCTTAAATCATCACGAATAGTTGACTATCATACGCTCTAGTATTGTGATCTGTATATAGAAACGTGTATCATAAATACATTGATTTAAAATATTAAATAAATCCTTGAAAAGAAGGTCAATATAAGAAATTGCATTATTTAAAACCCTTTAAAGTATTTTAAACTGTAAATAGTGAAATTCTGTTCGTCTATATCTGTATTAAAAAAATTTTAAAATTATCATGCAAAGTTATATTTTAATATAAATATTCATTTTTAAATAAATGAAACATTAAAGTAAATTATGAACATTTCACTTAGAACGCAATATACAAGAAAAATTATTTAAGAAGATTTTGGTACGGTTTTATTTTTGTTTACTTATCTTAATATTATCTGTATTAATATACACCCTGTGTACATTAATTAAAGCAGAAAATTTAATAGTAAATAAAACACAAATTAATTATAATTTTTCAAATTATTTAATTTTATCGATTTCCTCCGGCTTCTATCCTGCCTTTTTTTATACCGATTTTTGAGATACTGGCGTATTGCTTTCTTTTGGTCGACAAATTAAGCGATAGAAAGAGAATTCACAGAAAACGGAATCAGGTGAATACGGCAAATAGTTCAGCACATACCCATGGGATCTGCTAAAAGACTGTCTGACAATGTCCAAACGATCCTTTTAAGAAAATTTCAATCCCGTTGAATGATCAAAATGTGTACAAAATTGATTTTAGAATCCGGAATTTACCTTCTCTCAATCTAATACATAATTTTATTTTCTTTGATAAAATTACGCAATCTTGAATATTAACTTCGCTTAACCATAAACGGGACGAATTTTCATCGTCCTCAAGAGCCTCATGACTACTTTGAAAATTTTTTTTAAACAACTTGTCGACTTGAATACAGAATTTATCACTATTTGATTTTCGAACCATTGTTCGGTTACCAAATTTAACTCATAAACCAATGGCAATTTTATGTTTGAAATTCAGATTCCAAAAGTTTATCACAACACTCTTACCACTCTAACTAGGCATCGAATATCTCAACACAACACTAATGATTGTTGCCGCTTTAAAGATACAATGGATGGAGCCCCTATTTTCGAAAAGCTTGATTATTTTACGTGGTGCGTTGTTCAAACTCTAAGGTCTCCTAATTTTTTTTGGCGAACTACTTACACCAGAAAGTTGAAACTTCTGTTACTTCTCAACATAAACTCCCTGTAAACATAAATATTTTTCACAACGTCGACGCCATCGTTCCATAATAACCGAGAAAGATTCTGTAGGGTTTTTTTAATCAGTGAAAAATTTGATACAAAGCAGCTTGGCCGAATAGTGAGCTGCTACGAAGAATGTTCAAGACAGTTAAAAAAAAGCCAAAAACCTCTAGGAGTAAAGTCAGGAGAGTAGGAAAACCTAAATTTTTTTCATTCATGGATCTATGGTTTGCCATTCTATCTTGGATCTTGCCCTTTTTCTGCTTTCTGTGGGTTATTATTCCATCATTATCTTGAGTAACCTTGCGTTTGGCATTTATTGGACGTGGCCATACCACATAAGTTATTTCTGTTCTATGTTCGCTACTATGGTGTCCTCAATGCCCATTTCTTGTTTAAGACTGCACATTTTATTTTATCTTTCTTGAAATTCCTAGTCGCAATATTCTAATAGCATCCATTTTTACGACTTCTCTTTGGCCTTTATTCCTTTCATTGGTTCTCCAAGTTCCTGCTCCCGTAGCAGGGTACCTTCTATCATAGCTTCATAAAAGTTAAATTTTATCTTCGTTGTTTTTTTTTCACCACAGGATTCCATTGAGGCATCCTATAATCTTCTTTGTTTAAGTTTTAAGTTTTTCAACGCCCAAGAACACATAAATTTTTGCAACCTGTTATTTCCTGTCCATCTTCCACTTTCAAGTTGTTAGGTTGGTTTCCTATACTGGGATATTTTGTTTTCCGATGTTCACTGTGAGCTTTTTCATCCTTTTAACAGCATAGCATCCTTATCGTTAGCTACAATTACTTGATCGTGGGCAAATTGAAAATTGTGTATGAATTTTTCAACTATTTCGATATACATTCAACATACTTTCCTGTTCCAGTTTTTCAGCACTACTGTAACATATATTTTCAAAAGATATTTATGAAACATAACATTTCCGTCTCAAACTTTCTGTTAACAAAACTTCTTTAGTGAGGAATTTACCTATTTTAATTCTTGATTTTGACTCATTCTGGCGCCCTCTCGTATGCTTCCTTAAGATCTATAAATTAAGTTGGGAATGTGGAATCTTTGGCACAATGATACTACTCAGTATATATCACCACTACACAAAACACTTTATTTTTTGCACTCGACGCGCGTTTCGCTAACCATGTTAGCTTCATCAGGAGCGATGATTGACTAAAGCTAAACTACAAATCTACCCTATTTATATATACTTAGCCTAACCCTCGAATTACTCAAGCGGAACTAATCACATAGGCAAGGCCGTCAGTTCCGGTCAAGTAACCAGTAGAGGGGACTATAAGGAATAGGCCCTCTGTCTTTATTTAAACTACTTTTACATTTTATGATTTCCATACTTTCGTATGCGTTCAACAATCTCCTATCAGATACATTTTTTATTAATTTTAGATTATCTAATGTTACAGTATGATCAGCTTCAAGGGCATGTTCGGCAATGCTAGACTTTTCTGTTCTACTATATTTTAAGTGTGCTAAATGTTCTTTAAATCGTGTTTTAATTGACCTTCTAGTTTGCCCAACGTACTTTTTGTCACAATCATTACAACTAATTTCATAAATTCCACTTTTCTCACAATTAGGAATCTTATCTTTGGGATTTCCTAAGATATTCCTCAGATTGTCTGATGACTTATAGACTAAGGTGAGGCCTACCTTATTAAATACCTTATTGAGTCCCTTGCTATATTTCGGATTATATGGTATGGAGACATACTTGGTGTTATTTTCTTCGCGTGTAAAAAAGGTGGAATTCTGAATATTAAACCTAAACTTATGTCTATTTATTAGCTTATTTACTAAGTCATCGTCATAACCATTAACTCTAGTTATATTTCTAATACGATTCCTTTCTTTATTAAAGTTTACTCTATTCAGAGGGAAAGTGACCAAACGATGAACTAAAAAATGTAATGAGGCTAATTTATGTTGTTTGCAATGAAATGAATTATTAGGAATATATCTATCTGTTACTGTGTCCTTCCTATAGATATCAAATTCTAATCTATTATTATTTTTAATAATTAAAATATCTAGAAAAGGCAATTGTCCTTTGTTCTCAACTTCGTAAGTGAATTTAATGGAATCATACCGGCTATTTAATTTAGAAACAAAATCATCAATATTTGCTTTCTTTGTATCAAAAATCGCGAAAATATCATCCACATACCTATACCATACCCTTGGGAAATATTCGAATTCTTGACTGGCTTCGATATCAAACTTACTCATGAATAAATTAGCTATGAAAGGTGATAAGCAATTACCCATAGCTGTTCCTTCTTTCTGAACATAAAATTGATTGTTATATTGGAAATAATTTTGTTCCATACAAAGTTTAGATAATGTTAAATATTCACGAATAATTTCGTCTTCAAAGGCATTCATTCTAAGTAATTATTCGAGATATTGTAAAGTTTGTGTAATTGGCACACTTGGGAACAAAGAACTAACATCAAAAGAAATTAAGACTTCACCTTCATTGAGAACTAGATTTTTTGTTTTATTAATGAATTCTAACGAATTCTTCACTGCGAAAGTATTTAATGGTAAATTCTCAAGTTCTTTTGATAACCATTTGGATATTAAATATGTGGGTGATCCGACCGATGAAACAATGGGTCGCATTGCTTTTCCAGGTTTGTGAATTTTGGGTAAGCAATACAATTTTGGTATGGTCGGATTACTCACATTTAATTTAAATTTTAGCGAATCGGAGACAAGGTTCTTACATTTTTTTAAAGAATTTTTAACCTCTGATATCATTCTCGGTAATGGATTTCTTATTACCTTTTCATAAGGGCCAGATTTGATAAGATTATCTACGCGTTCAAAGTAATCTTTCTTATCCAATATAACAACCTTATTTCCTTTATCCGCTTTTAAATAGAAGACATCTTTCTTTTTCAGTCCTTTAACTATTTTTATGTTTTTTCGTGAATTAGAATTTGTATTGTTAACCATGTTTTTCGATATTTGATTGCGACATGCTTCCCTAACAAATGATTTACCTATCAGAAATAGTTGCTCACATTGAAAGATCCATTAGTACACTTCCAGAAAATAGTAAATCATTTGTTAGGGAAGCATGTCGCAATCAAATATCGAAAAACATGGTTAACAATACAAATTCTAATTCACGAAAAAACATAAAAATAGTTAAAGGATTGAAAAAGAAAGATGTCTTCTACTTAAAAGCGGATAAAGGAAATAAGGTTGTTATATTGGATAAGAAAGATTACTTTGAACGCGTAGATAATCTTATCAAATCTGGCCCTTATGAAAAAGTAATAAGAAATCCATTACCGAGAATGATATCAGAGGTTAAAAATTCTTTAAAAAAATGTAAGAACCTTGTCTTCGATTCGCTAAAATTTAAATTAAATGTGAGTAATCCGACCATACCAAAATTGTATTGCTTACCCAAAATTCACAAACCTGGAAAAGCAATGCGACCCATTGTTTCGTCGGTCGGATCACCCACATATTTAATATCCAAATGGTTATCAAAAGAACTTGAGAATTTACCATTAAATACTTTCGCAGTGAAGAATTCGTTAGAATTCATTAATAAAACAAAAAATCTAGTTCTCAATGAAGGTGAAGTCTTATTTTCTTTTGATGTTAATTCTTTGTTCCCAAGTGTGCCAATTTCACAAACTTTACAATATCTCGAAGAACTACTTAGAATGAATGACTTTGAAGACGAAATTATTCGTGAATATTTAACATTATCTAAACTTTGTATGGAACAAAATTATTTCCATTATAACAATCAATCTCATCTTCAGAAAGAAGGAACAGCTATGGGTAATTGCTTATCACCTTTCATAGCTAATTTATTCATGAGTAAGTTTGAAATCGAAGCCAGTCAAGAATTCGAATATTTCCCAAGGGTATGGAATAGGTATGTGGATGATATTTTTGCGATTTTTGATACAAAGAAAGCAAATATTGATGATTTTGTTTCTAAATTAAATAGCCGATATGATTCCATTAAATTCACTTACGAAGTTGAGAACAAAGGACAATTGCCTTTTCTAGATATTTTAATTATTAAAAATAATAATAGATTAGAATTTGATATCTATAGGAAGGACACAGTAACAGATAGATATATTCCTAATAATTCATTTCATTGCAAACAACATAAATTAGCCTCATTACATTTTTTTAGTTCATCGTTTGGTCACTTTCCCTCTGAATAGAGTAAACTTTAATAAAGAAAGGAATCGTATTAGAAATATAACTAGAGTTAATGGTTATGACGATGACTTAGTAAATAAGCTAATAAATAGACATAAGTTTAGGTTTAATATTCAGAATTCCACCTTTTTTACACGCGAAGAAAATAACACCAAGTATGTCTCCATACCATATAATCCGAAATATAGCAAGGGACTCAATAAGGTATTTAATAAGGTAAGCCTCACCTTAGTCTATAAGTCATCAGACAATCTGAGGAATATCTTAGGAAATCCCAAAGATAAGAATCCTAATTGTGAGAAAAGTGGAATTTATGAAATTAGTTGTAATGATTGTGACAAAAAGTATGTTGGGCAAACTAGAAGGTCATTTAAAACACGATTTAAAGAACATTTAGCACACTTAAAATATAGTAGAACAGAAAAGTCTAGCATTGCCGAACATGCCCTTGAAGCTGATCATACTGTAACATTAGATACTCTAAAATTAATAAAAAATGTATCTGATAGGAGATTGTTGAACGCATATGAAAGTATGGAAATCATAAAATGTAAAAGTAGTTTAAATAAAGACAGAGGACCTATTCCTTATAGTCCCCTCTACTGGTTACTTGACCGGAACTGACGGCCTTGCCTATGTGATTAGTTCCGCTTGAGTAATTCAAGGGTTAGGCTAAGTATATATAAATAGGGTAGATTTGTAGTTTAGCTTTAGTCAATCATCGCTCCTGATGAAGCTAACATGGTTAGCGAAACGCGCGTCGAGTGCAAAAATTAAGTGTTTGGTGTAGTGGTGATATATACTGAGTAGATCTATAAATGTCAAATTTGTTTCTATGTTCCCAGCACTTTTTTTTCTATAATTTGTTGTAGGCGGAATAGGTTATGTGTACAAGACCTTCCCGCACGAAAACCAGTTTGTACCTCTTCTTCACTTCTTCTAAATTATTTTTCAATCAGATTACGTAGTATTCTCCCGTATAATCTGCATATTGTACTTGTCATGACATATCCTTATAGTTGTTGCAGTCCTGTTTATTTCCGTCCTTACAGATTCAGGGAATACCTTGTATTATTCTAGCACAGAATGACCGTTTAGACAATTGTTGACATACTAGCCCTCTAGTCCACTAGCTTTACCAGATTCTAGATCTACAGCAGCTTTATCAACTGTTTCCGACGACATCGTAACTTCCTCACCTAGAGTCCGAGGTGATTCTGCTAGATATTCTAGCCTTGTTTTTTGAAATATATGTTTGTAATGATTTCGCCATTCCTCTGTCCTTAGAGGGTAAATATGTGCTTTATATTTCCCTGGGTTTTTGACATTATTTATGTGCATATTACTACCTATCCTTTTGGTGTAGTGAACATATCTGAATTTTACAAATTGTAGCATAATCTTTAAAAAATATTAGTTTAGCCGATCATCCTAATATTATATTTTATAAATATTAAATAAACGTTAAATTGAGAAAAGTTGTTATTGTTGTTCTGCATTTCTATATCGATGTGGAGTGGCGTGGCGGCCTTAGCTCCCTGGTATCGTGTCGACATACGGTATCAAGGGTCCCTGGTTCCAATCCCGGCGGGTCAGTGTGGTTATTTATTGATTTATTTAAGTATATTTTACTTGGCCACATGCATAGGTAATAGTTGTTGCAGAAATGTAATAACGCCCATGGCAATACTACCTCGTTGTCGAAAAGGTGCAGTGAAATATAAATGAATGTTTCGAAACTTGGACAATGTTTACCGATATTACAACATCCTCGCCGATATCCATCCAAAAAGGCGTAATCCGTACTCAGACAGGAAAGTGACCGATAAAAAAATGTCGGTAAATAGATAAGCGCAGTGTAAATATGCATTAAAAACTAATGTGGTTCGGGTAGTCAAAAACAGAAAATCACTTTTAAGGTGCTTTTGACTGTGATGGTAAATCTGTTGCGTGCCAATTATCATAGTGTTCCACCATATGCGTGTAATATCATTTTTGTCACCAATCATCCGTAGTTTTTAATTAAGCATCTTATAAATTTTATACGTACAGTGTAAAAGCCAGTAGTAATAACACATTAGCAGATCCCTTATCCATAATATGCTCTGTTATTTCTCTACACAAGACTAGAGTCAGACGGTAAAAAATGTCAATATCTATTTAAATATTCAGTATTACTAGAGCGAATCTATCTAGTCTTTTTGTCCAGTGGGAAATATGTAGTAAATTAAATAATTACACAGTCAGTTGGATGTTAAATTAGTTTCAGCATGCTTTTTTTTGTTCTTATATTAAATTAAAGTTTTATATTATAAGTTGTTTTATTTTATTTCACATTTTAAATTTCTTCAAAAAATCTTATGTTTTTTTTTCATCATAATAATATATAATAATAATCTTCTTCTTAAAGTATCTATTCGGTTCGAATGTTGGCAATCATTCTGGCTATTATTACTTTATCCACTGCAGCTCTAAAAAGACCGGTAGTATTTGTTGAGAACAATCTCTTAAAGCCAGGAGATACGTCTGCGTCCTGGTCCCCTTTTTTCAAAAACCTTTCCTTAATAATCCATATCTGTGAGAATTATGTGTTCTAACTACTCTAATTTTCCGACTTTAACAGTTTCCATAATTTCTAGTGTCTTGTTCATAAGATGTAAAACATCTTTGTTGATAATATGGGCAGTATAAGAAGGACACTCAAGACATAACATAACATCTTAGGAATCTTATTTTCGTGTTTAATTTTATTGCTGATCTTTGGAAAAATACGGCATACTAATTTCCTGCGAGTGATCCCACTGTTCATTTATCATGGTACTGAGATATGAATATTGTGGAGTTCTTTGTATTTTTTGATTGTTAACCATCGACAAGGTAGCAGGAACCGGAAACTTGCTGATTACCATATACTTTGCTTTGCTGATATTAGGTTCGAGGCCGTATCGATTACTGATTTCGTTTATTATTTCCATAAGTTGTTGTAGACCCTTTAAGTTATCAGCCATAACCGCCGTATCGTCAACATAACGAATATTATTTATTCGCTCAGCATTAAGCAGTGTTCCTGCATCAGCCTCTTCCGGTGCCTCTCGGAAGATTTGCTCAGAGTATATATTAAACAACAGTGAAGACCTGCAATGCTCAATCGATATTTCTTCTGAACGCTCCCATTCTAGAGGTTGCTAATAATCCGCAGATCCTTTCCATCCAAAGTCTTTAAGAATTCCGACCATTTTGTGATGTTGGACTCTATCAAAGGCCTTTTGGTAGTCGATCAGGCACAGCCATACGTCACAACTGCCGTCTCTACAACACTGATCAAAACCTGCATAGAAAATAAGGGCTCTGTTTCCCATAGCATCACGAAAGCCGAGTTGTATAACTGACATGTTTTCTTCACACAACCTGTATATTCTTCTGTGAATGATTTTCCGAAAAGTTTTTAAAAGATAAAATAATAATAATATTTATTTATTTTTTAATTAGGAAAAGAAATTCTTGGTTACCATTAATCCATCCAATTTTGAAGCTGAAGGTCATATTGTTAAGGTACAATTTCTTTTCTTTTTATCTTAAGAGGCAAACCTAGTCTAAGCACTCTCCTCCTTGATTCGAGCTGGAGTCTGCTAAAAAACAACACTGAGTTTGGAGTAACAATAAAAATCCCAGCCACAACCACAAAACCCACAACAAGTTCACAAACAATATCAACGAACACGTTTCACTGGTAGAAGAGCAACAAGAGTGTAGATCAAGAAGAACTTGCACGGATACCGTTCTAATGAATTACTGAAAAAATCATAGATCCATACAATAGACCAGGGCTTTTATGTTTCATTTACATAAAAAAGCTTTCAATCGAATATAACTGGAAGACATCTTTATGAAACACATGTACGTGACATCGAAGGTAAAATAGCAAACTGACGAACTCACAATACCTGCAAGAAAATATGCCATAAAGACGCCTAGAGCCCACTGCTTTACATAAAACTATTAGATAGATTCGTAATCTGAGGACTTACAGAATAGGAGATAAAGATATAAAAATGTTAAGTTATGACGAGGAACCCGTGCTAATGTCTGAGAACGAATACGGTCTTCCAGGCTTACTTTACCAATTTGACAAAACAATAAAGAAATTTGAAATGTCAATATTGACAGTATGGGTAAAGTGTGCGATATCTGAAGTGCCCTTAGGTTTGGTTGTTGACGACAAATTATGCAGCAAGAAATAAAGTTTGGCTATCTCCGCATAGATATATCGAGTTTGGTGATATGGAGATAAAAGCAAGGAACAAACTCACAAAGACGACGAAATAAACACCTAAAAATCGAACCGAAATCTTGAATTTTTAAGCCTACAACTAGACCTATAAATTAGAAACAAAACATCAGAAGCAAAGCTAGCAAAGCCGCATTACAGTTACAATTACTAAAATAATCGCTTTACCGGGCTATACATGACTACAGGTTTACTCACGTATACAAAAGCAATATTAGCCTCTGTCAATTCTACCTCGGCTGATGAGTGAAAACGCATCCCGAGATAATGCGACAGAGAAATAACAATAAGTAAGAGGGACTTTTAAGTTTAAATTATAGTTAAAATTTTGCTGCAAATATAAGAGACAAACGAGGAAGGTGTATACACTAAATAATGCGTGTATGTGTGTCAGTGTCAACTTATTTTAGTAGTTGAGTCGTCTGTATCCATATTGATTTTTTTGGACAGCTGAGTAAAATAAAAATATATTGAAGCATCGGTAGTGCATAGTTATTCAATTTTTTTACAAGAAAATTTGCGAAAGTCTTACAGAGCAGTTTGGTGAGGAAACTTTGTAAGATATAAGCATCAATAAATAGATGGCCAAAACGTGTGAAGAACGCACTGCATTCTCAGCATCCAAGACCATCAACTACGGAGCCGATTGCTGGTAGAGTTAATACACTGATTCAAGATAATTGTTGGATTACACCGCGGGCTATTGCTTCTACGTTCCATATTGGTGTTAGCAGTATAGATAACACTCTCAAAGAACAATTTAACTACCATAAAGTATGCACACATTGGATTCCGACACTGTTACCGGACCAGCGCAAAGAGACTCGTCTTAACATCGCTCGTTTAATAGTGGTACGATATGAAGAAGATGAGGATGCCTTTCTAGAGTCTATAGAGAGATCGTAGATGCAGTGACGACATCCCTCCTCTCGCAATGCGAAGAGAGCAAATTCCTTGGATTCAGCAGGAAAAATTATGGCTACATTCTTTTAGGATATGAGAGACGTTTTACTCGTCGGTTTTCTGTCAACGCAAAGGACGATATATGCAAAGTACTATTTAGATCTCAATATTAATCTTCGTGGATTATGAAAAGGCCTTCGAGTCAGTGAACCAGGATATGCTTTTTAAAGTTCTTGTTGAATGCCGTACAGATTCAAGGTACATCGAAATCCTAAGACATATCTACTGTCAGGCAACATTAACAGTTAAATTACATAGAAAAACAAGCAAATTCCAAGTTGAATGAGGTGTGCGTTAGGGTGACACTATTTCCCCAAAGTTGTTTCGCACCCTTCTGGAACACATGTTTAAAAATCTGAATTGGAGCAACATGGGCATAAATATAAATGAAGAAATGCCGATGACATAGTCCTGTTAACAGATCGCGCAGATCATGCGAAGGTCATGCTTAACACCCTAAAAGAACAGTTCCATAAAATTGGCCTAAAGATATATTTTTTGAAGACCCAGTTTATGACAAACCTAGTTTTTACCAAGCCACTATCAGTAAACAGGCTCAACATCGAGCAAGTCATGACATATATATATATATATATATATATATATATATATATATATATATATATATATATAGATATATATATGGGACATGAAATTAAGTTGAGCAGAGACAATCAGGCTCAAGAACTACAACGGAGAGTCACTCTAGCTTGGGCCGCATTTGGCAAACTACAAGAAACGCTGAAATCAGGCATACCTATCTGCCTTAAACGAAAGATCTGTAACTAATATGTGTTATCTGTGTTTACTTATGGAGCAGAAACTCTAACTTTGACAAAGAAGACAATAAATAAGATAAGGGTAACTCAAGCGGCAATGGAGTGGACAATGTTGGGATTGTCTCTCCGACATAAATTCTGAAATAAAGAAATTAGGAACCGAACGAGAGTGATAGATGCAGTTGAGAAAGACCTATCTTTGAAATGGAATTGGCCGGTCATCTAGCCAGAACGCAAGATGACAGATGGACTGGGAAGGTGTTAGAATAGCGACCTAGACAAGAAGCGTGTAGGAATAGAGGAAGGCCTCCCACCAGATGGACAGATGATCTGAGAAGAATAACGGGAAACTGGATCCAAAAACCCCAAGACCGGTTTAACTGGAAAAGATTAAGGGAGGCCTATGTCCAGCATTGGACGTGAAGGGCTGATATATGATGATGATGATGACTATTCACACTTGCTAGAAGGCCGAGTAAAAACTGCCATACTGTACAAACGTAAAAAAGATCAGATAAGATGTTTCAGATAGGATATCGCTCGTCTTCAGGCGATTACTACAATTGAAAATTGACGTAAATTGTTCTTCTTTATCCAGAGTCCAGACTTTGCTTCCTAATATTCTCATGTGTTCAGACCCTTAAAATAATTTTTCGGGGAAAGAAGTTCACTCTAGTGAAAAAACATTCAAAGCTCTTCGAGATGGGATATATCTACAACAGCCAGATTTTTGTTCTCAAGAAATACGGAAACTTCCCGAAAGATGGCGATAGTGTATCCAAAAAGAAGGAAACTATATTAAAAAATGCTGTCATGTAATTTCAGTTTGGTACGTTAATTTCTATAATTTTTGAATTATAATTCGTATTTAAACGCTCTGAGTAAATATGAACTATATTTAAGTTTGTTTTAATTATTGTGACTAAAAAACTTTTTTACAATATTTTTGGGATTTAGCAACATCGTTTTTAAGAATAACGTAATAATTTAATAGCTTATAGTAAAAAAATTAAACGTATGTGCCGTTTAGTTTTGCCTAATAAAATTATACATAATATATGCTTATTTCCGAGAATCGCAAAAGTCAAACTCATTCTAAACCTAACAAGCCCAGCACCTGCTAGTTCTCACCTAACAAATTATTTATTAAATTGGAAAGGGTCTTCTACTTTCGCAAATTCCTCATATAATATTTATTTTCTGAATGTAACATATAATTTATACTTAAATGTAAAAAAATTACCAGAAATACGATTTTATAATTTCTATAAATAATTAACTAACTCGGCCGTCACTTGATGGAATTTCATATTCAGTGAGAAATTTCCACTTTTATTGATTTTCATACTTGACACGTGTTTCGCTAAAATATTAGCTTTATCAAAAGTATGAGTATGGAATGGCGTAAATATTTTTGGATGGTTTTATGAGTAAATATTTACAGGTACGTTGTAACTAAAGAATAAAAACAACACTTAACAATTATACAAATTATCTATTCATTAAATAAATTCAAAAATGGGCAATTTCCGAGATCCAGTTGATCATTTAACATTGTGTTTGAATTCTTTCTCTTATTGACCTCGAGAGTCTCAAATAAATTTAATGTATGTGATTTGTTCTGAATGTGTAAAATCTGGAAATTATTATCAAATACATGATTTTCTTCTACCATATTAAATGTTTGGCATTTGAAAAATCAGTTTTACTTTTTTAAAAACTTTTATTATGTTCTGAAATTGTTTGTTCGAATGTTCTTCCTATTTGTTCTACTGTAGAATTTATTAAAAGAACCACAATTCACTTGGTATACCCCAGATTTCAAGATTTTATCTTCTACAGTACAAATAATAACTTAAATAAACATATCAAGAGCAATAAAGATAAAACCTTGAAAAAGTACAAATCTGGAGTTTACCAACTGAATTGTGGTTCTCTACATAGGACAAACAGGTGGTTTGAGACACAAAAATGATTTCAAACGCAAAATTCCCGAAAAATGAGCGAAATTTGACTTGGTGCATATCTTGTAATAACCATTAACTGTATAAAATAAAATTTTGCTCATCAGCTACTTAAGTACTTAACAATACCCGCCATTGATAGGTTGACAAATTTGCTATTACCGAAAAAAATTGCTGAAATATCGTATTCTCAATAATCCTTCGATATTCATTTAAAGCGTTACGAACAAATTTTGCGCAAACCTTTGAATTGCCTAGATTTTTTTTCCTATTGATGTATATTGCTTCTATCGTAACTTTCAATAATACATTGCTGTCATCCACCGAGAATCTTTGGATTATTTTTGGTGTTCGAAATGATATTGGTCTCCCCGAATTTTTTTAAACTCTTTCATTCAAAAAAATGTTTATTACACTTGTCACTGTCATAAATAATTTTTATCGTTTTGAATGTTTCTATAAATATTTGGATCCAATTTTGCATACAATTCACTTGCAAACTTTGTTCTATGTTATTTTTCGACAATGGTATTTTTTGACTGTCTGCTGTTAATATTTAAAATGAAATTTTGGAAGGAGTACAGCTTTAAAATAACATATTAAATTTATAGATGACGCCACTCGTTTATGATATCCAACACCAGTAGGCCAATTTAAAACATACGTCATAAATAGCAGAAGCAGATTTGACGAGCGAAGTGGAGCTTACAAAAGTTTCTGTCTTTTTTTATAAAGTACTAGCCGTGCCCGCGGCTCCGCTCGCGTGGACTTGATTCACTACTGTCGTCATTGCTTATTCCTTATGTTACCTAACGTAATAAAATATCTGCCATTATGTGCCCTTATCTCTTATTATTTTTCCTTATCTCCCATTATCTCTACATAATTTCCATTATCTAGGCTTATCTCTGCTCATCTCCCATTATTTCTCCTTATCTCCCATTATTTCTCCTTATCTCCCATTATCTCACCTTATCTCCCATTATCTCACCTTATCTCCCATTATCTAGGCTTATCTCGACTTATCTCGCAATATTTCTCCTTATCTCCTATTATTTCTCCTTATCTCCCATTATCTCACCATAACTCCCATTATCTAGACTTATCTCTGCTTAGTTCCCATTAATTCTCCTTATCTCCCATTATTTATACTTATCTCCCATTATCTCACCTTATCTCCCATTATCTAGGCTTATCTCGAATTATATAGAACATATCATATCATATCATATGTGCCCGCGGCTCCGCTCGCGTGGACTTGATTCACTACTATCGTGCTGCGTATTCCTCATGTTACCTAACGTAAAAAAAATCTGCCATTATTTCCCCTTATGTCCCATTATTTCTCCTTATCTCGCATTATCTCTACACATTTCCATTATCTAAGCTTATCTCTGCTCATCTCCCATTATTTCTCCTTATGTCCCATTATTTCTCCTTATCTCCCATTATCTCACCTTATCTCGCATTATCTAGGCTTATCTCGACTTATCTCGCAATATTTCTCTTTATCTCCGATTATTTCTCCTTATCTTCCATTATCTCACCATAACTCCCATTACCTAGACTTATCTCTGCTTATCTCCCATTAATTCTCCTTATCTCCCATTATTTATACTTATCTCCCATTATCTCACCTTATCTCCCATTATCTAGACTTATCTCGAATTAAATACATATGTATAAATTTATAAAAACACGTAATCTCGCAATATTTTTCTTTATCTCCCATTATTTCTCCATATCTTCCATTATATCACCTTATCTCCCATTATCTAAGCTTATCTCGACTTATCTCACAATATTTCTCCTTATCTCCCATTATTTCTCCTTATCTCCCATTATCTCACCATAACTCACCATTACCTAGACTGATTTCTCCTTATCTCCCATTATTTATACCTATCTCCCATTATCTCACCTTATCTCCTATTATCTAGGCTTATATCGAATTATATAGAACATATCATATGTATAAATTAATAAAAACACGTAAATCGGATAAGCGGTTCTCAAGTGATAAGCTCACTAACAGACAAACAGACAGACAGACAGAGAGACTTTGCATTTTATATATATTATATCCTTTGCAACATGATATTGTTCCATATTTAATGGTTTAGGCAGTATATTGCAAGAGAACGCGCTAACGGTAGCCTTTTTTTTTTTTTTTTCGACTTGATTCACTATTATCGTCACTGCTTATTCGTTATGTTACCTAACGCAATAAAATATATCCTATAACCTGGCCAAAGAACATATGTATGTTTCAAAAAGAAGTACGTAACGCACTAACGTGACAGACAGACAGAGAGACGTTGCATTTTATATATATTATAGATAGATAACCTGGCCAGAGAACATATGTATATTTAAAAAAAAAAGCACGTAAATCGGATAAGTCGTTCTTCAGTGATAAGCGCACTAACGGACAGACAGATAGACAGACAGAGAGACACTGCATTTTATATATATTATAGATATAGATTATTATTGTTATATAACCTGGCCAAAGAATATATGTATGAATTTAAAAAAGACACGTAAATTGGATACGTGATTCTCGCGTGATAAACGCACTAATAGACAGACAGACAGAGAGACATTGCATTTTATATATATTATAGATTATAGATATTCTCTGTTACATAATATTGTTCCATATTTAATGGTTTAGGCTGTGTATAGCAAGGGAACGCGCTACCGGCAAACTTTTTTCCGACTTCATTTACTATTATCGTCTCTGCTCATTCCTTATGCGACCTATCGTAATAAAATATAGCCTATAACCTGGCCAGAGAACATATCTATGTTTTAAAAAAAAAGTACGTAAACCAGATAAGTGGTTCTCCAGTGATAAGCGCACTAACGGACAGACAGACAGACAGACAGACAGACAGAGAGACAGACAGAGAGACGTTGCATTTTATATATATTATAGATAACACAGCTTGATTAGTTGGATGAAGGTCCTGGTGGACCTATTCCATGCGGTTTAAGGAGGGCTAAAAAGACAATATTGATTACAGGATTCGAAAATATTACTTAAATAGCACATAGGTAGTAGTTGTTCGCAGAAATGCAATAACGTCCGAGTGCTGCCAGTTGGACATCGTTGACTGGTATTACGACATCCTCACCGATGTTCTTAGGATATGGTAAAGGGTAAAATCCCTACTCAGACGGGGAGGTGAACGATACAAAAAAATTAAAGAAGTGGTGTTAGAATTAAAGTTTTTTCAGATATGTACCGTTTAAGTAATTAGGTTTCACCGTAATTCAAAGGAGTTTTGCGTCGATTCGTAACAATCGATGAAATATGGATCCACCGTCCACCAGTTCGCAGAGTGGCTGGAACAGCATGAAAGTCGACCGAAGCGTCTAAAGACACAAACATCAGCTGGAAAGGTTTTGGCAAATATTTTTTTGGATGCGCATGGAAAATCACTGATTGACTATCTTAAGAAAGGGCGAGTAAACACCGGAGACTCTTTCCAAATTTGAAAAGACGGCTCCAGGGAATAAAACTTGACTTAAATGAAGAAGTCCAATGGGAAAGTCAGGCTTATTTTAGAGAGCTCGAGGAATCGTACTACGAGGTAAAATCGGAAAGTAAGGTTACAACAGTCATTAAAAATTGAAGAATATATATTTTTTATTAAAATTTACAGGAAATAATATCGTAGTACTCAGCTATTTTTTCACAAAATTGCCTTGGAGTTCTCTGCGTTTAGTGATTCGTGGAACCAATTTTTTTATATCTGCGTCAGTCGTCTCTGCCGCCAACTTGGTACCCATTCCAGCACCGCATTCTTCAACTCTAAAAAAAGTTTTCCCCTTGTCAAAAGAGTGAAAAGAAAAAAGTCTCTCGGTGCGAGATCTGGACTATGGGCGGGATGGTTCAAAACATCACAACCAAAGGAGGTGAGGAGATGTGTTGTTTTGAGTGCGGTGTGGGAGCGGGCGTTATCGTGCAATAGGCAAACTTCCTTCATCAGTCGCCCCCTCTTTTTGTTCTGAACGAGTCGAGGCAGCCTTCTAAGAATCTCGCAGTATCTGTCAGCATTAATGGTTTTACCCGGAGCCAAAAAGTCGACGAGGAGAATCCCTTTTCAATCCCAAAAAAATGTTGCCATGATTTTTTTTCAGACTGTTGTGTCTTGAATTTGTTTGCAGATAGGGAACCCGTATGCCTCTACTACATTGATTGTCTTTTGCTTTCCGGTCTGTAGTATACAACCCATGTTTCATCACCGGTCACTATTGAGTCAAGGAAATCTTCCCCCTCTAGTTCATAACGTTCGAGAAACTTCTGAGCTGCACGAACTCGATTGGCTTTGTGTTCGTCCGTTAGCACTTTTGGTACCCACCGCGCATACAATTTTCTAAATTTCATTTTTTCGGTCACTATTTCATAAAGCACAGTTCGTCCGACTTCTGGACATTTCTCGTAAAGCTCATCCGCAGTCATACGGCGGTCTTCACAAATCAACTCTTCAAATTTTTGAACAAACTCCTCAGTCATTATCGATGGTCTCCCGCTCCTTGTGTTTGTTCGACCGTTTTTAAAATCATCTTGACACCACTTTGCCACTTTTTGACGAGACATCACATTACCGTAAACAGAAACGATTTCACGGTAAATGTTTGCAGCGCTCTCATTTTGAGCAATCGCAAGATATCGGTTAGGTCCGCACATCTGGTACTTGGTGGGATCAGGAATGGGTGGAATCATCTCGACAAACGATTCTGACGAAACCAGCCAGGCTACTGATTTTAATGGCTACTCGCTCTCTTCGTTAGGATCTTCTCTGCACGCAGGAGTGCCAACTTAGAAAAAAAAATTCCCTCGGGACTTCATGCGCGTTGTAACATTACTTTCCGAATATACCTCGTATATAAAAAGAATTCGAATGTTGGAAAATCGCTGGAATAAGTTTAACGCTCTTGTTGAAGAAGAAAATTTTTGGCAAAAACATTGTTTTCTTTAAAAGTCTCGGTACTTTTCACCCCATGACTATGTTCCTTTTTTAAGTTCTTGGAAATTGCCCTTTAAACTTCCTCAATTTTATTCAGATTGTATCGAGTCCCCTGCTATATTAAAGCATATTTACTGCACTGACTTAGCCGTTACTTGATGGAGATCCATAATAACTAGGAATACAAATTTAAACAACTATTTAAGATCACCACTTATGTTTATTATATTATTGCTGACAATTGTTTCGACACGCTGTGTCTTCTTCTGTTAATTTACATCGTGCTCCAGAAGAAGACACAGTGTGTCGAAACAATTGTCAGCAATAACGTAATAAACATAAGTGGTGATCTTAAACAGTTGTCTAAATTTGTAAAGCATATTTGTTTGATTTTGCTTGCATGCAAAAAAGTTGGAATTATGAATATTTAACCTCAATTTACTAATTGTACGTACGTACAACGTATTCATAAAGTTTCTATGCTATAAGAGATAAATTTTTATTTTTACCAATTAAAGAAAAAGATTGAACTATTAATTTACACAAAAAATTAGACCCGGATATATCAATTCAATTTTTCTGGGTCTTTTAATGCAAAACATTAACCATATACCTGATAAACACTGTCTGTTTAGTAACAACATAATGTCTGGCTAAACTATTCAAGGACAGTAAACACAGAATATTTCACGCCAAAACACATAGCTCCTCTTCTTATTAATAAATTAAGGACTTTCCGTTTAAAATCAATGAAAAAAAAGTTATTTCTCTAGTCATAGCTATAAGAAACACGCAATTCTCCTTCGATATTGATTAGAAAATTAAGGCTTGGTAATATTCTATTTTGACACAATAATTACTTTCCAAGAAAAATCAACACCAGGGTGCACTGGTCACGCAACATCTTGATTTCGCTTTTTTAGTTTTTTATTTTATTTTTTGCTTATTAGCTTAATTTGTTTACAAATGTCAACGACCTGTGGTATGTTTCGCGAAAATACAAGTCATGTCGATGGGAATTGTAAGAACGGAGGGACCACTTGTAATTAGAAGTCGTTATGAACAAGCGTTTCACAAATAATTGTATAATACGTTCGAAATCTATAAGGAACACCGACCACCCTTTTTTATACTGTTCACACACGCTACGCTCCTAAGCGGCAGCAGCCGTCGTCCCATTTAAAACTATTGTCATCTCCTTCTACAGCCATAGCCAACCTCTTCATGACCTTCTTTGAACGAAAGGCCTTAAACAAATCTGCTCTAGAGCCAACCTTTGGGTTTAGTATATCGATGACAAATTCACCGCAGATGGACGCTTGAATCATTCAGTTTACAGAAAACCAACACACACCACCTCACACCTACAAACCGCATAATCTCAAGATCCGATAGTACGAACAAGTACGAGAAGGTAAACTGTATCACCAGAACATTCAAGTAAAATGGATAGAGCATCGGAACAATCAAAAAAGCGATATAGCAACAAAATAGCACACAAGTAAAATCTCATGAACCACCTAAAAACAAGCTTAGAATCTAACTTCTCTATTTGAAAGGAAAGCTAATATTTTAATAAATGACTGAATAATTACTTTTATTTATATATTTTTTATGGGCTCTACAACAGGAGCGACACGTGTGCGGAAAGAGTGATTCACGTTGGTCTTGAATCGCTGTAAGCTGTGCTCAATGGAAAACAGTCTTAGGTAAATCATTCCAAAGGGATAATATTCTCCATATAAAAAAACTGCTTAAAAAGTATTATACGAGGACTAACAAGCGGAAACTCTTCCGGATGTGATGAATTAGCGAGACGTGTATTAATAGCATGCACGGCTCTGGGATGAAATAAGCGGGCTACATTCATCGAGCATTTTTCATGAAACTACATATGGAATAAACTTAAATTGCCAACCAACCTTGGATTTTCCAAGGTGTCCAGGTTTCTGGGTCACCAATCAATTGAACAGCTCTCTTCTGAATAGAATCCAACAAATGCAGCGTATTTTTTGGGAGCAGAGACCCAAACATGTGAACAGTATTCCATCGTTGGCCGAATTTGAGCTTTGTACAATATTAACCGTTGTGGAATGTAAAGCTTCCTAGTTCAAATAGTATTTCCAGCTTTTAAGAAGCTCTCTTTACCATGCCTGCAACATGTTCGTGCCAAGACATATTTGCTCCCAAGTTAACGCCCAGCAACTAGAGCTAGACGAATGGAGTACATATGCTAACTAACTACTACTAACAACACTACTAGCAAATACAGTACAGATTTAACAAGAAAAAGATGACACAAAAGCAGACCATTTTCAATAAACATACAGTTGAGAGTCGAACTTTACCATCGAACAAGATGTAATCACGGATGTAGTTGGAAGTTCGTAAATAATATCCAATACCTCTCACGGTATGGAAAAAACTATATTCGAGCCTCGCAGACATAAAGACAGTAATAAAAAACCTATCAAAAAATAAAACTCCTGGAGATGATGAGATCTCCACGTTACTACTGAAAAACACAAAGACCCTATTACAACTTACGTACACAATCAACGCAGTAGTACAATTGCAGCACTTTTCTGGACAGTGGAAGAAGTCTGTGGTGGTCCCCCTTCTAAAACAGGACAAAAATCCGAGAAGGGCAGACTCCTATAGACCGATTTCACTTCTCGGTATGCTGACCAAAGTGACAGAAAAAACATATTAAACAAACTTACAACGATATACAACAAACTTCAAGAGGAGCAATTTGGATTCCGCAGAGCCACAGCACTGTTCTGCTAATAACAAAAGTGCTACAGGACGTACTGAATAAAATAAAAAACCAACAGATCAGTGTAGCCATTGCACTGGATATCCCAAAAGCCTTCGATTAACAGACTACTATACAAATTACTGGCAATATATAATTTACTACTTTATATAATTAGATTATTACACATCTATTTAATAAGACGAACTCATTGTCGACGCTCAAGGCGGCTGAGTTTTAGCACCTAAATTATATAACTTATTCATGACTAATCTTCCCAAATATCTCTCAATAAAAATAGGACTATTCGCAGATGATACGCTCATCTGTGTACATTCGTACTATGCTAATATTGCTAGAGCGCACATCTGCAATCATCTAAATACCATCATCCCATAGTTAGAACGATGGGAGATAAAATTAAATGAATCTAAATGTGAAGAAATTATCCTCACAATTTTCTACACATTCACATACAATAACGTAAACATGCAAATTATAATAAATGACCCAGATACCACTCAAAAATAAACTAAGGTATCTGGATGTCATTATTGATTCCCGTTTGTCGCAATGCAAAACCTATGTGTACTAATCTCACCAAAATCACAAAGAAATAAACTGTTATCTACAAACAAATTATAAGACCAACACTAACATATCCCTCACTAGTATGGTGCGGCATAACAGACACGCAGACGGCCAGACTACAAAGAATGCAGAACAGTATATTACGATGTACTGTATCCGCCGACAGATACAGACAGAATCGACGATTTACATAATATAACAAACGTACAAACCATAACAAAACACACAGACGAAATAGCAGACAAATTTTACAGACATAAAATACACATATCAACTATGCCACAAAATCTAACACAAATAAAAGAACAAGATACACAAACCACTGTACTACAGACTACCAATCGATTTCGAGGCTCCACAGTTGCATTGCGATGGATGCAAATTGGACGATTGAGAGTAAACCCAAAAATAAATAAAACAAGACCATAAAGACACGTAGAGAAGAACAAAATCTTAAGTCGAACATTTCAGTCAAGTAAAGAATTCGTCATATAGTAAGCACCACAAATAACCTGAACTGTTAAGTGTAAACGAAAACAAAATAAACTAGTGAAGTGGAACTGAACACTGTGCTAAATAAGATAAACCCAACATGTGCTAAATATTATTAATCTATGTAAATAAATATACCAATAGACAAAGATATGTAAATAAACAAAATATTGCAAACAGAGTGATATATATATATATATATATATATATATATATATATATATATATATATATATATATATATATATATATATATATATATATATATATATATATAAGAGTGAATGAGAGGTATGTAAGAAAGACAGATGAATGTGATAATAACACTAGTAAAGAAAAAATATCTTGGTAATAACTACAGGTACTTGTAAATATCTAACTGGGTTTTTTCATTTAACATCTTTCCCAGTAAACTCATACAAAAAAAAATCTTCCCAAATATAAACAAAATTCTTAAAAAATCCTTCAAAACAAACACAGATTTATTAAAAGTCACGAAAGATCATATCAGAAATGACTAAATTAAACAAATGCAATATACACAAGGTTTAATTGCCAAGAAAGGCGGTCCACCAGCCAGCCACAAGGCAAAAAGACTATAAATGGATATACTTCACAGTTTATTGAAGAGAGAATGTAAAGGAAACCCCTATAACATTTTATGTAAAATAATAAAGAGTTTTTGAATTTATCTCTTATGTATAGCAAAGATGTGGTGTTTCTTCTGGAAAGCCTATATATCTTCACATTTTCTCGCTAGCCAAGACTCTTTGGCTTCTCTGCATTTCGCATGAATGTTTCTATTAAGTTCAACGTATTTAGCTTTATTTATCGTCCTCTATTTTCTTCTCTCATCCATTAATGTTGGAATTTCTATATTTTATTCTATTACTTATTAAAATAAATAGCAATATAATTCTTCTTTGTAAACAATTTATTCTGTTTGCCATTGAAAGACATAAAACTTACCAATTTATTAAAACTGCCTATCCAATAACCTATAAGTTTATTTTGGACACGATATACTTAATTCTGTTCCTTGTTCCCTTCGACTTAATGCCAGCTTTCAAGGTGTGCCGAAAGGGTGGGCAAAATTAAAGGAATAGCACTGTTTCACTCTCTAAAAATAGCAACGACATAAATATCTTGGCCAACACCTTGTTCCTTGGCAAATAATGCTTTTAAATAATAGGGTTAATTTACTTTTACCAAAGAGTCAGATGGAAAATTTTTGTATTCGAAGTCCTGTCTTATTACTAGGTTAATCTCCATGCTGATAATGAATGATTAATTCTATTCTTGTGGTAAGACAGAATATACACATACAACATACTTAAACTAAAATCGTAAGAGAAGCTAGGTCTGTATTGATTTTGAAGTTATTGTTTGTAGACTTTCTCTCTATTTGTCTACTCTATAATCACAAAAAACGGCTTAACGGGCCTTAATGGGGGCTTTCTTAAAGATAATCTGTTATTAATTACAAATGGATTACCCCCTCTAGCTTTCCTATTTGAAAAGTTAACCAAAAATGTTAAATACAGAAGTTATAACACTTCCAAAGATTTTTTACGGTTATATATAACACATATATATATATATATATATATATATATATATATATATATATATATATATATATATATATATATACGTAGTAGTGGTTTTTCGGGTATCCCGTGTTAGCTTAAAGTCCCTTCCCGGTTTCGCTGACGTTTCGATGGAATCTCATCCATCTTTTTCAAAGCTTTGACCACTGATCGGAGTCTTGGCGTTGAATGTCGAGACTGGCTCCGAAGGCGCCGGTTTTATGTGCTCGGGGCGTGCCTCTATTGGTCGGACGGATCCGGCCAATAGAGGCTTGGCTTTGACTGCGCGTTGTCGGTCCTGTGGTTCTTTGTAAGGTTTGTGTTGGTGAAGTAACATATGGGTGAATTATTGTTTCTTTTGGTTGCACTTGGTACTGGGATAGAATATGTTTCCAAGAGTTCGGGAAACGTTGGCTATCATCCCGATTATTTAAGTTGTTGGCCTCTTTTCTATTTCTATGGCTTCTTTGATTACCTTAGTGGATAGGTTATCACTTTTTTGTAGGGTTCTGGTTTTGTCAAAATCGATTTTGTGGCCGGTATTGTGTGCATGTTGTGCTAGAGAAGAGGTGGTGGATTTTTGTTTTACGGCGTTTTTGTACTCGTCTCTTCTGGCGCTAATTTTCCTATTTGTTTGGCCTATGTATGAAAGACCGCAGTCCTGACTCGGAATTTCATATACACCTTGGTCTTCTAAGGCTATAATGTCTTTTGGTGTAGGTAGAATATCTTCAATTTTTTATTCGTTGTGTAAATGGTCTCAATTTGGTGTTTTCCTAGAAGTCCTCCTATTTTGTCTGTGATGCCTTTTATATATGGGAGAAATGCTTTTGTAGTATATGTCTTTTTTTCCGTTTGTGTTGTTTATTTAGGGCCCGCCGGATCGTGTTTTGACTGTATCCATTTGAAAGTAAAACGTTTCGAAGGAGCTTGGTTTCTTGTTGCAAATGTTCCTTGTCTGTTAGGGTTTCTAATCAGTGAGCTAAGGATTTGGCAACGAAGAAGAGTTGAACTGGGTAATGATGTGAGCTGACATTTAAGTATCTGTTTGTATGTATGTATATCTATAATATATATAAAATGCAACGTCTCTCTGTCTGTCTGTCTGTCTGTCCGTTAGTGAGCTTATCACTGGAGAACCACTTATCCGATTTACGTACTTTTTTTTTAAAAACATACATATGTTCTCTGGCCAGGTTATAGGCTATATTCTATTACGATAGGTAGCATAGGGAATGAGCAGTGACGATAATAGTGAATGAAGTCGGAAAAAAGTTTGCCGCTAGCGCGTTCCCTTGCAGTACACAGCGTAAACCATTAAATTTGGAACAATATTATGTAGCAGACAATATATATAATCTATAATAAATATAAAATGCAATGTCTCTCTGTCTGTCTGTCTGTCCATTAGTGCGTTTATCAGGCGAGAACCACTTATCCGATTTACGTGTCTTTTTTTAATTCATACATATATTCTTTGGCCAGGTTATATAGTAATAATAATAATCTATATCTATAATATATGTAAAATACAACGTCTCTCTGTCTGCCTGTCTGTCCGTTAGTGCGCTTATCCCTCGAGAACCAATTATCCGATTTACGTGATTTTTTAAAATCATACATATGTTCTCTGACCAGGTTATATAATAATAATAATAATAATCTATATAATATATATAAAACGCAACGTCTCTCTGTCTGTCTGTCCGTTAGTGTGCTTATCATTCGAGAACCACTCATCCGATTTACGTGATTTTTTTTTTAATTCCTAATTTAATATATGTCAAAAAAAATCTATAATATATATAAAACGTAACGTCTCTCTGTCTGTCTGTCTATCCATTAAAGCGCTTAGCACTCAAGAACCACTTATCCGATTTACCTGTTTTTTTTTATAAAATACGAAAGGAATAAACAGAGATAAAATGTTAAAATGTAGGAAAAAAGATTGAAGTTTAGCAATAAGCTTCGCAGAAAGACTGAATAGATGGGGGAATACTTTAAAGAAACACTAAATGGAGATGAAAATGAGTTGAATGAGAAATAGAAAGCAAAATTAACTGAAGAGCAGGAGGGGACAAGTAAACCCTGCAAAGAAGAAATAGAAGAAATACTCAAAACCCAAAAAAAATACGGCCCCGAGTGGAAATTGTAGAACTGATAAAAGCTGGAGGAGTAGATATGGAAAATGAAATATGCCGGTTGGTGCAAGAAATATGGGAAACAGAAAAGATGCCAGTGAGCTGGAGAGAGTCGCTCATTTGTCTAATATACAAAAAAGGAGAAAAAACTAAATGTGCTAATTATAGGCCAATAGCCTTACTGGATGTCGTGTACAAGATAGTAGTGTTGACTATCAAAAACAGACTAGCAGAGAAAGCCAAGTCTATTCTGGGAGAGTACCAGTGTGGATTCAGGAAAAGTAGATCGGTTACAGACCAGATATTTTCGATTAAGCAAATCTAAGGTAATAGCTTAGAACAAAATTTAGCACTACACTTGGTCTTTGTGGATTTCAGAGAAGCATATGACTCTGTAAATAGAGAAGGACTCTACAAGATAATGGAAGAAATAAAAATTCCAAGTAAATTGATTCGCATGGTGAGAATGACACAGAAAATAGAGTGTTGGTTGAGGGCAAAGTATCAGACAAGTTTAAGGTGAAGAGAGGATTAAGACAGGGGGAACCAGTGTCGACATGTCTATTTAATTTGGTACTAGAGAAGATAATCCGGGAGTCAGAAATAAAAACAAATGGAACGATATACCAACAAACCTGCCAATGCTTGGCCTATGCGGATGATGTAGCGTGATTGCAAGAGCAAAAGAGGACCTCAAAAAAGCCATAAGTAGGATAGAAGAAAGGGGAAGGGTGAGAGGACTAAAGATAAATGAGGAAAAAATAAAATACATGGAAATTGCAAAGAAGAAGGATAATAAAAACAACAATTTAGATATAATAAACAATTTAGGGAAAATATATATGTTTGAAAAAGTAGACAAATTTAATTATCTGGGAGTAACAATAACAGAGAGTGGACAAGAAAGGACGGAGATACAAGAAAGAATAGCGAAAGGACAGAGATGTTTGGGGGCAATGAATTCAATATTGAAATTAAAGAATGTATCAAGGAAAGCAAAAGAAAAAATAGATACAACAGTTGTCAGACCCACGGTGACATATGGATGCGAAAACGTGGAAACTAAATGCAAGAGAAAATGAGACGTTGGAGGTGTGGGAAAGGAAAGCTTTGAGAAGAATTTACGGAGGAAGGAAAGAAGAGGAACTGTGGAGAAGAAGAACAAACTACGAATTAAAATGCCTATATTCGAAACCCCTTATAAGCTAAATCATAATAAGCCAGCGATTAATATGGTTGGGACACGTGGCAAGGATGAAGGAAGAAAGACAGGCAAAGCAAGCCCGAATAAGAGGAGTGGTTGGAAGAAGAGGCAAGGGTAGACCTCGATCTACATGGATTCAGGCAGGCAGATCCGGAGTTGATGGGAATCCCGCACTGGGAAAAAGCTAACAGGAGACAAAAAGAAGTAGAGAAAAGTATGCAACCAAGCCAGAGGTGAGCCTCTAAGGCCCCTTGAGCTATATAATAATATAAACATAACGAATAAGCAGTGACGATAAAAGTGAAGTCCACGCGAGCGGAGCCGCGGGCACGGCTAGTATATATATATATATATATATATATATATATATATATATATATATATATATATATATATATATATATATATATATATATATATATATGTATATATATATATATATATATATATATATATATATATATACATATACATATATATATATATATATATATATATATATATATATATACATATATATATATATATATATATATATATATATATATATATACATATATATATATATATATATATATATATATATATATATATATATATATATGCAACAGACCTGTATATTATTTTTCAGTTTTTATAGAACACTTAATTCTAGAAACGCCTATACATATATTTATAGTAATATTGTTCAAAATAAGAAAAAAAATTTTATTCGTAAAGTCGGCCCCACACCTTTGATAATGACATTTGTTGATGTTAAAAATTCTGATAGTGAAACGTTTTAACTAAGTGTTAGTTTAAAAATGGTTTTCGGAAAGTAAAAACCGGGAAGTTTCGCAAGAAGTAAAACACTACTTAAATTTCCACTAAATTTTTTATTTTTAAACATCATGACATGTTTCGCTGTACGACAGCTTCTTCGTTACGAAATGAGGATAAAATTACTATAATAAATGGTTGGTACACAATTTATGGCAGGTAATAAAATAATTTAATTAAAATAGATTTAGTAATGGTGAATTATTTAAGTCTAATTCTCAAGAAACTATTTAATTTAGTGCTGCATCTATCAGAGTACGTTACTGACGTTTTTATAAGGTTCTTTATTATGCGGAAAAACTGTACTAATGACTTTTTTGTAAAGTTTTTTCTTGAGAATTTTATCTATTATGGATGGTGAATAGTCATTATTTCCTGCTAATTATTTTGTAATAGTAAGTTCTTTTTAAAAATCGTCTTTATTTAGAGGAATATTTATTAGTCTGTGAATCATATTATGGAAAACTGCAAGTTTGTGTATTATGGATAATTATGTCAGTATGTGACGGTTTATGGTAAACAGAATAACTGTGTTTGTTATTATGTCTTCTTACTGTTAGATCAAGGAAGTTTAAGCTATTGTTGATTTCAACTTCACTGGTGAATTTTATATTTTTGTGTAAATTATTCGAAAAATTTTGAAATGTGGCAAATTGTCTATCACTTCCTGTAAAAGTGTTAAAAACCGGGATTCATATTTATATATAATGTTTATTAAAAATTATTACAAAAAGGCAAGCACAACGGGAATATACAAGACTTTATGGACGGCAAAGAAGAATCCCTAGCTTAAATACATTTTTGAGAATATATAATTACATCTTAACTAAAACAATGTCTAAAGGAAAGAAAATGACTGCACAAAGATAAGGAAATAACAAAAAATGGAAAACTAAAAACTACTGTCTTACCAGTAGGTGCATTTTAAATGCACCTACTGGTAAGACAACTGAACGAAAACCAATATTTACTATTTTTGATTTAAATAAATCCAGAAGGTTCTATAACAGGTAATGTTTAGGTTCTTGGCACAACATATTACAGGATTCAAAATATTTCACAGAAACATAGTTCTCACCCATATAAAGTTTTACATCGCAATATTTAAACCAGAAAATTAACGCTTCGACTTTTGTCAAGTGATATGAGAAATAAACTTGCACGTTAATCTATTCGTGTTGGGTGCGGTATGGTGAACAATTAAGTAATAGAACCATTATGTTTACCAGAAATTTAAAAGAAACAAAAGACAATAATAGAAATTGTTCAAAATTTGGTAACTTATAATATTTGGAAAAGAATTTGGCAGCAGGACTGACATTCTCTAACAGACAAAACAAAATCTCTTTTTTTTCGTAATGAATGTCGAACTGATAATAATTACATAAATAACCAGTCGTTATAAATAAAGCATTAATTATCCTAATAATCATTTTTTATAGTGTATACACAATTTATCGACGTCCACCTCATTCACCCACTTCCCTTAAAACAATATCATATAAGAGCTGGCATAGTGGGGACCGTATTTTTGTCATTTAAAGACCTAGAAACATGAAGAAATGCAAAAGTCTTAGAATTTGTTTTTCTTCTTCTCTTGCGAAGGTATAAAAAGAAAAATAACTTTACTTATTAATATCCATTATACCAGTGAGAGTACCGTATATTAGTTTGTTTATTTTCAAGTGGCATAAAAAATGTCCGATAGGCGTACAGTTATGAGATAAAAGTGCAGCATATAGAGCAGAAAGTACACTACTATGATCAACTGTAATAGACATTACTATGCACGGCACATACTATTGTGGGTAAAGTCACAAGTACAGCCTTGTCTATAGAAATAATAGATAGTCAATATTATAGGCAAGCGCACACAACCCAACAGGCATTGACTCTGTTAAGATCATTACGGCCACACATCAACTGAAGTTTGCTCTCTTTACAATAACAAGAAATTTGAAGAAATTGTAGAGAATATTACAATTATTTTAGAACAAATGATCCTAGAAAGGAGTAAATACATAAATGAATAAATAAAAAAAATCGATAGTTTACTCTACTGAAATAAATATACACCGAACTAATCAACCCAAATAAACTCATTTGTTCATTATGAAGTACACGGGGTACAGTTTTTAATTTGTTAAAAAAATGTAACATGTCAAGCATGAATACCATTAACACAGAAACTTCGTGCCAATCAATAGTGACATTCGTGCAGTTATGCCTTGACATTAAACTTTTGTTTTATAGATGAAGCAATATGAAATATGTTATTTTTAGTATTCCGTACGCTTATAAGATTACTTCGGTGTCTGGCTGTCCGTCTTTTACACCCGATTTTCTCCGAAACTATTTGACGTAGAAAGTTGAAATTTGATACTAATATAGAAATTTGATGGCCTCTTCAGAGCCGTGTAGTTTTGAAAGCTAAATTTTGAAGTTTGGGAGATGAAATCGGAAGTGAAAAAAAAATTTTTACTAGGTATATATTTATATATATATATATATATATATATATATATATATATATATATATATATATATATATATATATATATATATACAGTCGACACTGTTTATAGTGAAACTCTATATAGTGAAAAAACTCTTTATAGTGCAATTTTTTCAAGACCTAGAATATTTTAATGAAATTTCATGTAAAAAGTCCTGCATATAGTGAATCTGTAAAATAGTAACACTCTATATAATAAAATTTTTACCGGAATTTTATGTATAAATTTTTATGCATTTATTGAGATCTTGGCCATTTCGGGTTTCCCATTTTTATCTAACATTAGCACGAATTCCATTTTTATGACGCATTCTTTTGAAAAAGTTCTTAAAGCGTTTATAACGCCTAATGGTTGGCAATAAAGTAGGTAGATTTCTGTGAGAAACCCGGGGAATAACCCATTTTATAGAAACCTGGGGAAAAACCCATTTTATAGTCGAGGCCTAATAATTCGCAAATTCAGGTTCAGTTTCTTTTTGTTTAAGAATCAAGTAAGATGTCCAAGCGAGTGTGTTTAAATTTAGCTGAAAAAATTAAAGTTTTAGAGGAAGTTGATAAAGGCTGCAAAGAAATTGATGTTGCTGCAAAATTTGGTGTTTCTCCAAGTTGCGTCTCTCTGATAGTAAAAAGTCGCGACAGTATCATCAAGAAACCTAGTGTTCCAAGCAGTCGAAAACGAGTACGGGTGAGTACTTATGAGGATGTAAATGAAGCAGTTTTACGATGATTTCAAGTGGCCCGTACGCATCAAAACGTACCAATATCGGGAAATTTAATAAAGCAAAAGGCTCTACAATTTGCTAAAGAATTTAACTGCGTTAATTTTGAAGCTAGTGAAGGGTGGTTGAGTGCCTGGAGGACTCGCAATTCAATTGTTTTCAAGACGGTGTCTGGCGAGAGTGCAAGCGTTAGTCAGGAGGACTGTGACATTTGGACTGAAACTGTTTTAAAAAGTGCATTGAAAAAGTACGAGCCAAAAAACGTTTTCAATTATGTTGAAACCGGTTTGTTTTTTAAATGTTTGCCAAATAAAACTTTTGCTTTTAAAAGTGATAAATGTTTTGGTGTTAAAACAAGTAAAGAAAGGGTGACACTTATGGTTGGAGCAAACATGGATGGCTCAGAAAAACTGAAATTACTGCTCATAGGTAAAAGCAAAAATCCCCGTTGTTTAAAAGGAGTTAAATCTCTGGAGTTAGATTAGGCCAATAATAAAAAGCATGGATGACTTCTGAGATTTTTGAAAGATGGATCAAAGAACTGGACACGAAAATGAAAACCCAAAAGCGAAAGATTGTGATGTTTATAGACAATTGTCCTGCACATCCAGTTACTGTAAGTAAAAAATTAAGGAATATTGAATTGATCTTTTTTCCACCAAACATGACCTCCAAATTACAACCTATGGACCAGGGTATTATAAAAAACATAAAACATCATTACCGAAACAGAATTGTTCAAAAAATTGTTAATGCGATTGATAACAACCTTCCAGTCCAAAAATTGATTACCCTTAAAGAGTGTATAACCGAAGTCGCTAAAGTATGGAGTGAAAATGTTTCTCAGAAAACTATCAAAAACTGCTTTTCTAAAGCAGGTTTTACTGAAAAAATTGACGAATGGGAAGAAGACGAAATGGATCTCGCTACCTTAAAAAGGCAATGGGGTATTCTACAAAAAACTGCTACCGTCGACGCAGATTTTTTACTTGAAGATTTCTTAGAAATCGACAATGATCTTGGCACGACAGATCTCCCAACTGACCAAGACATAATTGACGATATAAAAAGTATAGAAGATCATGAAGAAGAAACTGAAACCGGAGAATGTCCTGCTAAATTTAGTGAAAATCAAATAAGAAATGCATTTTACATTGTGCGAACTACTCTCAGGGGCCAGGAAAGTGTACCTAATCAAATCTTTATGCATTTGAATAAATGCGAGAATTTTGTTGAGCAACAATTATTTTTCAAAAGTATTGTTCAAAAGAAAATAACTGATTATTTTTCCCAGTACGTATGTACGTAGTATGTACATATGTATTAACAGATTTTGTATTATTCTTTTTATTTCGTATATAGTACATACATACATAAAGTCCGTACGTTATATCTTTACACGTGCGTCATAGTTTTCAGGCAATATCCCAGACGACTATTATATTTTTTGTCTCTTTTTACCAATACCTACGATTTATTGGTGAAAAGAGACAAATAATATAATAGTCGTCTGTTATATGGCCTGAAAACTATGACGCACCGGTAAAGATATAACGTACGGACTTTATGTATGTATTTAGCCCTGTGCATGCTATGTACTATTTAAACTTTCAAATGTTTAATAAAATCTTTTCTAATAATTCAATTTTGCAATTTTTTTTGTTGCTTGTACCTTATAAAATACAAGTAAATGATTACCAATATAAAATACATACATAGCAATATATACGGATTTTTTCTTTATATAGTGAAAAACTTTCTATAGTGAAATTTGGGTCAACATTTTGGTCTTTTACTATATAGAGTGTCGACTGTATATATAAATTTTTACTCGTGTTTTTACAAGCTTTCACTTACACTCGATGACCTAGTAAAAAAATTTTTTTTCACTCCCGATTTCACCCCCCAAAACTAACCCCTTAAGTAAAAATTCAAAAGTTTCAAAACTACACGGCTCTGATAAAGCCATCAATTCCTATATTAGTACCAAATTTCAACTTTTTATGTCAAATAGTTTCAAAGAAAGTAGGGTGCGACCGACGGACGGACACCGAAGTGATCTTATAAGTGTTCCGTACGGAACACTAAAAAGAATATTTGGATTTAAAGGCATTACTTACTTATACCTAAACATAATATAAGATAATTTGAAAATTACCGCATAATGCCTCGACGCTACGCTTCGAAATTAGTTGCAATGCTGACAACTTCATAAATATACAGATGGCACCTGTATCGTAAGCATCGAACATTTAATCGTAGTTAGTCTTATAGTAGTGCGCTGTAGTTCGTTGACCCCATTTATTTTCAGAGATATGCTAACATCTCTCTGTTTATTTTACGTATATGTCTCGTATATTCTTCAACTCATTAAACATTTCAGAATATTACAGTTTTGTGATTTGTAATTATATTTTTTATTAATAAGATTTTATTATTGACATGTTTAAGAAATGTATAGAGTGTATTTCAAACTATTCAAATGTATTTGTGACCATATTAAAAACATTCTCTCTCTTTTTAAACAATTTTTGACTCTCAACAGTTTCTTTGTTTGCATTATTTTAGTCCATTTTTGTTTCGTTTTATTTTTTCTTTTTTCTGTTATGGAAATCATAATGTTATTATAAAATAGGTAGTATTTTTAAAATTCCTTTTTCATATTATATTTAAGATAAAATATTGAACAGAAATAAAGAGAATCAACCAGTCCTTTTCTAGAGCAAAAGCGAAAAAAAATTTAAATTTTTTGTAACGAAAAAAATGTAAAAAAATAAGATAGTTTTTTGTATATTCCTTATTTTTCCTTCTAACAATCTTGAAGAGCATAAAATTTCGCATATTTTTAAGAAAAAAGTTTCCTACGACCTCTTGCCCACAAGAAAAATCCATAATTGATAAGGATTTGGACTAAAATGCGAATTTTGACCTATCCTCTTAATAGTTTTTAATAAAATCAGGCACACTTTGCTGTTATAAAAGCTATATTTTTCTATAATTTGAAGCCGTAATATAGGATTAACAGAAAGTTACCCGTAAAAAACTATTTTTAAATTTGCTATAGTAAATACTTTTTAGTGTTCCGTACGGAACACCTATAATCACTTCGCTGTCTATCCGTCTGTCTGTCTGCCCGTCTGTCACATCTAATTTTCTCCGAAGCTATTTGAAATAGAAAGTTAAAATTTGGTACTAATATAGGAACTGATGGCCTCTTCAGAGCCTTGTAGTTTTGAAAGTTAAATTTTGACTTAAGGGGTTAGTTTTAAGGGGTGAAATCGGAAGTGAAAAAAAATTTTTTTGCTAGATCATCGAGTGTACATCGATGTACTTGTGTTTTTGGCCCTGATTTATTGTATACAGTGTGTCAAGAAAGCTTGTAAAAAACAAGTTCAAAAATATATATAATGTCTTACATGCGCACACTTTTCTTTATATTATTTTGAAAAAATTGCGAAAAATCGCTGTCCCCCCCTCTATCTCAAAAAGCACTGATCTAAACCTTTGGAAAAAATTCTGGATTTTTCTCCACGGGGTGTAGATTGAACGAAAATTATCACGAGTGCATTTTCTTTAATAATATAATTTATCTGGTATATGAAAAAACAAAAATTTCAAAGTTATCAGTTTTTCAGTAAAGATCGGAAACAAACTTTGTTGAAAAACTCATTTGGAGTGTGTTTTCTGAAGTCACTGATCATTTTATATCTCCGTAACAAAAATTTTTATTTCAGAAGAAATTAATGTACGGAACTTGCACTTGACCGGTTGTTTTATTATGATTCGAGAGTCCAACGAAAAATTACTAGTTTTTTATCTAGTCTCTCTGTAGGTTCTAGCTAAGCCAACAGGTCGTCATTACATGTAGGTAACCAACATATTGGTAATGCCGTTATAGATACATCGTGTTTTTGCTGTGTAACACAAACTTTATATATTTTTTAAATAAGATATCCTATAGAATTTTTTTTTTTTCGATTTTACAGAATTCCTAATTCTAGAGGGGTCAATATATTATTATCAAAATTAAATTCAAAAAGCTCTTTATTATTAATGATAAATTATTTATAACAGGTTCTACATATATATTCCAATTCTGTGGATATAAAATGCTTTACAGCATTCTTATCCACAGAGGAACCTTCCAGCGACTGATGTTCTGCCTTGGTATCTGAACCTTATGTACGTGATTATATAATAATGCCATTTCCGGTAAATCCTTAAATTGCACTTTATTTTTTGCTTCTTTTGTGAGATCTTTTTATGTTATGCTTTGTTTATTTATGTGAGGATTTAGTTTATTCTCTGCTGGGAAAAATAATTTGTTAAATAACCCAGATCGACATAGTCGGATACATGTGGTTCATAGTTTATATTACATATTTCTATTCTAGTCTCACTCAATTTTCTTGTTTTCATAACTTGCTCTTTCATAATCTTTTTCCCACCTGTATGTTTCTTTCACTCTTTTTTACATTATTTATACTAATTACATTTGTTTATTTACAACTTGGTATATATATATATATATATATATATATATATATATATATATATATATATATATATATATATATGTATATATGTATATATATATATATATATATATATATATATATATATATATATATATATGTATATATATATATATATATATATATATATATATATATATATATATATATATGTATATATGTATATATATATATATATATATATATATATACATATATATATACATATAATAATAATAATACATTAAAATTCCGGGTTTCAATCCGTTCGTCTTACAATGAATTTGCATGACGTTTCACCAAAATCTCATTTGGCATTTTCAAATGCTCTCGCTGGTGCTGCTACTCGATACTGTGATCTCTAACTCTGAGTTAGCTTCGAGCGGCAGCAGCAGCAAGATCACAGTATCGAGTAGCAGCAACAGCGGGAGCACTTGAAAATGCCAAATGAGATTTTGATGAATCGTCGTGCAAATTCATTGTTAGACGAACGGATTAAAACCCGGAATTTTAATGTATTCCATTCCACCCTCTATGGTAATATATATATATATATATATATATATATATATATATATATATATATATATATATATATATATGTATAAAATACATTAAAATTCAAGGTTCAATCCGTTCGTCTAACAATGAATTTGCACGACGTTTCGCCAAAATCTCATTTGGCATTTTCAAGTACTCCTGCTGCTGCTGCTACTCGATACTGTGATCTTGCTGCTGTTGCCGCTCGAAGCTAACTAGGCAGCTAAGCTAAAGCGGCAGCAGCAGCAAGATCACAGTGTCCAGTAGCAGCAACAGCAACAGCATTTGAAAATGCACGACGAACCGATTGAAACCCATTCGTGAAAACCTCTATTGTAACATATACATATACATATATGTATATATATATATATATATATATATATATATATATATATATATATATATATATATATATATATATGACTTTTTTTTCTTCTTGAATCCTTTACAATATTGGGTTTTAGGTTCATGGAATAATCCAAACAACTTATTTTAACGTTTCGCCACGAATTTGCGGCATTTTCACAATTTTTTTCTTTATTTTTTGTTCTCACATTTTTAAAAATATAAAAATTATATAGCTTTACATGATATGAGTTTAAATATACAATAATTTTTTTTTATATATTACAGTCAAATTTTGAAACACTTATGCACATACAACTCAAAATAGGTAGAATTAAAATTATACAAGAATATTTTATTATTTCGTACATACCTTGAACTTCAGTGGCTTACTTTACTATGTAAAGGGAATTTCGTACAAAAGAAGGCTTGCTATCTTGTTACTTTTTTATTTGGTTGTTCATTTAACTCTACCTATTTTGAATTGTATGTGCATAAGTGTTTCAAAATTTGACGGTAATATAAAAAAAAAATTATTGTATATTTAAACTTATATCATGTAGAGCTATATAATTTTATATTTTTAGAAATGTGGGAACAAAAAATAACGAAAACATTTTTGAAAAAGTCTCAAATTCGTGGCGAAACGTTAAAATAAGTTGTTTGGATTATTCCATGAACCTAAAACCCAAAAAACTCCTAATTTCAATATATATATATATATATATATATATATATATATATATATATATATATATATATATATATATATATATATGATTATGATATTTATTATATTTTTCACTGCACTATTACACTTTGTTTAAAACTATTTATTATCTTTTTACACTTTTACATTATTTACATAATAGTTAGTTTATATTGACCGAATGTTCAACCAATTGCTACTCTGTTAGGTTTGTGATCTATTTTTAAGTTGTTTACTTTACTTCCGTATCAGCTTTAGAACAGCGTACTGTGGCGTGCTTTGGATAGATCAGCTGGGCCTAAAATGTATTATTATGGTGTTATTGTGTAAAATAAGAAAAAAAAAACGGCTTTTCTTGCTGATGTTGACTAAGAATGTTTGCATATAGCGTAAATTGAAAATGACGTTCGTTTTTGTTAAGGACTTTAATAGTATTAGGTTGAAACTAAATCATAGTATAAAAACGGGATGTATACGAAATATTTTTTAAAAATGGTTATAAAAAATGTAGACACAACGAGGATATACTGACTGCATGGAAAGCGAAGAAAAATCCCTAGCTTAAATACATGTTCATGAATATGATCACATCTTAACTGAAACTACCTTTAGACAAAAAAAAACTGCACAAAGAGGTAAAAATTACGAGGACCCAGAGATGCAAAATCTATTATATTTTTAAGGAACCTTAGTTGGTTGGTTCTAGGGGAAGTAGCAGATTGTGCCTGCTTCTGCACTACCGCCTCTTGCTTGTTGTGCTTTCATATCTTAGTTATACGAACGTAGTCCCTTTCAGAAGGTTTATTAGCTTCCTTCCCAGCCCTTTATATGGTAATTTATCTCCGAACAGGTTATATCTGTTCCGAGTTAAAGTGGCACATTCATATAGGATATGCGTAGAGGTTTATTCCTCTTTGTCACATAATCTGTATATCGTGACACCAATGTGGATACCCATTTTCTCTAAATGTTTCCACCACTAGCTTGGTCGGGGCCCATGGTAAACGAGGAACGTCCGATATTAGTTTCCTTAGGGCGGCACCAATTAGATCTCTAGCATGTTTTTGGCCAGATGTGGAAAGCCAACTATCTAGATGTTGGTGATATAACCCTCTGCTGATTGTCGTTTTTACCACCTATTTTGGTATAGCAAACGCTGGTGTTAAACCCCTGTATGACTTTGTAGCTCTGAATCTTGCTAATTCGACCGCATTTTCATTACCTTTTATTCCCGAATGTCCTGAAACCCTTAGTAGCTCAACCCTATTGTTCCTAGAAGATAGTTCTAACAGATCACGTTTACACTCCGTCGTGCTCTTGGAGATGGCCTGATAACCATCTAGAGCTTTTAGAGCAGCTTGACTATCTGAGAGAATATATATTTTTTGGTTGCGGCAGTCCTATCTAATTTTTTTGCGAACAGATGATTATATTGCGTAAATTTCGACCTAGAATATTGTTGCACTTGTTACTAGTGGAATGTAACGTTCTTAAACTTCTTGATTCATCGTGCTCTTGGAGATGGCCTGATAACCATCTAGAGCCTTTAGAGCAGCTTGACTGCTCTGAGAGAATATATATTTCTTGGTTGCGGCAGTCCTGTCTAATTTTTTTGCGAACAGATGATTATATTGCGTAAATTTCGACCTAGAATATTGTTGCATTTGTTACTAGTGGAATGTTAAGTTCCCGAACTTCTTGACCCGTCCGAGTAATAAACCCGAGTTGTTGCCTTTGTTCGAGTCTTCATCATCATCTATATATTTAGATCGCACTGAATTCTATATGGCTTTTCGAAATTATACGACGTTGCCATATAATCAGATTGCATATCCAAGAATATGTCGTTGATTAGATCCATAACTCTTGTATGTCCAAATTGTAGAGGTTATTGTTTCCATTCCCCATTTATCCTCATTTGATATTCGCTATTGATCGCCCCACTTTTTATGTATATATCTAGGGGTAATATTACCTTACTATTATAAAAACTAAATGCAAACCAATATTTACTATTTTTTTTATGTAGAAAATCCAGAAGGTTCTACAAATCTTAAGGACAATTATATGTATAGTCAAGATGTTGAAGCGAGGGGGGAGACGGTTAAAGGGGTTACTTTTTACTCCTATATGAAGTTCTTGGAGTCGAGAAGTCTGAAAATTGTGTTCTTGTTTCATTATTTTTAGTTTTAATAGAAATAATATGTAGAGAGAAATGTCAGAGTTCAATTACAAATATATCTGAGGTCTGACAGAAATAACTTGTTTTTCGTCGGGATACCTGGCCAGTCAGGTGTCCAGGGCAATGGCTGGAATTCTAACTAAAAAAGGAGCTTAAGCGACCCCCATGAGACTTAAATCCTTTTGGGGAGTCCCTTGAAATATGAACGGTGCAGTGATCGTAGATCTGCTGACCGATTCGTTCATGATAAGAACATCTAAATGTCTCATTGAATCTCAGTTGAAATGAAACAATAACTCGAGAACGGCGACAGATATCCTTACCTGCCACCTGCATGACCACCTAAGTCACATCGAAGTCACGGACGATCCAGATTACAGATGGTACTTGGGAAGGAGAAGACAGCTTTTCGTCTAATTGAATCTTACCAAGCAATCACACGAGCTAAGCAGGCTCAACGGAAAGACCCGACAACTTTAAACCATGAGTGTGTTAAAAGGATTTACCCTAAAGAGTAGCTGTCCTTAAAGACTACCATAGTGGCCTACCATAACCTACACTGAGTCACGTATACAACGGGTCCTTAAAATACTTAAGTGTTATGGGAATTCAAGCCGCCCGGTATCTGTATCTAATTACCTATCGATCTTTGGAGTTTTTTGTTTACTTAGGTTTTTATCAGTTTACAAGTATTATTAAAAAATCGAAACTGTCATATGATAGGTAACAAAAAACTAGAAATAATAACAAGTAATCAACAATAGACTTTATACCAATCAACAAATCCATCCACAATACGCAAACACTAGATGACTTTAACCTCAGCTAATATCGGTACACGTCGTAGATTGCTACTGTGCAAAATTAAATTAAAAGTTTTTAAAGAATGAAAAAATAAAACACAAACCACCGAAAAAATTAATTATGAAAAATTAAAACTCAGGTACTCAGTTGCTGTATCGATCGAGATTGGAATCTAAGTTCACAAACAATTCCTGTGTAGAAGTACAAAACCCCGACGAGATTTAAGCTGCAATCACAAGAAATATAGCAGACGCAGTCAAGGAAGCACATGGAACAAGAGAAGCCAAAATGCAGACAAGGCCATCAAGAACCTTCTAGTTTAAAGCCGAATGAAACACTGGCGATCATAAAGAAGAAAGTCTTCTTAAGATATAAAAGCACACCATCAGAAGAACATCAAATAACAAATAAGTAAGAAATAAAATAAAAAAGTAAATAAGAAAACAAGTAAAAAGAAGTAACATCAAAGAAACAAATAAACAAGGAATAAAATAAAAAAGTAAATAAAGAAACAAAAAAAAGAATATTAGGAAAGCAACACAAAAGATATGGAATATGCTCTGTATGGCAGCCAAAAGAGAGGTTGAGAAATGTTTCATAAGCAAAAGGAAAATGTAAACGAATACGCCAAAATAAATAATATCAATAAAAAGCAATAGATAACATATTATAAACAACGTAAGGAACAAAAAAAACGACACCGATGAGATTACAAAATCGCTAAATTGACACAACGCACAACCTTAACCATAATACAGTTGCAGTATCCTTTGAGGATGTGCAGGAAACAATACGATACAGACGCAAAACTATTCAGAAAAAATTGCTCGAAACAAGCTAGAACAACGCATCAAAACTGCAAAAGAGCAACATATCTTCCGGAAGTACAAGGGAATTTTCACAATAAGAAAAAAATTGGAAAAGGCAATAAAATATAACTGTCTGGCTTTCTTATATTTTATAAAATCCGACAAATGCTTTTGATTGCGTCAGGAAAGAGACTATAATCAACATATTAAAAAACAAGGCTAGATCAATACAGATCACAGAATTAATAGATGACCTATATAATCAAAATATTTACTAGAATAGACACTTCCGCAGAACCAACAGAGGAAGTTCCTATTAAAAGAGAAGTGAGACAAAGAATTGTTTAGCCTTTTTCTTTTTAATGGACTGCAAAATTGAAACCATAAGGCCAAAATCAGAGTTCAAAATAGGCATACACAATATCAATATAATGTGCGACGATGCTGTCTTAGTAATAAACAATGAAGATGACTTACAGACCCAAACCCACCAATTTAATATAACAGCCTAAAACTATAATATGAAAATAGCAACCTAGGCAACATAATACTTGGTGAGATCCTGGGAACCAAAGAGTAAGTAATAAACTTTAAATAGTAAGGTGGGTTGATAAGTCTGATAAATTTATATGAAATGGTGGGAAATATTATTAAGCGACATGAACGTTGGTAAGCGTGATTCTGGTAACGGTTGTATTCAAAGTTTTAAACAGATACCACGCGTAGTTGTTTGTTGGCAACCATCATAAATATTTAGTGTTACATGTACCGTCGAAGTGAATAGCAGTGATAATATATTTTTATTTAAAAAAGTGCCTGTGGCCCAAATAGAAACTGCACTGAAGCAAGTTTATGGGCACTCTGTACCAGAAATGATCGATAAAATGCATGGTATCGTTACGAAAGATCGTCACATTAAGCTTTGTGAGATTGCTGAATTGGTAGGCATCTTATATGAACAGGTACATAATATCCTGGATGAAATTCCAAAAATGAAAAAGCTGACTGCGCGATTAGTGCTGCATTTGTTGACTCGAGACCAAAAACTCACAAGGAACGACATTTCAAAATCGTATTTAGACAAGTTGCCACGTAATTTGAAGGATTTCTAGCGTCGTTTTGTGACTGCAGACGAAACGTGGATCCACCAGTACACCTCGGAGACAAAACGACAGTCAAAATAGTAGGTTAGCAAAGATGAAAGTGCACCGAAAAAAAACGAAACCCGTTTGAACGGCGGAGGAAAAAGTTATGGCAACTGTTTTTGAGACTCACACGGTATTATCAGATTGTTTGTTTTAAAAAGGATAAAATGGGTCTTATTACGCAACGTTATTGAACCATCTGCATAATAAACTGAACCAGCAGTGACCAACATAAGTGCGCAAAAAAGTGCTCCTTCACCTGGAGAATACGCTTGGCCATGGCAATGGTAAAAGTACACAAGATGAGCCTTGAAATAGTTCTCCATCCACCCTATTCCTCGGATTTCACTCCAAGGGACCTTTTTTAGTTCCTAACCTCAAAAATTGGCTTGGGAGGAAAACATTTTCGTCTTATGAAGAGGTTATCTGTGCTATAAGTATGTATTATGTACAGTACCAAATGTATCGACCTCAATAAAGATTATGTTGAGAAATAAATTTTTGCTGTTGCAAAAAAAAATGTTATATTTTTACACGACTTTTCCATCCACCCTTGTACTCAGGTGCTCATAAGCTAGAGAGAGGGTCTTAAGATCCATTACTGCAATAACACTAAGTGACTGCCAGACAAATGAATCCATGAAAAGATATGAAGTATAAGACGTAGTAAAATCGTCCAAGGTGAGACGGAGAAAATGGAATGGACACGTTGAAAGAATTGACGAAAATACATTAGCAAGGTTTTGTATGCAAGGTTGATAAATTGGGAAAAGACCACCAGGACGATCACCCGAAAAATTAGCCCAAATCTGATTCTCTACGTCCACAGAATGAGTCAAGGCAAAGAGGGAATGTCTCTAGTCAAACGAAGACGAAGAAGAAAAAGAGAAGAATGACAAATGTTAATTTTAGTAATTATGAGGTTAATATAAGAAAAAGTAATTATTATCTTTTCTTAAATAATGCAATAACAAAATATTTTAGGTATCATCCTTAATCTACAATATATATAAAATGCAAGGTCTCTCTGTCTGTCTGTCTGTCTGTCCGTTAGTGTGCTTATCACTCGAGAACCACTTATTTGATTTACGTGCTTTTTGGCCAGGTTATAGGATATATTTTATTACGTTAGGTAACATAAGGAATAAACAGTGACGATAATAGTGAATCAAGTCGGAAAAAAGTTTGCCGCTGGCACGTTCTCTGGCAATACACTGCCTTAACCATTAAAGATGAAACAATATCATGTAGCAAAGAATATAATATATATAAAATGCAAAATTCTCTTTGTCTGCCTGTCTGTCCGTTAGTGCGCTTATCACTCGAGAACCACTTATCCAATTTATCCGTTTTTCTTAAATTCATACATATGTTCTCTGGCCAAGTAATATAATAATAATAACAATCTATATAATATATATATATATATATATATATATATATATATATATATATATATATATATATATATATATATATATATATGTATATATATAAATATATATATATATATATATATATATATATATATATATATATATATATATATATATATATATATATATATATATATATATATATATATATATATATATATATATATATATATATATATATATATATATATATGTACATATATATAAAATGTAACGTGTCTCTCTGTCTTTCTGTCTGTTCGTTAGTGCGCTTATGACTCGAAAAACCACTTATCCGATTTACGTGTGTTTTTTTTAATTCATACATATGTTCTCTAGCCAGGTTATCTATAATACATATAAAATACTACGTCTCTCTATCTGTCTGTCTGTCTGCCCGTTAGTGCGCTTATCATTCGTGAATCACCTATCCGATTTACGTGCTTTTTTTTAAAACATACATATGTAAAAGTTTGCCGCTAACGCGTTCTCTTGCAACACGCTGCCTAAACCATTAAATATTTAACAATAACATGGAACAAAGAATATAATATATATATAAAATGCAACGTCTCTCTGTCTGCCTGTCTGTCCGTTAGTGCCCTTATTACTCGAGAACCAGTTATCCGATTTATATCTTTTTTATTTTGATTCATACATATGTTCTCAGGCCAGGTTATATAATAATAATAATAATAATCTATATAATATATATAAAACGTAACGTCTCTCTGTCTGTCTGTTTGTTAGTGCCCTTATGACTGGACAATCACTAATCCGATTTGCGTGTTTTTTTTTTAATTCGTACATATGTTCTTTGGCCAGGTTATAGGATATATTTTATTATGTTAGGTAATATAAGGACTGAGCATTGACGATAACAGTGAATCAAGTCCACGCGAGCGGAACCGCGGGCACGGCTAGTAGTAAAATAAAATAAATATTTTGACGTATGATAAAATTAAGCAAGGAAAAAAATAGAAATAGTACCAACATAATATAAACGAGTTTTCTCAGCCTAATTTTGAGCGCAAGGCCACTTTTTTTCTATTTGAGTGCATTTTTTCACATTTTAACGCTTTCGACTCACTATTTCTTAAATATCCCAGCTTCTGTTCATTGTTATGCCACAAAAAAAGAATATACCCGTCATAAAATTGCCTTAAAGACTGCGTAGATTGCATTAAAAAATATTAAGTACATAACATAAAAAAAGTGTTTACTACGGCAAATTGAAAAATTGTTTTTTTACGGGGAATTTCCTTTCAATTCGTTATTGCGGCTTTAAATTTTAAGAAAATATAGCTTTTATATTAACAAAAAAGTATGCCAAATTTTATTAAAAATATTAAGAGAATTGGTCAAAATTCGCATTTTAGTCCAAATCTTATTATGGATTTTTCTTGTGGGCAAAAGGTAGTAGGAGGATTTCAACCTCTTAATATTTTTTTTATAAAATTTGGCACACTTTTTTGTTTATATAAAAGCTATATTTTCCTTTAATTTGAAACCCTAATATCGAATTGAACGGAAGTTACCCGTATAAAAAAACATTTTTCAATTTTCTATATATTTATTAGGTTATATAATTAACATTTTTTAATGCAATCTGCGCAGTTTTTTAGACAATTTTATGACGAGTATAATGATTTTTTTTTTGTCGCATAATAATGAACATAAGCTGAGATATTTAAAAAATAATGAGCGGAAAGCGTTAAAAAGTGAAAAAAAATGCATTACAATAGAAGAAAAGTGGCCTTGCAGTCAAAATTAGGCTGATAAAACTCGTTTACATTATGTTGGCACTGTTTCAAAGTAGTTAAATTGATTTCCAAGCTATACCCAAAAATTATGAAAATATTATAGCATTTGCTTCCACTGTATGTAATATAAAACTTTTTAATCTGCGTGGTCTGCTTTCAGGTGGAAAATTATTAGTAATTAAAGGTAAAAAACACTCAAACATACTCCATATTTTCTATTAAATATTTATAGCCCGAGGAAAAAACTACCTTTTGTGTCATATTAGTCAATTTGTAGTAACCTTTCATACATAAAAAATAGTTTACCCGTAATAACTTGTTATAGTGGAAACACTTCGATCCATTTATATAAATTATCGTTCCATCATTTTATCTTTTTCTTTTTTGTGAGCCCAAGTAATAAAATGATTCTTTGTTTAATATTTTATTTGTCCGAATTGATATTTGTGATGGATAATACAAAGGCTATTGATTATTTACTGCAAAATAGGCCAGACCTAGCCAGTGGCGGACTTAAGGGTGGGGGACATCGCCCCCATGGCTAAAATTTAATCGGAGCAAGGATGTCATATCCTTTTGTATATTTCGTTATATTTTACTTTTATTTATATTTTAAAAATTAAATATATAATTTTTGGTTCGATATTTTCGTATTCCCAGATACTTATCAACTGTGTTTTTAATGGCCCAATTGTGTTGTTATACGTTACACAATTATATATGATAAGTAAATAATTATGTTTAAAATTTGTTCATTATGGCAACCAAGAACCTGGAAAAATTCCTATAATACTATTGAAACCATACAATATTTGACCACCTTTGTCCCTTCCTCCACTAAAATTGAAAGTAATAAGAAGATAACTTAATGTTCAGGTCCCGACTCGACAAACCCCTAAAAAGATCTATAACACCATATATAGGAAGAAACCCCATTAACCTCCTACCTCATCTCTGACCTCTTAAATAAAGAATCCCGCACTGATCTTATGGAAATTGGATCCCTGTCAAATGGACTGAAAATGTAGTATATTATGCTTCAGGCCATGATCAAAAGTCTCCATGGACAGAAAGTCCAAAAATGGATATATTAGGAATTATCGAGTGAGGAATTAATAAAAAAACCGCTGAGAAAATGTTATTTGTGCGTTTTTTTAAGGATTTATTTTGATTAGCACACGATTTTAGGAAAAATTCTAACGGGATTACATGTCTTTTGGATTACTAATTATGAATATAATAACACAGACCAACAAAAAAAATATTTGTAAAAACTTTTTAAACCAATACCTCTAAGTGTTATGTATTTTTTGGTGCTGAAACCGTATCTGCTATCAATTTTTTTGTATCACCTACAGTTCTCTCACAATATGACATCGATTAAATTTCAAAACCAAATCCTCTTCCTGCTTGAAAATCTGAGCAAACTGTTGATCTCTTGTTCTATAATGGTAAATAGATGTTCCAGATTCAAATAAATGTTTTTCTTTCAGCCTAGAACCAAGCAATTCTGCTTTTTCCTTAGTCAAACTTAAATATCTCACTAAATCATTTAACTTAGCTTGTGTAATCGACTGTGGTTTTAAATTTTCTAAAGAACATTGAAACTCATCATCATTCGGTCAATTTTCATTAAATTCGGGACTGGACTGTAAAACGTCATCAATAGACTGAGGTGGCTCAGGGACAGGAAGTCCCGGTCCATGTCCTACCGGCCGATTAGCTGAAGTAAAGTTAGGATAGACAATTACTTTCTTATTTTTTGAGTTATATCCAGAAACATCAACGCTGCAAAAATAACAATCATTTGAATGATTTTCTTGCTCTCTCCATACCATGGGTACCGCAAATCTAAAAGCTTTCTTTTCTTTCTTATACCATTTCCTAAGATTCTCGACACAAACATATCATACCTTGTGAGGAGCCCAACATTTTTCTTGATTTCGGATTTCTCCACCAAAATATGCAAAATATACTTTTTTTTTTACAAAGTCAGTAATGTTTTTTTAATGTTTTTTAACTACATACTCACCACATATATAACAAAAAGTGTTGGGAGAGTTTTTACAACCACGATTAGTTATACTTCGAGTATGAATTAAAGCACATGGGTTAAACACTGCAGTGCGAGATTATATTAACTGGAAGAAAACATACAGCTGTGACATTTATCGGAACCGCCAGCCTAATAACATTTGATTTTACTGCCAACCTTATAAAATTCTGATTTTATTGCCAATTTAATAACATTCAAATGATAAAAAATAAACTTTTCACATTTTGAATATTAAAATGTGAAAAATTGGTGGGTGATACGACCTTTTTATTATTATTTTCGGGCTCAGCACACCAAAAAACATAGGAATCAGATAAAATTATTAAAAGTTTTTTCGTTGACCTGTGTAATTATTTTGGACCATTTCGCTCCTACTTTAGAATATTGAACATTTTGGCAATTTTTGAAGTCTTTTTTTGATTTAATTCCTCTAGAACATATTTTTGCGAAAAATTCCACCGGAATTTTATATTTTTAAGATATTAATTATTATATTCATAATTATCAACTCAAAAAACATAAAATTCTATTAGAATTTTTCGCAAAAACATGTTCTAGACCAGGGGTGCTCAAACGGTCGATCGCGATCGACAAGTCGATCGCGAGTGCTTTTTGAGTTGATCTCGAGAAAAAAATTCCGATATAGAACTATTCACAGATTTTGTTTTAGGTAACTAAAACAAAATGTAATGAATAAACTACTAAAATTTATTCGATCCACAATTAGGCCAGAATAACCCCCTCATCACTTTCTTTTATCGTAATAACTCCCTGCTAGCGGCAAAAGGCGGCTTTATCAAAGGAACGCGCGGTACTTGTCAAAGGAAAGCCGCGTTTTTGATTCCCGCCGATTTTTCTAGAAACTTCGGGCGGCGTGTTTGACGGGAACATTCGAGACTTCGTTCGCGCTGATATAAATGTTGCGCCTGCAGGAATAGGAGTCAGTCTGAGTTGTAACTTGAAGGCGATTCATCGATACAAAGTTTATTAATAAATAGCCCAAAATGAGTGCGGCGAAGAAAAGTAAAACTTATCATTTTAATAACGATTGGGAGGAAGAATTTTTCTTTTGTATGGTAAAGGATAAAGTGCATTTGTCTCATTTGCCGTGCGTCAGTTGCAATACCTAAGCGTGGGAACTTAGAGAGGCATCATAAAACGGTTCATAAAAAAACTATGAAAAGGATTTTCCGTCACAGAGTGAATTAAGAAAACGAAAAGTACGTGATTTGATAACTTGTTTGAAAAAAGAACAAACCATGTTCACAAGACCAGCCAAACAATCAAAAGCTGCAACGATCGCGTCATTTAAAATATCTCATATATTGGCGAAGAAACCATTTGATGGTGGATTGGTTGTGAAGGAAGCATTTATTGAAGCGGGGTGAGACTTTATTTGGAGATTTTAAAAATGAAACAGAGATTATGTCTGCTATTAGAGAACTTCAGTTATCTCGTCCGACTGTCACAAGGCGTGTTGAAGTCATGAGTCAGGACATGGCAGATAAACTAAAACATGATATCATGGAATGTACATACTTTTTTTACAGTTCGACGAATCCACCGATATGACAGACACTGCCCAGCTATGTATTTTTATTCGAATGGTATTCAATGACATGTCGGCTAAGGAAGAGTTTTTGACAGTGATTCCTCTGAAAGGAAAGACCCGTGGCGAAGATATATATGAAGTTTTCTTTAATTTTGTAACAAACTACAAGCTACCAATATATAAACTAGTGTGCATTACAACCGATGGAGCACCAGCAATGACTGGAAACGAAAACGGTTTTGTGGCATTGTGTCGAGCTAATGATGATTTTCCTTCATTTTTTGCCTTCCATTGCATTATACATCAACAAGTTTTGTGTTCAAAAGTTCTAAACATGGAGGAGATTATGAGCATTGCAATAAAAATTGTGAATTCTATCCGTGCACGTAGCTTGCAACGACGGCTCTTTAAATTGTAGTTGGAAGATAGTGAGTCAGCTGAACACATTGATTTAGTTCTTCACACGGACGTCAGGCGGTTGAGTCGCGGAAAATTTCTAGAGAGGTTTCAAGAATTATTGCCCGAAATAACAGCTTTTCTGGACGAAAGAGGTGATGACACTCAGATGCTGAAAAAAACGGAAAATGGCTGACTGATTTGGCATTTTTGACAAACATCACAATGCATTTAAACACCATTAATTTGGAGCTTCATGGTAAAGGAAAAAAAAAAAAAACTATTATTGAGATGATTAGCGCAATAAACGCATTCAAAAGTAAATTGCAACTTATGATAGATCAACTGAAAAGAAAGGATCTGAAAAATTTTCCGTCTTTGAAAGCAAGGATTCCTCAGTTGAATTATGATATTTATGAGCCAGAATTATCAAATATTTTGGGCCAATTCGAAATACGTTTTTAAGATTTCAGTAAATTGGCAAATATCGGATCATTTATGAGTTATCCTTTTTCATGTAAAAACATTGAGGAATTAGCTACTGAAATAGTAAGTCAGTTTAACATGGACTCATGTTTTGTTGAAAATGAGTTAGTGCAGATTATATTAGATATACATCTCAAAGCCACAGCATCTGATACAAAATTCTGGTGTTTTATATCTGAAGATAAATATCCGAATCTAAGGCAAATCGCCCTTCAACTGACGGCAATGTTTGGGTCAACTTACTTGTGCGAGTCTGCATTTTCTGAAATGAAGATAATTAAGTCAAAATATCGCAATCGACTAACTGACGAACATATGTCATCATGCTTGCGATTAGCACTCGGTAATTACGTACCATCTTATGAAAAGTATGCTGAGGACATGCAGTGCCACGCTTCAACATCCAAAGTCACTCTTTAGTTAAGTTTAGACACTAGAACTCGTTTGTTTTGTAAGAACCAATAAACTCGCAATTTTGACTAATTATGAGTTTTTTCATTGACATTTTAGAGCAGACCTACACTTACCTTGACTAAAAAAATGCATATTGTGCGGAAAAAACTAATATCTATGCCACGATACACCCTACCTAGACGACAATCCTGCATCACACTTACTTGCAGCCTCTCAGAGTCGATCGATCGTAGTCTAATAATATTGAGGTAGATCGCCAGCAGTTCAAGTTTGAGCACCCCTGTTCTAGACAGATTAAATCAAAAACAGAAATAGCCCAAATGGCCAATATTGGAAAGTAGGAGCGAAATGGGTCAAAATAATTATTGTATTCATAATTAACAACCCAAAAATATATAATTCCGTTGCAATTTTTCCTAAAACCATGTTCTAATCAAAATAAATCCTTAAAAAAACCGCAAAAATAGCATTTTCTCAGCAGTTTTTTTTATCAATTTCACGCTCGATAATTCCTAATATATCCATTTTTGGACTTTGTGTCCATGGAGACTTTTGATCAGATTGGCTTGCAGCATAACATACTACATTTTCAGCTAATTTGACCGGGATCCAATTTCCATAAGATTAGTGCGGTATTCTTTGTCTAGTACATTAAATAAAAAATGTCTAAATATCCCAAAATGCTATTGAAATTATACAAAACTAAACTATTCCCGTCCCTTCAGCCCCTTCCTAGAATAAACTTAAAAGCGATGAAAAAATAACCTAATTTTTAAGTTTCTGGACTTCAAAAACCTAGAAAGGGATATATAACACGATATATAGAAAAGAATCCCCCTCTATTCTCCTCTCCCACCCATATCTGTCTATCTATCTAATAAGCCTTCTTCCACCCAGTGTCGGACATAGGCGTCCCTTTCCTTTTTCCATCTCTCTCGATTCTGGGTGTTTCTGATTCATTAAAAACCAGCCGTTCTTTTCAGGTCAGTTTTCCATCTGGTTAGAGACTTTTCTCTGGATCTTTGTCCCAACCACGGCCTCCATTCTTGTATTATTTTATTCCATCTCTCATCTTGTTGTCTCACTGTGTGACCTGCTCATCTCCATTTCAAACCTGCTACCTATTCTCTTACGTCTATAACTTTGGTCTTTTGTCTTATAGTTTCGTTTCTGATTCTGTCTTGTAATCTTATATTCAGCATCGGGCGTTCCATTGCTCTCTGTGTTTTACTCAGTTGGTCCATCATCTTCTTAGTCAATGTCCATATCTAGGCCGCGTAGGTGAGAACCGGTAGAATGCATTGATCGAATACAATCTTTCTTACTTTCAGAGGAATTCTTTTGTTGGTTAGTATTTTCCTTTGTTTACCAAATGCTGCCCATGCCAGTCTGATTCTTTTCTGTACTTCTGCTGTTTGATTTGTTTTCCCACACTTTATTACTTGCCCTAAGTAGATATATTCATCTACGTATTTATATGTTCTGTCCTCTAGCCTCGCGGACTGTCTTCATTTCTCATAGCCTTTGTCTTATCTCTATTCAGCAGTAGTCTCAACCTCTCTGGTTTGTTTCGTAGTTAAGTAATAATTTCCTGCACGTCATCAAAATTATCTGATATTAGCACTACATCATCAGAATAACGCAGATGATTTAACTTTTGTCCATTTACACTGATCCTCTTTTTTCCCATTCGAGTTCCTTGAAAACTTCTTCTAATGCTGTTATAAATAGTTTTAGGCTCGTGGAATCTCCCTATCTTACTCCGAGTTTGATAGGTATAGGATTTGTTTTACTATCCACTTTCGACAATCATTTGAGCCTTGTTATAAATGATTCTTACGAGCTGAGTATACCTATAGTCTATTCTGCTGTTATACAAGGCTCTTTCGACGGCCCAGTTCGTGATACGGTCACTCTTCCGCCCCTACAGCCTGCTATGCATATAATTTGTTTATTATTCAACACAAAACCAGGACGAACTTCGATATTACTATTAAAACATTTTCCTCGCCCCTTTCACCCCCTTGAACTAAGGCGATATCGTTGACAACCATAGGCTTCATCCCCTTGTTAGATATTATCTATGTACCAAGTTTGAAAATGATATCTCATTTGATTCAAGAGTTATCAACCCAACAGCTCGACAGACAGCCAAACCAACAAAAAAGAATAACTATGTTTTTCGTGACCCTAAAACGAGAAGAAAAGCAAAAATCTCGAGATGAAATTTTTATCACGAATACAATACTTTCCCTTAGCAAATAAAGTAAAAATACTAATTTTAGATTAAAAGAGTGTCCTTGGACTCCGAGTAATATATCTAATGTAAGTGTAAATAAAAAATGTATGTTTCTTGACCAAGTTCACCTAACTTAAATTAATCATTTTTCGGTAATAACTCACCCTAAACACGTTTATTTCCCCTAATGCTTAACTAGAATTGCTTCTCAAGAACTTACAGAATACCTAAATTTAAAATAATTTAATATGAAAAATATATGTATATATATATATATATATATATATATATATATATATATATATATATATATATATATATATATAATTTTTCTTGTAAATATTTCTTTTGAAAGCTTTGCTTGTAATTCTAACATAAAAACATTTTTTTCTTTTTCTGTAGTGGATACGAAGGAGACGACGAATCCGGTGCCAGTTCTTGCAGCCTTCAACAGTACGCCAGTCCCTTCAGGGACGGCAGGACACATTTAGATAGAGAACGATGCGGACTACCATGGACTACAGATAGTTCTGAACATTTCATTGTGTACACTATACAACAACATGACTACAATTTTATTGAGGATTTGAAAATAAAGAAACCCGAAAACGAACGGTAAGTTATATATTCCAGAATTGTGGTGATTCATTGTAAATTCGCAAACGCTAGTAATATGATATTCTCTGAGTTTATTATCGTCAAATAATAAATCAACTTTATTTGTATTCAGTAACGGAAACTCCTTGCCATGCCACGTATTATTTATAAATACCGAGGTAAATTAATTCAAGTATTCAAAATGCATCAAATTCTAGGTCAAGAAAAATTGATAGTTCTTATCTTTTCTTATTGTCCGCTAAAGCCGGAATATATTTTTTTCTTTCTTTATATTTCTCACGGACGATAAATATTTACTTTATATATATATATATATATATATATATATATATATATATATATATATATATATATATATATATATATATATACATATATATATTATACGTACGTGTTTTTTTAAGTAAGTACCGTTTTGCGATTCCGCCGCCGCAGCGATACGGTCGGCGTTCCGCGCATGCGCGCTGGTAACCTACATCTCATGTCTACGCACTGACGCCATTACAGTCTGATTCTTCATTGTATACGTTGTTTACTGAGTGTTTAAGATGCCTCCGACAATCGTGTGTCCCGCCGATTGTGAAGTACGGGCTGTTATACGATTTCTTAGTGCTAAAGGCGTAAAAACCGATCGATATTCATCGTGAGATCTGTGAAGTTTACGGACAAAACATTATGAGTGATGGAATGGTAAGGAAATGGGTGAGAGCATTTAAAGATGGCCGCACAAATGTGCATGATGAAGAACGGAGTGGGCGTCCTTCGGTCGTTAATGAAGATTTGTTGCAGAAAGTGGACGAAAAGGTGAGAGAGAAAACAGACGCTTTACAATTTCATCATTGTGCGACTGCTTTCCTCAATATTCTCGTAGTGTTTTGTATCGCATTGTGACCGAGAACTTGAATTACCGGAAATTGTGTTCACGTTGGGTTCCAAAAATGTTGACGGATTTGCACAAAACCCAACGTTTAGGCAGTGCATTGACTTTCCTTGAGCGGTACCACGATGAAGGTGAACATTTTTTAGACCAAATTGTTACTGGTGACGAAACATGGGTGGCCTACGTCACACCAGAATCGAAACAACAATCCATGGAATGGCGACATTCATCATCACCCCAAAAAAGTGAAGTTTAAGCAAACAATTTCTGCCCGCAAAATCATGTGCACAGTTTTTTGGGACAGAAAAGGAGTATTGCTAGTGGAGTTTCTGCCTCGTAATGAGACAATCAATGCAGCGTCTTATTGTGAGACATTGAACAATCTGCGTCGTGCAATCTAGAACAAAAGACGTGGCAAGTTGAGTAAGGGTATCGTTTTGCTGCATGACAATGCCCGTCCACATGTGGCTAATCGGACCAAAGATCTCATCAAATCTTTTAAATGGGAAACTCTAGATCATCCTCCATACAGCCCTGATCTGGCGCCCAGCGACTACCATTTGTTCCTGCACTTGAAGAAGCACCTGGGTGATCAGCGTCTTCAAGACGATAACGAAGTCAAAACATTTGTGATACAGTGGTTAACAAGTCAGGCGGCAGAATTTTATGAGGAGGGTATTCAAAAACTGGTGCCACGTTATGACAAGTGCCTCAATATTCACGGAAATTATGTAGAAAAGTAGATTAAGGTACAGGCTTTCATGTAAAAATAAAATTATAGCGATATCTTTGCACGTCTTTTTTTAATTCCAAAACGGTACTTACTTAAAAAACATGCCTCGTATATATATATATATATATATATATATATATATATATATATATATATATATATATATATGCTCTCTGCTCTTGATTGTAGATTAATATTGCTATATTGCTAGAAAATTCACCAAAAAAACTGTGTTCCCGTTTATACTGATCTTTATCTTTTAGAGTTACCGCAAAACATCTAATAGTGGTATTAGTATCCTATTTTTTACATTTACAGCTATTCTTTTAACAGCGGTAAAGGAGCCCTATTTACTTATAATTTCAAAAGTACTAAATCTTAATTTACCTATACGTTTTGCTCTTAAATTTGGCGGTTTCACACCAGGTAGCGCTTAAGTTTGTTGCCTACTGATCCTTTTGGGTGTATGCCTTTACACTCTATCCTGTTGATATTATGTGTTTGTGGCTAAAAATGGCCAAAATTTCTCTCAACTATGCAACTTCTGGTCTCTTTTATCAGCGACCTCAAAAACATAGAAAACCAGTGAAAGACACGTAATACTCTCCAAAAAAATAGTTATTTTACTACAACATTTCCAAACCGGCAGCCATTTTAAATCCGCCATTTTGATTCATGCAAAGTATCATACGACATCAAAAAATAGACATTTGAACGAAAATTTTGAGTCCCTTAGAAAAATTTTATCTCAAAACAAAAAGTGTGTAGGGGATTATATACATATATATATATATATATATATATATATATATATATATATATATATATATATATATATATATATACATATATACATATACATATATACATATACATATATAAATATATATATATATATATATATATATATATATATATATATATATATATATATATATATAAATATATATATATATATATATATATATATATATATATATATATATATATATATATATATATACATATATATATATAGATTTAATTTCTTGACCCTTTATGTAAATAAATCTTTTCAATATATAAAAAAAAAATTAAGTGTGTGTGTTTATAAACCCATATTATTGTTATATTTTTAAATCAAGAATGTGATCGCATGTTAGCTTTTAATTTCCAAACATGGACACCAATAAATTTTGAAAATGCCCAAAACCATGGGCGAAACGTCAAAATAATAAAAAAAAATTCAAAAGAATTCAAATGTGTAAATGAATGATCCTAAACACAAGATATAAGAAAAGATTTATATATATATATATATATATATATATATATATATATATATATATATATATATATATAGGTCCGTCTCTCAGCAGTCTACCCACTGTTCTCTTATTTGTCGAATCCATCTCGAGACGCGTTTCGCGTATCACGGCTCATGAGTCGGGCTAGGATCGACAAACAAGAGAACAGAATTTTCGGTACCGTCGGCCAATAATGGTAAGATATAACGCATATGCCTTAGGGGAGATCCCTCGAACGCTCGCACCACCTGTGGTGAAGTGTTGGCAGTTTGCTAACAACTCTGTCAACGAATGACTGCAGCGACTCAGCCCTCCAATGAAGTGCCACCTACGAGGTAGGCGTTATATCTTACCATATACAGTAAATAAACGCGGTAAAGGTCTTGCTTCGTAAAAAGTTAATAGTCATTATTAAAAGGCCCAATTTAAGTGTACTGTCACAATTTTTCTCTTACCATACTACTTAAAATTGCAGCTAATTTTCTTTTATGTCTATATGGTTGGAGTACTTCCTTGTCACATTACAAAAAGTTCATTCTCACTTTAATGAGTAACTATGAACTTACGAGATATATCTTAGCAATTCTTCACAAGAATACGGCAAATTGGCTTTCTAATTTCCCTGCCTCGTCACACACCTCGATCATGTGCTCAGCCGTGACCGCGTCGATATGCTGCTAACGGTAGGCTGTGACCGTCAGCGCTAGTTTATGATCCCAGTCGGATCGTCCTCTTTGATGGGCCCTTTACCACGTAAATCTTAAGGCTGCTGCTAATCAGAGATCAGCCTATCGATAAATAGGAAATATGGTACTTCATGCGCCAATGCACAAATAGCGTTATAATCCTAGGCCCAAAAAATATTAGGCAAAATATATATTAAATCGTTTCCTGCCAAATCAATGATCCATTAGAATGCGATCACAACAAGTAGAAAACACTGGACAGAATTCCAACCCGCTAAAAACTTGAATATTCGAAAGTGATCTGGTAGTAAAAAACTGGTTGGAGATATTCTTACTTATATTGGTAAATTTTAATACCAGGTTATATGTGGTTTATATATATATATATATTATATATATATATATATATATATATATATATATATATATATATATATATATATATATATATATATATATATAATATATATATATATATATATATATGTAATAATGAAGTACAAATTTAAAAAATATTCAATTCTTTCTTATAAAATTAAGAATGTTATTTATTTTCTTCTCTATCAGCCAAGATTAGATTGAACTTTTAATGATATTGGAGAAATCAGCGCCTTTGACCAATTCGTTCACGTGCTATCCGATCAGCCCGTTTTTAGACCAGCTGATATGTGTGATCGCTTATTAACGTAAACACGCAGAGTGATTGGTTACAATAGTTAAGAGAACATCTTTCATAAAAAAAAAAATGTAGGGTTAGTTGAAAGCTATCTAAAAATATATCGCAAGCTCATGTTCAATTTGAAATTAAATATTGAGAAGTTATCAATAGCGAAAGTTAGATCCCCCTGGGCATAAAACTAGTATGTATTGCGTAAACCCAACTAAAACAAATAAAACCAATTCCGGATTTTTCTAATTTTTCCGGTATCATTATATATAAATCCACTTGACCTATAACAATTTATATATATTTTGATTTACTGGTTTAACGAACTTTGCTAGTGGAAATAAATGAAATATGGGACGTGTACTTAGATTTCACAAGGAATATTATAATGTAATTTTAATATGAAACAAAAACTCTCACTACTTTGGTCACATGAGAAATAAATTCTCCTACGATTAGACAGTGTCGAGTTGATATGAATTCCAATATCTTACCTGCAACCACATAAAGCATTTTCAGGGATTCTTTCGAAGAATAAAGAACCCATAAATAGGCATCTATCGTAGGCAAAATTTCGGATAGTCACCCAGTTTGGCACGGTCAAGTCATTTCAAGAAATGGAAAATACAATCCAGTGAACTGTAGATTTTTAAAACATCCAGTTGAATATATCTAATTTTATTATCATAAAATCTTAAGTAAATACCAAACTTGAAGAAACGCGTAACAAAAAGGCACAATATCTTAAAACTAAAGTACAACGTTAATTATTTTCTTTTTACCATTCTGCAACTGATCCTGATGACATATAAATAAAATACTTTTCTACAACTATACAATCTTTTTTCTGGGCACAGCTGGCATGCTGCAGAGCTCCAGGAGAGGCCCGTCCGCGGCAAAAGCGATTCGCGTTGGTCTTGCATCGTTGCAAATTGTACTCGGTGAGAAATTCTTTCCAAAGTGATGAAATCCTCAATATGAAATAATTCTTAAAAAAAGTGGTAGAAAAAATAACAAGTTAAACCTCATACGGATGTGTATTATCGCGATGGGTATTTCTGTCATACACCCCTTTCGGAGGAATCAATCAGATACCTCCCATGAAGGTAGAATATACTCAATTCATCAACAATTCTTAGAAGCTCTAAGGAATTAAGATTGGTGGTGAGTTCTGGTTCTCCAATCAGCAAGTAGAATCACAGATCAAACATGCAGCATGTGTTTAAAAACAAACTTCAAACATGGGAGCTGAATTCCATCGCCGGCCAAATTTGAATTTTGTATAGAATTAGAAACTGTTGTGAAATATGAAGTTTTCTAGTACGAGATAATAATAATAATAATTTCGAGCAACAGAATGATTAAGCTAAAATCCTAGAGTTAGGACCTCCTAGACTTAAAACAGTAAGACAACAATTTTATAGGCAACACACAGGAAAACCTCAACATGGAGTGTTTTCTACGAATAACGATTCGCTGCAGCTATCGAAAAAATTAACATTTAGTTTTCTATAGTCAGAAAGTCTTAAGTTAGAAACCGAGGGATTTTTACTACCTTGTCAGGATGGTGTGATGAATATCCTCTTGTGTCGTAGTCGATTTACCAAACTAACCGACATTAAGTGTAGGATATACAACAAAGGACCAGAATGCTTTTACTTTCAGCCTATACTGTTCACGCTGTATCATCTTACCTCCATCGTCGCAGTGCCACGTCGCGTATCCTATATTATCATTTTAGACATTCGTACGGTATAATATTACCAGACTGCCGTATCTCCCAAGAGAGATCGAGTCGATTGTAGAAAATGGTAGGAGCCGCAATTTGCCTTTTAGACCACAAGATGTTAGCAAGCGAACCAACCTGATACCAGGTGTGTATATATATATATATATATATATATATATATATATATATATATATATATATATATATATATATACCAGGTGCACAAGTATGAAATGTGGATTTTTTTCTAAAAAAAATGTTAAATTCGGAAAAATGATAAAAAGTGCTTTATTCAAAGTATGCTCCATCGCTTATTATACATTTTTTCCCATCTTTCGGGCAATTTGTGAATACCACGCCAGTAAAAATTTTCCCCTTTTGCTGCGAACCATTCATCGAGCCATTTTTTCACATCTTCGTACGAACCAAAGCGCTGCTGAGCAAGTGAGTGACCCATCGATGCAAACAAGTGGTAATCGGAAGGAGCCAAGTCTGGTGACTAAGCTACATGGGGTAGAACTTCCCAGCTAAGTGCTTCCAACGTGTCGCGAACTGGTCTTGCCTTATGTGATGGAACATTGTCATAAAGAAAAATGACTTTGTGTTGCCTCTCTCGGTATTCTGGCCTTTTTCAAGCAGCAAACGGTTCAAATCGATCAATTGTTGTTGGTAACGTTTAGTATTAACCGTTTCCCCAGGTTTTAACAGCTCATAATAGACCACGCCCCTCTGGTCCCACCAAACACAGAGTATTGTCTTTCTGCCTGGGTCTACTCATGATTTTTTGCGCTTGAGATTCTCAAAATAAATCCACTTTTCATTCCCTGTAACTATACGATGCAAAAACAACTTCCTTTTGTACCGAGCAAGCAAAATGTCACACGTGTTTTTTGCACTTTTTCATTTGCCTGTCGTTCAACTCATGTAGTACCCATCTACCAATCTTCTGAAGCTTTCCCATCTTTCGTAGCGATTGGAAACAGCTTGTTGACTAACGCCCAATTGCTCGGCGAGTTGTTTTTTTTGTTTGCGAATCATCTTCGTCCAATAATGCTTGCAATTCCACATCTTCGTATTTTTTTGGCGGTTTTCCACGTTCCTTGTCTGCAACATCAAAGCCATCACTTTTGAAACGCCGAAACCATCGTTCACAAGTATCTTGCGATGTAACATGTTCACCATAAGCTTCTCGAAGTAATCGGTATGATTCAACAAAAGTTTTCTTTAAATGAAAACAAAAAATTAATGCTGTCCGCGAATCCTCTTTGTTCGGTATAAATTTCGACATATTGAACACAACAACACAACACTATGCACACCCTTTTCCAATTTATCACTCGTGCGCGTCTGATACTTGTTGATGACACAACAAAATGGCGCAGTGTCAAATCTTTATAGCACAAACTGCATTGGCGCATCATCTGTTGTCTGAAATCCGCATGTCATACTTGTACACCTGGTATAGTACTTCTCGATAAAGTAGCAAAGAACATTTATGTAATTAAGCTTTCAGCACCTGCAGAAACAAATATAGCAGTTCAGGAAGAGGAAAAAATCTTTGTCCTTAGAAGATTTAAATTGCGAACTTCGCGCTTTGTTCCCTCGACATTCAGTAACAATAGTGGTCCTAGTCATCGGAGTTTTAAGAGGAATTAAGAAGACATTCCTGAAGAACCTTAGGAAGAACCAACTTGTGGTGCCTCGGCAGATTCACTAGCAATAAAAATGCAGAGGGCAGTTATTCTTGGTTCTCTCAGATTACTCAGGCAGATGAATTTGGTCGATAGTCACTAACCGAACGTGAAGCGTGATCATAATTTTCGGACGACATCGCATGACAGCCTTTGTAGGTCGGAGCCACAGGATTCTTTTTTTCTCTATTAGATAATAATAGTAATAAAGGCTTTATTAACACATTTGAAAACAATAATAAGGTTTTCTAAACATAGGGGGCAAGTTTAAATTCATTCCAGATATTAACTACCTTCAGCTTCACAGAAACTCTTTTTTTATACTTGCAATACAATGTGTCCAAGACATATTTGCTCCCAAGTTAACGCCCAACAAATGGGGTGCCAATGCTAGTGAAATGGTGTATCCCAACATAACTATGTCGGACTCTGCAACGTTAACCTTTTCAAAAAAAACTTCTGCCTGGGTTCTTGTAATATCATACTGTATTTACTTGGGTAGCTGATGTTCAAGCGTTTAGGATAAATGAAGAAATAAGCGTTCTGTTATTGTTATACAATGACATTTACTCGTTACACAACTAATAGTTCCGCTTGTTTTGGCATATGTTTATTGCCGAAAATAAGCACGTCTATGAGGCGTAAATTTGCGAAACTGAAATTGTTTTTTACCTTCGCCAAACTGTCGATAAACATAGTAAAACGTCCTTCGTAATATATGTAATTGCTCTGAAGTAAGCAAACTTAAAGCTTTATAGAAACTGATTTCTAAAGAAAATGTCCGGAATTGTCTAAAAATTGTATATTTCGATTCATGGTCACAAAGAATATTCAGACATTTTAAAAATATACGAATTTCATTGGGTCTATTGTACAAGTTTGTAAAAAACTTGTAATTCCACTAGATATGTATATATATATATATATATATATATATATATTATATATATATATATATATATATATATATATATAGATAGATATATATATATATATATATATATATATATATATATATATATATATATATATATATATATATAGAGGTGTACAAATATGAAATGCGGATTTCAGACAACAGAGGGTGCACCAATGTAGTTTGTGCTATAAAGATTTGACACTACGCCATTTTGTTGTGTAATCAACAAGTGTCAGACGCGCACGAGTGATAAATTAGAAAAGTGTGTGCATAGTGTTGTGTTGTTGTGTTCAATATGTCGAAATTTATACCGAACAAAGAGCATTCGCGAACAGCATTAATTTTTTGTTTTCATTTGAAGAAAAACTGCTTTTTTTTTTTTTTTTTTTATTGGTCTAGTACACGTGCTGCAGGGAAGTCTCTAAAGCGCTCCAGGAGCGGCACGAGTGCGGAAAAAAAATAAAAAAAAAATAAAATAAAAAAAAAAAGCGATTCACGTTGTTCTTGAATCGCTGTAAATTGTACTCGGTGGGGAAACACAGCGCTGGGCAAATTATTCCAAAGGGATGACGTTCTCCATATAAAAGATTGCTTGAAAAGCGTCGTACGCGGAGAGTAACAAGCTGAACCTCATACGGATGCGAAGCACCAGCGCGACGTGTATTTCTAACATGCACCGCTTTGGGAGGAATTAAGCGGGCTACATCCTTCGAACACCTTCCTGTTGAATCATACCGATTTACTTCGAGAAGCTTATGGTGAACATGCTCCATCGCAATATACGTGTGAACGATGGTTTCGGCGTTTCAAAAGTGGTGACTTCGATGTTGCAGACAAGGAACGTCGAAAACCGCCAAAAAAATACGAAGATGTGGAATTGCAAGCATTGTTGGACGAAGATGATTCGCAAACACAAAAACAAACTCGCCGCGCAATTGAGCGTTATTCAACAAGCTGTTGACTACGAGAGATGGAAAAGATTCAAAAGACCGGTAGATGGGTACCACGAGTTGAACGACAGGCAAATGGAAAAAAAGCGCAAAAACACGTGTGATATTTTGCTCGTTCGGTACAAAAGGAAATCGTTTTTGCATCGTATAGTTACAGGGATGAAAAGTGGATTTATTTTGAGAATCCCAAGCGCAAAAAATCATGGGTAGACCAAGAACCACCATCCACATCGACCGCAAGACCGAATCGCTTTGGCAGAAAGACGATGCTCTGTGTTTGGTGGGACCAGAGGGGCGTGGTCTATTATGAACTGTTAAAACCTGGGGAAAACGGTTAATACTAAACGTTACCAACAACAATTGATCGATTTGAACCGTTCGCTGCTTGAAAAAAGGCCAGAATACGGAAAGAGGCAACACAAAGTCATTTTTCTTCAAGACAATGCTGCATCACATACGGCAAAAAACCAGTTAGCGACACGTTGGAAGCACTCAACTGGGAAGTTCTACCCCGTGCGGCTTACTCACCGGACTTGGCTCCTTCCGATTACCACTTGTTCGCATCGATGGGTCACGAACTTGTTGAGCAGCGCTTTGGTTCGTACAAAGATGTGAAAAAAAAAAAAATGGCTCGATGAATGGTAAGCAGCAAAAGGGGAAGATTTTTACTGGCGTGGTATTCACAAATTGCCCGAAAGATGGGAAAAATGTATAACAAGCGATGGAGCATACTTTGAATAAAGCACTTTTTATCATTCTTCCGAATTTAACATGTTTTTTTTTAGAAAAAAAATCCGCATTTCATACTTGTATACCTTATATATATATATTATATATATATATATATATATATATATATATATATATATATATATATATATATATATATATATATACCAGGTATATATATGTATATATATATATATATATATATATATATATATATATATATATATATATATGTTAGCTTCGAGCGGCACCAGCAGCAAGATCACAGTATCGAGTAGCAGCAGCAGCGGAAGCAGATCAATCTAGACTGTAAATAAAACTCTTTTCTTCTTTAATACTCAATATTTCATTATCGTTTGATAACTTCTGCAAGTATAACTACAATATTAATCCAGAGATTAGATATATTAAAAACAATGTTATTTTTAGTCTAGGTATTAAAATATTATAATATATAACAAATAAATATGAACAAACGAATAAATAA
>CM032453.1:51698953-51861453 GCA_019049505.1 Pachyrhynchus sulphureomaculatus
TAATACCCGTCAACGTTGTCCAAGTGCAGAAACATACATTTTTGTATTTCACGGCACCTTTTAAACAACGCGGTAGTACTGCCACAGACTTTATTTGCATTTCTGCAAACAAATATTACTATGAACACTCACAACACCCAGCCGACATCGAACCGCTGACCTACTGATCAACAGCAGCCTCCTTAGCCCACTGCGCCAATCGGTCCGGCACCTCCACACCTTTCATCCACTTTTTAGGTTAAAATTTAAAATAATGAAGAAAATAGCCTAATTTTTTTAATTTCTCGACTCCAAAAACCCTAAAAAGGATATATAACGCTACATATACGAGGACTCTTCTCATCTCCTCCCCCATCGGTTTTACCCTTTTTATGTCTTACTATTAATATTTATGCATAATATTTGTTTATTACCTCAACAGAAAAAATTAACATATTAATATTAAAACCATACAAAATTTATCGAAACTCACCCCTTTCGCTCCCTGCCTCTTAAGCGATATGGCTTAAAAAAATATAGGCTGCGTTCGCTCAACCCTAAAACGTGAAGAAAAGCAAAAATCTACATACAGAAAAACTATAAATTCTCAAAGTCGATTTTCTCTTTAGGTATAGCAAAGCGCCATTTGTCCCTATTTCTCCACAATTCCTCTTGACACATGACTTTACCGGTGTAAATATATTAAACTATTTTCGTAACACCCTGCAAATTATATTTATAAATATATATATATATATATATATATATATATATTATATATATATATATATATATATATATATATATATATGAGTATAGTACACATACTCCATCCATAAGGCCACTAGAGGAGTTACGCGTATGTGGAACAAGCGATTCACGTTGGTCTTGAATGGTTGTAAATTGTACTCGGTGCGAACCACAGTCGTGGGCAAATAATTCCAAAAGGAAAAGGTTCTCCACATAAAAGGCTGCTTGAAAAGAATTATACGAGGAATAACAAGCTGGAAACCATTGTAGGAAATAAAGGCCCGAAAGTAATAAGCAAGAAACTGAATAACGGAAGAAAAGTAATTAGTAAATTGCAAAATAGTGAGGGACAAGTAATAACGAATAGGGTCAAAGTAAACTCAGAAATAAACACCTACTATAAGAAACTCTACGGGTCCAAAACAAGACCCAATGAAGAACAAAGAAAATGGACTTAAAAGACAATACAAAATATAGGTTCGGAAGAACTGCCAGAGATTACTGTAGAGGAGGTCAATAATACACTGAAGGAAGTGACGCGTAACAAAGCAGCAGGCCCTGATGGTAATTTATCGGAAATGCTATTGGAGGCCGACAACAGGTCAAACTATTCAACATGTGTCTAGAAAACTGGCAAAATACCAACATTGTGGCATACATCGAAAGTAAAAAATAGCTTTTGATTCTGTAGAAATGTGGACAATTATCAACGACTTTAACAATTGTAGAATTGATTCTGGATATACTACCCTTCTCAAAGATATATATAAAAACGTAAAGATTTACGTAAAATCTAGTATAGAACAAATATGTATAGGAAGGCCTAAGAGAGAGAGAGATACTATCTCTCCTAAGCTATTTATTACAGCTCTAGAAGACGTATTCCGCCAACTAGATTGGACAAAGAAACGCCTAAAGATAGACGGTGTGTACTTGAGTCATTTAAGGTTCGCCGATGATATTGTAGTCATCAATAGTAATCCACATGAGTTACAAGTAATAATAAATAATTTAAATTATCATTCAAAGACAATTGGTCTTAAGATGAATAAAAGTAAGGCAAAAATATTAACCAACACTAATAACAACATAGTTATAAATTTAGAAGGAACAGCTCTCGAGATTGTTAAGGATTATTTGTATATGGAGCAAAAAAATTACTACGATGAGAGACAATGTCTCGGATGAAATTTCAAGAAGAATCAGGCTTGGATGGTGCGCATTCGGGAAATTAAGTTATATATTCAAAAATAAGCCCATCCCAAATAAATTAACCGCTAAAGTTTACGATCAGTACATCCTACCCGTAATTACATCTTTCGCTGAAACTTAGACACTGAATAAAGCCGATATACTGAAACTAGCTCGGACCCAGAGAGCACATGAAAGACAAATGATCGGGATAAAATTTAAAGATAGAAATAGAAACAAGTGGATACGTGAACAACGAACATACGAAATTAAAGGATATTATAGAGCAAGGTCTTTAGCAAAATCCTAAAGAAAAGAATGAAGGAACATACAGAAAGGATAGTGAGGGAATATCAAGCCGGTTTCCGCAGGAATAGGTCAACGACAGATCAAATTTTTACCTTAAAAGAGACTCATACTAGCTGTTACGAGTACAGCCTGACGTTGTATGTCCTATTTATAGATTTTAGACATGCATATGATAAAATAAACAGAAGAAAAATGTATCAAGCAATGTTTCAGTTGGGCGTCCCAGAATTACTGATAAGACTGACGGTAATGACACTGAAAGAAACGAAGAATGAAGTGATGTGGCGTGGACAAAGATCGGAGAGATCAGGTCAAAAATGGCTTAATGCAGGGCGACCCCTTGTCCGCGACGCTGTTTAATCTAGTTATGGAGGCAATCATAAGAAATAGTGCAATGGAAAGAGGAGAAACAATTTTCAGAAATAACCACTAATGTCTTGCTTATGCGGACGACCTAACGCTACTGGCGAAAACAAAAAATAAAGTCAAGAGAATTATGGCAAAATTAGAGGGTGAAGCAAGAAAATATAGAAGAAGACAAAGTACATGATTATGAGGTTAAGCAGAGGGGAATATGAAGAAAACCTGAAGAAAACCTTTGGAAGTGGTAAAAATTACGAATTCCAAAAAGTAGAAGAATTTACATACCTGGGGGTAGTACTAGAGAAGAATGGACATGAGGGTAGGGAGATACAAGCGAGAATAGCGAAAGGAAGCCAAAAATTTAGGAGCTTGAGAATGTTAATGAAAAACACACATTTATCTAGGAAGACCAAAATGCGAATATATCAAATTATAATAAGACCAACGGTGACATATGCTTGTGATACCTGGGTATTTAACAAAAAAGAAGAAGAGCAACTGGAAACATGGGAACGAAAAATGCTGAGAATTATCCTGGGAGGAATAAGGACGGAAGAAGGATGGAGGAGAAGAACGAACCTGGAGGTTTATGCACTTTATAAGGAACCAAGCATAACAACATACGTGAAGGCACAACGTCTAAGATGGCTGGGACTTATACAGCGGAGTCGAGAAAGAGAATGCCGAAGATGGTACTACACAGAAAGTCTATCGGAAGAAGACGGAGAGAAAGACCGAGGACGAGGTGGATAGAGATGGTGAAGAAGGATCTTAGGAATATGGGTGTCGGCGAGTGGAAGAGGGAGGCAATGAAGAGAGCTCGGTGGAGAGTGGTTGTGAGCAATTTTGAACATTATTGTGAAAATGAAATGTAAATGAGGCCCGAGGCCTACAAGGCCTGTAGCGCTGTTTAATTAATAAATAAATAGAGCACGTAGCAGAAAGAAAGTGGCAATGGGCTGGACTTGTAGCACTCACGACCAATGATCTTATGGATCAAGCGAACATTAGAATGGAGACCACGAGAACAGAAAAGGAGCGTAGGACATCCCAAAACAAGGTGGCGGGATGATATAAAGAGGGTTGCGGACATTGGATGGATAACAACAGCTGCAAATAGAATGAGATGGAAATTCAGGGGGAAGACCTACATCCAGCATTGGATAGAATTTGGCTTATAGTGTAATGTAGTAAACAAGCTGAACCGCATACGAATGTGAAATATTAGCGCAATGTATATTCCTAGCATGCACCGCTCTGGAAGGAATTAAATGGGCTGCATTCATCAAGCACTTTTCACGAAAATACTTATAGATTAACCTCAAGTCGCCAACAGTTCTTCGATGTTCCAATATAAGGATGTCCCAAAATTCACGCAAGATTTGAATTTGGCGCCATTTGTATGGTAAAATATTGCTAACAAAACAAACAACACAGCGTGACAGCTGACAGTTCAGGGTTATTAAAAATGGAGCGCTCCACGAAAGAACAACGTGTTTTCATTGTTGAGCAAATATTTTAAAAATAATGAAAGAGTGGCAGCTACAGTTCGGAATTTTTGTACAAAATATGATCGGAATAGTGATTTAACCTCATCAACTATGAAGAGATTAATTGAAAAATTCAATTTGTGATCTTAAACGCTCTGGCCGTCCTTCAACAAGTCGTTCGACACAAAACATTGAAGCAGTTCGTGAGAGTGTTGCTGAGACTCCAGGAACATTAATTCGGTACCGTGGTCAAGAATTGGACCTTTCGAGAAGCTCTCTACGAGTACAGCGTATTCTCACGAAAGATTTGCATCCTCATGCTTACAAAGTTCAATTGACTCAAGAACTGAAGCGTACGTACCACGCACAACGTTGAATGGATTATGGAATAACAATAAGTGGATACTCATTTTTCGAAGAAAATCATCTTCTGCGATGAGGCTTTAATTCGACAAAATTGTTGCATTTGGGGTTCAGATAATCCACACGTGACTGTTGCGAAACAAATGCATCCACAACGTGTCACTGTTTGGTGTGGATTTTGGACTGGAGGCATCGTGGGACCATTCTTATTCGAAAATGCGGTTGGCCAGACAATAACAATTAATGATGATCGTTATCGCGATATGATAATTCAGTTTTTTGTGCCTAAATTGCAAGATATGGACGTGGACGACATGTGGTTTTAACAAGATGGTGCCACATGCCATACAGCCTGAGAAACAATTCAGTTACTGCATGAGTCATTTCCTGGTCGTGTAATATCCCGTTTTTTTGATCAGAATTGGCCGCCCAGATCATGTGATTTAATGCCGTTGGACTTTTCTTTGGGGTTTTTTTAAAGTCTAAGGTTTATGCCAACAAGCCCACGACCACCCACGACTTGAAGGAAGAAATTAAGCGCTGTATTAACAAAATTCAGCAACATTTATGCAAAACGGTCATGAAAAATTTCGACAAAAGAGTGCGTATGTTCCAGCAAAGTCGTGGAGGCCATTTACCCGATATGTTATTCCATACATAACTCTATACTGTATACTTTATGAATCAATAAAAAAATTACGATTTTTAATTAAAAAACCTGTGAACTACTTCTTGCGTGAATTTTTGGGTCACCCTTTATATATATATATATATATATATATATATATATATATATATAATCAAACTAACGCTAATGGATTTTTCTGGCGAATATAACTTAGAACTTAGGTCTACAGTAACAATTCTCACTTGTTAAAATGTCCTTTAAAAAACACCAGCGAACAAGGAAACCAAATGCCGATCAGTGATCAATAATTTAACCACTCACTTTAAGTACTAGAAACCTAACGAATCACATTATTTCCAAGAAATAATAAATATTTTTTCTTATTTCTACATATTTTAAAAATAACCTTCTATATAGAACACACTGTATATCAAAAGATGCTTTACATGTAGACAATAGAGTTTTTAGTTACTGATAATGCATATATGTTAAAAATGTTTTTTCAAAAATTCAAGATCTTATTGATTTGCTTTTTTACTTAATCACAAAAACATTAAAATGCGTTAATTTTCACTAAATAACCAATAATTAAAAATAACAGAATCCTGGAAAGTTTTTTTTATTATAAAACTCCACTATTTACGTCAATCTCACACCCTTCTCACAAGGGACTATAATATCGCCAACAGTTTAAAAATAGCTTTTTATCATTAATAAATATCATCAGGGTGAACCGATTAGAAAGGGCAGAACTATAAAAGTCCACTTTACGTCAATTAACCCAAGCACGTCACATTTATTTTTTCCATTATTTAGTACATGGAAGTTGTGATGTCATAGTTGAAATTTGGCCATACTGGGACAGGTAATCCCCAAATGGGGAGAAATAACGAAAATTAGACCGTGTTGTACTCTGAAGTATTTTCTGAATAGATAACTGTGGCAGTTTCAGTATAAATTTAATTATAAAATATTTTATTAAATAAGCTAAAATTATTAGCGTACCAATAATAAAGCTATTCGAAATTCCCAACTCTCCTAGTTACAGAGTGATACTGTTCATAAATTTGAATAGAATTTGCTTAGGATATCCTTTAATTGTTAATAAACTAGTGACTTATATTGGAGTTATCAATATAAATATGTGTTATCGAAGCGGATAGAGCGCCATCTGTCTCGATATTCAGCTCAATGTTTGAGAAGCAGAAGCAGTCGCTTCGACTTACACAGCAAGTCTATTTTTTTCATTAGTTAGTACATGGAAGTTTTGATATCATAGATGGAAGTTGGCCGTATTATGACAAGTAATCCGAAATTGATGGCAAATCTTCTTTATAATGTCATGTGCAGGCGTTCATGTATAAAGCCGCCTACATACGATCAAGTAAGTTGTTCCAACCAATTTGTCATACAAGTTGGTCAAACAAGTTTGACGGTACAAGTTGAACCCACACGTTCAAGTAAAATGGACACACGGACAAACTTTTCATCAGTGTGCTCCAGTTGCCAGTGAAGTGTGGACTATGCCGGAATTGTGATTGCTGTATTATTATTTGTTGTTTTTATTGCATTTCCATTATGGATATATACCACTTTATTATCATATTTGTAGGTGTATCAAAGTGAAACAAAGGGTGGTTATTTAAAAGAGCACATTATTGCCACATTACTTTATTGAACGAATTGAGGTGTGAGCCTCAAATTTGGCATTACTCTATGAGGATAGACGAAGATACTCTCACTTATTTCCCAAAAAAAAAAAAAACATGACATAGCGAGAACCACAAGTTGATGAGTTGGGTGGTTTGAAGGCTAGATAACGCCCTACATGATCAAACTTACTTGTCAAGCCGTCAGTCTTCGAACAACTTTTCCAGCATCAAGGTACTACTCTTTATGATGCACTATTTCTTCTTTGTCTAAACCGACTTGTTTTTTTTTGGTATTAGTTAATCTAGAGAATGCCATTTACGGGATTAAAGTCTTGTCTGTATGTCGTACTTACGTCTCGTCATCAGTAAATATGATTTGAATGAATGTTGGATCAAAATGATGAATGGAAATCATCTCAGTAGCAAATTACGTTAACGATTTGGTAACAAACTTAGCTCTGTTGGAACAAGCCTAGCAGCAACACGTTAAATGTTCTAAATGGATCTAAATGATATTGAAGTCTCCTCTATTCCATTTCATAGATAGTCAACTTCTGTTTTTTGTATCATTTTGATTTTGCGACGTTTTTATTAATTTTCTATGTTGCTAGTCTTCCCGGTCTTGGCTCATCTTTCACTGATTTACGACCATTATCAAAGGGTGAGTACCACTTACTTGTCATTTTCGATAGAGGTTGATTACCATAACAGTTGTCCAGAAAACTGTTCAACTCGTCATCAAACCATCCAACTCACCAATTTCACGCCCACACCATTAAACTTACCTGACTAACTGGCTTGACAAGTCAAGTTAGACCAGACCAACTTACTTGATCGTATATAGGGACCATAAAATTGACAATGCATAATGTACCTTTTTCGGTTTTTCCAAATAACATGGTAGCCTTAGCGATATTAGATCAATTCCAGAATTGTAAAGCCATGACTGTTGTTTTCTACCTACCTGGTCCCTCTTTTCCTTCGATTACATGAATTTGGTCTTCAAAGGATTGCTTGTAGGATCTTGTCATATATAGGCTGGGTTTGACACTACCGATGTTTTACGATATTAACCATTTGTCGCTCGGTATTTATCCTTTCCAAAATCTACTCACGGGTGTAATCTTCTTAGTGTCAACATTTCGTTTTTCTCTGCTCCGTGGAATATTTGGAAAAAATGGATGTAATATTTCATTACTCGAAATCTAAAGTTGTGGCATATTTCCTTTATGTATGTTCTTCGAGCAACTGTTAACTTTCTCGACGCTATCCCATTCACCGTCCAGCATTATTCCCAGGTATTTATATTTGTTTGATCTTTCAACTTGTACATCATATCTGAGGAATTGTGTGTTATCATAAGTTTGTGGACCTACTATCATCTGTTTTATTTTGCTTAGATTAATAGTAAGACCATATTTCTGTTCTATTCATGTTGTTTATGGTTTCATGCAAGTCCTGAATATTCTCAGTCGCAGTTATTATTTGAAATACTATTAACTTTTATTCCTTTTGTATCGAATTTCAATATCAGCTGCCACATTTGCTGTACATACGAGTATACCAGGTTTGATAACAAAAAATACGAGTAATTTTCGAATTTCCACAACAAAAAATTTGCATTCAATTTTGCGTTGAAATAAAGTGCAGCACCGTATTGGAAGTATTGGACATTGCTTTTGTCGAGTCTTCTATGAATAAAACTAGCGTTTACAAGTGGTACAAACATTTCCAAGAGGAACGTAAAGACATTGAAGATGACGGACACCCTGGACTCCCCCCCACCACATCAACAACCGATGACAACGTTGAAAAATCGAAAATAAATGATAATGTAAATTTAAAAATGAGCAAACAGTAATCACCATATTGAAAGTTCCCTTTTTTTAAAATGTTTGAAACATTTGTACCACAATCTTCTTGATGACCAACGTGTGTTGTTTCCGCACATTTTAAGCCATTTGGTCTTATAAAACTAGAGAAAGTTGTTAAATCAATAACGGATAAGTTAAATAGAGAATAAAACAAATACTCTGTTACAGCCGACCTTCTTTCTTTCCTTTTCATAAACATTTTTTTTATAGCCAGACTCTCCAGACGCCAACATATCAGAAGGGGTATAATATTTCCAGCCCTTCGAAAGCAGTCAGGCCAAACAAGTTACAGAGTGATACAATTTGTAAGGAACAAAAATTCGCTTGGAATGAACACTTATGTTAACTCCTTTTGAAGCTATAGCTCTGAAACTGAGTTGGCGCAGCTGCACAACGTGACGTTCCTATCTTAATTTTCAGTTAGTTTTTTCTTGGCCAGTAGAAATGGGAGATAACGGATTTTATCTGTCGTTAGTAGATGGCAATCCCCTAACCATAATGTTAATATATTAATATATCGATAATTCGATAATATTTTAATTATCGATATCAATAATTATCGATAATTATGGATAATTATCGATATATCCATAATTCCAGTATTCAATAATTGTTATTATATGTGTATATTATATATATATATATATATATATATATATATATATATATATATATATATATATATGTATATATATATATATATATATATATATATATATATATATATGTATATATATATATATATATATATATATATATATATATATATATGTATGTATATATATATATATATATATATATATAATATAGTATATATATATTATATATATATATATATGTATATATATATATATATATATATATATATATATAATCGAATAACAGTTGATGAATACTAGAATTATGGATATATCGATAATCGATATATCGATATAACGATAATCGCTATATCGATAACCGCAGTGCTCTCCATCTGAAGAGATTTGTCCTAACTTGTATAGATTGTATTTTAGGCAGAACATTACGCTGCTCCGCTCTATACATTTCTAACGGTTTAAACAACTACGAAACGAATACATTTTAATTTCGAAAAAAAAGGTAATTTTAAATTTTGTGAAATTAAAAAAAGCTTATTCCACCCTTAATATTCTAGTACCATTTTCTAGACAAGACACAATGTCATGAAAATTTTCTTTTTTTTTAGTACTACCACAATATTATGAAAAAAATTAGGCATAACGTGAATGTTGAATATTACGAAATAAACTTATATGTAGAGGTGTGCTAAATCAGATACCACTTTGTCCTCATTTAGCTTTATGCGTGTTTACTGGTCAGCAGTTGACGGTAAACTGATAGTTTGTAGGCTAGGGGAGCTATTTATGTGTTGTAATCGTAGATCAGTTGGGATTGACGCGTCCTCTCACGGACTAACGTCGATGGCCTTGACCAGCGGACACAATCTTATTTTATTAGACATTTCCATGTGGCTAAGAAGTTAAGACTTCATTTCTTTAGTATAAAATGCCAATTTTTCCAATTTTGATTGCTTCTCTAATGATTATTGTTCTATAGTAGTGCATGAAGCCTAATTATTTGCTGTTAAGATCAATTGTTGTCGCGTTGTTGCCAAGTTCGTGTTCTTCGACCCTTGTTTCCTATCCTTCTGCTTGTTTGTTCTATGTAAGTCACATTCGAGTTTACTCAGATGTAATACTGTACTCGCTTTGGTATTGTAGCTTTATTTTATCTTTTGGGTTTATAGGTGATAAGCCTATCGTTCTCTATGGTATGTAGATTATGGACATGCGTTTTCGTAGAAATTTTCTGATGCGGTCTGTTGTTCTTTTAAGGTAAGGAAGTGTGATTTTAGGGTTCCTATAACTTTATTCCTGAGGTTTCCGTTATGGGCTATTTTCTTCTTGTTTTGTTTTGTTATCTCCTCCTGTTGGTTAAACGGAAATCTCAGGATATCGTCTACTGCTTGTAATTTTCCAAATGATAAGTAGGTGGTTTTGTAAAATGGCTTGTAAATAGTTATTAGTGTATTTTGGCCTTTTGTAAACTGTATGCTTAAGACGTTCTTTTGCAGTTTTATGTACCACCACACCTAAAAACGGGTAGTTCATTGTTTTCCTCTAGTTCCAGTGTGAATTGGATTTTCTGGTGTAAGGAGTTTAGTTGTACCAAGAGTTTGTGAAGTCCATCTTTTCAATCTAGTCACGTTATCGCGTTTCGACGGAACCGAGTCATGAGGATGTTAGTTGGAGACAAAGATAAACCTAGGGCGGCACCTACTGTTTGCCTATATACTTGGTTGTCGAATAATAAGTATGAATTTTTAAGGCATTATCTCTTAAGATCTATTATATAGTTTGTGGGAGCCTCAATTCCTGCGATTTACCGGAGAGTTTCTTTTATTGGAATCTAGGACACAGGAACACAACGATCCGTTGAACGGTGCGATTATATCGTTTTCTTCGAGATTTAGATTTTTTATGGGCACGGCACTTGTACTACCGAAAAATCGCTGCTACCAAAAAACTGCAGCGATAGTTGTGCGGTGTATGGGGTCAAATATTCACAATTTATTTACGTAAAATTTGGCTTGCTCTTCTACGGGCTATAATATACTAGTTAGGTCTCTTTCGACTTAGGTCATAGGTTTATTGAGGTATTTGCAATTGGTGGTAGAGGATTGTCAAGTTTATAGATTTTTGGAAAACCGTATAATATGAGGCCCCGACTGGATATTTTGAAAGGATCAGCTGCGGTTTAATTTTGAGATCTCTCAATGATTGGTTAAATTTTCCTTATTTTTTTTACCATTTTATTTGATATTCCACTCAACACGATGCTTGTATACAATATCTATAATAACTATATTTTGATAAAAATAATAGGTAGAAAAATGTTAAAAATTTACAACCTTCATTCATTCAGCATATGCATCCCTTAAATTGCTAACTTATCTCACCCTATATTTTCATTGCCAGACCGACGACGCCACGGAATTGAGTAGAGAATTTTCAATGAACACGATCATGCGCCTCGACCGGAAAATCTATCCCTCAGAACAACGTGGAAATCTCATTTTCCATTAAAAGTTAACAATATTTAAAGCGATTACGAATGAACATAACCTTAAAACGCCCTTTCTTGCAAGAAAAAAAGGAGAAAGTTAATTTTTAGTGACAGTTTTTGTGAAAATTTGATTAACAAGCCATGTTTTTGTAAGGTAAATTTGTTTTTTATTATCAACAAGTAATTGTTTGTGGGAGGTACAAGAACTTTTTTTAAAATTTGAAATAGCTCAGGTATTTAGGTTCATACAAATTTAAAAATCAATTTAAAAAATTATATTTGAATATGAGTTTTATAGTTAAAAAAAAGCGGAGAATATGAAACATATGCTACAGACCTGACCTATTTTCAATTTCACATATGACATCTAAAAATTCAATCTTTTTGAAACATTTCCCATCTTCCCATCCTTTCTTAAATATATTCATCTATAGTACCTCATTGACTTTTACTTTATATATTTATAATTAATTTTCTACAAAATAAGGCAATTTTCCGGCAACTCTTGACGTCACAGTGACGTAAGCAAAATCGCCTGAGAGTCCCCGTTCAACAGTTTGACTTTTGTCTGGCTCGTCGCTGGCGCCTAAATCTGTCTGGATTGAAAAGTACATTTTTTGAGATTTTCGTTTTTAGTTTATATGATTTTTATTGACAATTTTCTTGATATTCTAATTTTTTAAGACTGGAGGAACTTTTTCTAAATTTATATTTTTAAAGAATACTATATATCTATTTAAAGAAGCAACATTTTAAATGAGTGAAGTTGCCATTGTTACTCGTAGAAGACAATAAGTGTTCCATTAAAAACGCATTTACACGAAGTCTTAGAAAAGACTCAAGGGTCAGTTTCTCGAGAGGGTGCCTATCAAATTGAAACACCCCTATAATTTCCAGGCAAATATCCATAGAGAGCAAAAAGTATTGAAACTTAACAAAGACAGAGGGAAATTGCTTCTTGAAGTGACAGAAAACAAGTAAAATTTAAAGCTACAAATTATAATCTTTTTTTGGTTTAAATATGTGTGTCTGTTGTCATACATGTTATTTGTTTCACTCTGTATCTATAGATTTAATATTTACTCCCATGTTCAAATATTGCATGGACTGATTTATTAAGAGACAAATAATGTCTTTATCCATCTAAATCTGTTTGATTTCCTTCAAAGTGACATCCTTCAATGGCGACACAATTATATCAACCTTTGTTCTAGTCAAATACACTAGATTTCCGGTACACAGCTAACATGACCTTGATTTTCGAAAGACTTTGACGTGATTCTTTCGGTTTTGGTTCACTTTTTGCACGATATTCACTTGACTTTTGCGCTATTTTCGGGTCATATCAATAGATCCATGTGTTATCACCAGTAATTATGCATTTTAAAGTGGAGCCATTCCAAGAAAATCTCTTGTGATGACATATACAGTATTGTAAAATTAAATAAATTAATTTTAAAAAATTCAAATATTTTCACCAAATTATAAGAGTCCATAAATATGATTTCAAAAAGGCCTACCTAAACCAGCATATGTATTTTCTAGTTACTATTACTTACAATGCTAACATTAATTGTCAATCACAACAGGAACCAATATAATTCCTGAATGTGTCGAAAAGTAAAAGTTAACCAGTTCTCCATCTTCAAAATAGATGGTAAACATCTATCCGACTTTCAAACTTCCGAGTTTAGAATTTTATTTGAAATATTATCAATCTCTCCCATATCATTCAGCAACAGTTAAAGATTACCATCTTCTACAGCGCGTGAAAATAGATATATGACCCCTTCACAAGAGGCCGTTCTCCAAAAGCAAGCATTTGGTCCAGCGAGATTCCATTTTTTTTGATTTCCTCAGAAAAAAAAATGTTTCGAACTGTGCATAATACCCGTTTACAGCACAGAAAACCTCTTCATTCAACGAGAATTTCGTTCTCCCAAACCAATTATTGAGGTTAGGGAACAAAAAAAGTTACCTGGGATCAAATCGGGGAAATAAGGTGGGCTCGTGCACTTTTGCCATTGCAATGGCCCATGTGTGAGCAGGAACATTGTCCTGGTGAAAAAGCACTTTTTTGCTCGCTAATCTTGGTCACTTCTACTTTAACTCACTATGCACACGATCCAATAACATTGCGTAATAATAACCAGTCACTGTTATACTCTTTTCCAAATAGCCAGTCCTGATGATACCCTGTGAGTCCCAAAAAACAGTTGACAGTACTTTTCCCGCCAATATCTAGGGCTTATTATTGACTCAAAATTAACTTTTATACCTCATAGACAGAATATCGTTTCCAAGTCTCTCCAGCTTTTGGGATTTATTAAGCGTATTACACTGGGCTTTAATAGTATAGCTGCAATCAAGCAGCTTTACTGTTCACTGATTAGAGCTCGCTTAGAGTATTCCTCCAGTGTATGGAGTCCTTGCTATGGTACTCACGTTCAATTCATTGAGCGAGTGCAGCACAAATTTCTGAGATACATTGCCTTTAAGATCAATAGACCTGAGCTTACCTACCCTCAGATAGAATCTGAGCTTCACATTCAAACTTTACAAGATCACAGAGTTGCTATCGATCTCAAAATGCTTTATAATATTCTCCATAGTAACTACCCTGTCCCTTTCTGCTGGACAAAATTGGTCTGCATGTACCTTCCAGGGTGACCCGTTCGAGGCACACTTTTTTTATGTGCCTCGAACGGGTCACTACGGATGCAATAATTTTGTATCTAGGTCATGTCACCTTGCCAATGAGCATCCCAGCCTGGACTTTTTCGTAGGAAGATCTGTGTTTTAAACAGACAGTTGTGTGGAGTATCAGGTGCATTTTGTTACTTATTGTTACAGTCATTATTTCCTTTTCTATTTTTATTATTATTATTATAATTTTTTTTTTTCCTTTTTCTCTTTCTCTCATTCTTATTCTAGAATTTTCTTTTTTACTTTATTGTCGTCTTAAGATATTTTATTGTATTGTTTTAAAATTGGGCATTGCCCGTTAATTAAATAAAAAAAATAAATAAAAAAAAAAAAAAGTTTTCGATGCACTTTTACGTTCGCCAACCCACTGTTTTGACTGGTATTTTATCTCCGACTTATAATGGCAGATACACGTTTTGCCTACAGTCACAAAACGATGCCAGAAGTCCTTCAAGTTACGCTGTAACTTTTCATTTCGCGTTTTTACTCTGGAGTTAAACAAACGCGACACCCATAACGCACTCAGCTTTTTCATTTTTAGAACTTCATGTAGGAGATTATGTGCCCCTTCATGTAAGATAGGCATCCCAGCAATCTCACCAAGCTTGAAGTGATGATCTTCCCTCACAGTACCATGAATTTTATAGATCATTTATTCAGAAGGGCGTCCTGAACGTGCAGCTTCTGCAATGCTCGTACGTCAACATTTAAATTAATTTACCCAGTAGTCTTAAGTGCTGGTGCGGAGTCTCCAAGAACTTCTTTCAGTTCCGTTTCTATCTGAGCCGCAGTCCCCTTTTTAATTAAAAATATTTTATCACTGCACGATACTCAGCTTTATCCATTTGTGCGAAACGTGTAACGCCGATCACTTATGATAACTGCCAACATATAGCTGAGCGTTACATCTGCTTGAAATTTTAAACACAACCGTTACAAGAAACACGCTCACCAACAGTCATGCCGCTTAACAAAATTTCCCTCCCTTTCGTAGAAATTTATCAATCAACCCTCGTTGGTCTTAGAATTTGGTAGCTTCAAATACGTTGCTACTTACATAGGCTAAGTTGAGAATGTGAAATCTTTGGCACAATGATACTACTCAGTATATATCACCACTACACCAAACACTTTATTCTTGCACTTGACGCGCGTTTCGCTAACCATATTAGCTTCATCAGGAGCGAGGATTGACTAAAGCTAAACTAAAAATCTACCTTGTTTATACTTAGCCTAACCCTTGAATTACTCAAGCGGAACTAATGACATAGACAAGGCCATCAGTTCCGGTCAAGTAACCAGTAGAGAGGACTATAAGGAATAGGCCCTCTGTCTTTATTTAAACTACTTTTACATTTTATGAGGCCATACTTTCGTATGCGTTCAACAATCTCCTATCAGATACATTTTTTTATTAATCTTAGATTATCTAATGTTACTATGATCAAGGGCATGTTCGGCAATGCTAGACTGTTCTGTTCTATTGTATTTTAACTGTGCTAAATGTTCTTTAAATGGTCGTGTTTTAATTGACCTTTTAGTTTGCCCAACATAACTTTTTGTCACAATCATTACAAACTAATTTCATAAATTCTACTTTTCTCACAATTAGGAATCTTATCTTTGGGATTTCCTAAGATATTTCTCAGATTGTCTGATGACTTATAGACTAAGGTGAGGCCTACCTTATTAAATACCTTATTGAGTCCCTTGCTATATTTCGGATTATATGTATGGAGACATACTTGGTGTTATTTTCTTTCGCGTGTAAAAAAGGTGGAATTCTGAATATTAAACCTAAACTTATGTCTGTTTATTAGCTTATTTACTAAGTCATCGTCTTAACCATTAACTCTAGTTATATTTCTAATACGATTCCTTTCTTTATTAAAGTTTACTCTATTCAGAGGGAAAGTGACCAAACGATGAACTAAAAAATGGAATGAGGCTAATTTATGTTGTTTGCAATGAAATGAATCATTAGGAATTTATCTATCTGTTACTGTGTCCTTCCTATGGATATCAAATTCTAATCTATTATTATTTTTAATAATCAAAATATCTAGAAAAGGCAATTGTCCTTTGTTCTCAACTTCGTAAGTGAATTTAATGAAATCATACCGGCTATTTAATTTAGAAACAAAGTCATCAATATTTGCTTTCTTTGCATCAAAAATCGCGAAAATATCATCCACATACCTATACCATACCCTTGGGAAATATTCGAATTCTTGAACTTGCTTCGATTTCAAACTTACTCATGAATAAATTGGCTATGAAAGGACAATTGCCTTTTCTAGATATTTTAATTATTAAAAATAATAATAGATTAGAATTTGATATCCATAGGAAGGACACAGAACAGATAGATATATTCCTAATGATTCATTTCATTGCAAACAACATAAATTAGCCTCATTACATTTTTTAGTTCATCGCTTGGTCACTTTCCCTCTGAATAGAGTAAACTTTAATAAAGAAAGGAATCGTATTAGAAATATAACTAGAGTTAATGGTTATGACGATGACTTAGTAAATAAGCTAATAAATAGACATAAGTTTAGGTTTAATATTCAGAATTCCACCTTTTTTACACGCGAAAAAAATAACACCAAGTATGTTTCCATACCATATAATCCAAAATATAGCAAGGGACTCAATAAGGTATTTAATAAGGTAGGCCTCACCTTAGTCTATAAGTCAGCAGACAATCTCAGGAATATCTTAGGAAATTCCCAAAGATAAGATTCCTAATTGTGAAAAAAGTGGAATTTATGAAAATTAATTGTAATGATTGTGACAAAAAGTATGTTGGGCAAACTAAAAGGTCAATTAAAACACGATTTAAAGAACATTTAGCACACTTAAAATACAATAGAACAAAAAAGTCTAGCATTGCCGAACATACTCTTGAAGCTGATCATACTGTAACACTAAGATTAATAAAAAATGTATCTGATAGGAGATTGTTGAACGCATACGAAAGTATGGAAATCATAAAATGTAAAAGTAGTTTAAATAAAGACAGAGGGCCTATTCCTTATAGTCCTCTACTGGTTACTTGACCGGAACTGATGGCCTTGCCTATGTCATTAGTTCCGCTTGAGTAATTCAAAGGTTAGGCTAAGTATAAATAAGGTATATTTCTAGTTTAGCTTTAGTCAATCATCGCTCCTGAGGAAGCTAACATGGTTAGCGAAACGCGCGTCGAGTGCAAAAATAAAGTGTTTGGTGTAGTGGTAACATATACTGAGTAGTACCTAGGCATTCCTTCAAATAAATTAATTCCAATAACTTGATTTAAGCATTTTTCGCTTTGACGTTTCAAGAATAAACGTCTGCTAGTTATATGACTTGAACAAAAATATAAACTAATTTAGAAACTGTTTTATATAATAATTCTTGAATTAGAAACTTTCACATTCGGAACAGCACTTTTCTTTTCTGTCATAGACACAAATTTTATGTGAGTTCTTCACTAAAATTACTGTCGGTAACTGTCATTTCGTGCGATCAACTCCTAATGATTCTGCAAGTTCTTTTCCCATTTGGTACTGGTCTTCATGGAGTAATGCCTCCAATTTTTGATCTTTAAACTTTTTCAACTGGCCTGGACGTTCTTTGTCTTCCTTGTCCAAATCACCACTTTTAAACCGTGGACACCAGTACTCACATGTTTTTATCCATGGAATACAATTTCCGACAGCAATCGATGACTTTCAGCAGCGCTTCTCTTCGAATTAAACAAGAAAAGTAATACTACTCAGTATATATCACCACTACACCAAACACTTGCACTTGACGCGTGTTTCGCTAACCATGTTAGCTTCATCAGGAGCAATGACTGACTGTCAATCATCGCTCCTGATGAAGCTAACATGGTTAGCGAAAGACGCGTCGAGTGCAAAAAATAAAGTGTTTGGTGTAGTGGTGATATATACTGAGTAGTGTCATTGTGCCAAAGATTCCACATTCCCAACTTAGAGGAAAAGTAATGCTTCCCGCAAATGGTGTTTTCTTAGCACGTAATTCAATATATTCAATGCTCAAAAAAATATGTTGTTTACATTTCGGCAAAATAACATACTCAAAATTAAAGTCTAATGATGGTGGTTCACCATGAATATAGCAACAGTATGCCCCGATGCGATATAATACAAGTTACGCCCTCTCTTAGAAATCCCTCAAAATTAATTCACACTCCTTAACATATATTTTTTTCGTATCAGGTTTGGGGATTGTTTTTTATACCCACAGTTTTTTTTAATTATTAATTTATCATAAGTACGTACATTTTAGTATCAGACACAAGTTATGAATACTGAACTTTTATATAAGATAAAGCATTTTGATTGAGCTATTTTTAAATAAAGGTGCAGTACTCATAACATTAATTATGTTGAAGTTGTTCTAGAATAATTTTTTTGACTGTCATGCCTCGGCAAAAATATTCCGACCACCATTGGATACAAAAACAAATATTTATTAGATACAAAAACAACTATTTATTATCAAATTTCCGATAAGTCATTTTCCTTGCGCCACTGTCTACTTTAAAAAACGTGTTAATTTACAACTATTTATTATCGAATTTTCGACAAGACATTTTCGTTACGCCACTGTACACTTAAAAAAACGTGTTAATTTAGTAATTTAGATAATTAGGTTAATTTTAATGAGTATTAGCAATAAAACATTGTGTTGGTAATAAAAACTACAGATTCAAATCAAACAAGTTAAGAGGATGCTGGAAATATAATCTCCCTGGCCATTGAGAGCGCGTTGTTGGTGAGAAAACAATTACTTTTTTGTTTGAACGCTTTTTAGGAGTTTAGGCAAGGAAAACTCAGTACTGGCTAATATTACAACCAAGGCGTAGTTAATGTTATTATGGGTCATATTCGTAAATGAGGGTTAGGAGATTTTTACGTTAAAAAATTACACAGAAGTTGTTTCCAGAAACCGTCTATTTATTGAATCATTAGGTATAATATACGAGGGTGTTCGAAAATTTTGGTTAAAAATATATAACAGGAAATATTTATCAAAAGCTAAAAAATAAGCGTCCGTCTCGGCTATGACTTCTTCATTCGGCGACAGTTTCCCACTTCCCAGCTATTTCTTCAAGTTTGGAAATGATGGTAGTCGGATGGTGCGAGGTTTGGCAAATATTGAAAATGAGAAGGAAGTTCATACCTCAATTCCAGCAACTTCCTAATTGTCAAAGCAGACTAGTGTGCTAGCTCGTTGCCATAATGGAAAAGTACTTTTTTCCTTTGCAAAATGGACACGTTTTTTCTCTATTTCTAGACGATTAAGCAAAAATGCTTGATAGGTTTCTGCGATTACAATTTAGAGGAAATTTATTAAAATAATGCCTCTTTTATATCAAAAAACGGTCTCCATGACTTTCTGTGCTGACGGGCAACTATCAGTATTAAACATACGCAAAAAATTTAGATTAGTCGAACATTACCTGATCACGTTTTTGATCGCAGCACCCACCTTGCGTGAGCTTTCTCGTATGGTAATGTTTATGTATTTATTGTGAACTCTGCCATTAGAGATGGCCAAGGTCATGGCGATATAACACACCTTCAATATTCTGTCGTCTAACACTATATAATGAATTCTGGTGTCCTTTCTGGCGCAGTGACATCAAATGCCCTCTGGAACGATCTACATCCTCTGTGCTCATATCACCCTTCGAAAGTGTCCAAATCATTTACAAACTATCCTAATCTAAGATGCAGGTTCCGCATAGTACTCTTCAAGCTTTGCTTTAGTTTACTGAACTATTTTCTTTTTTAAAAAATGTTGTTTGATCATGACAGGAAACCCCCTTTCATCGATGTTAACCAGATGACACAACTTGAATAACTGAAAACTACGCTACTTGCACAGTTATGATCGTAACAAGATGAAACTTGTTCAGTTGACAGCTGCACTTAAAATGTAGCACGATCTTTTGGATAATTTGTTAGTTACCAATACACCACACCCTCTGACCAAAATCAATCCGAATTCTTCGCAACTAAATTTAAAATAGAATCACCAGCTGTTCTATTTTTGCTTTCCTTGGTAAAGGGGAGTATTGTGGTAAATTTTTGCATTTATTTACGTTTCAGGTTAGTTCAGGTTAGTTCAGGACGAAAACATTTCAATTTCCGTCGGTCTATCTGGCTGACTGGACGAAATGAGATATTGATGAAACCTATAATTTTTCAGTTATATTGCTTTAAGAAAATATTTCTTGGTTTTCAGTTCAATAATCTAATCTAATTATTTATAGTCAAACATATAAAAGGTTAAAGGGGTGGAGTGTATCAACGACCATGCTTTGTTTATATCGTGTTATACCTCCTTCTCAGGGTTCTTGAAGTCGAGAAATCTGAAAGTTGTAATATTTTTTATTATTTTCCATCTTATCGAAAACAGCATTTAGCGGGAAATATCAAGTTTCAGTTGTAAATATCTCTGAAACCTTTCCTCTGTTCAACCGTTATTTATAAAAACTCGACATTTATGATCCTCTAACTAATTTCTAACTTAGAAATTGGAAATGCTTCTTCCCAACGATTTACAGTTGCTAACGTTGATATGACAAAAACCCGCAAAAGGATGAGTCTATATGTTTACGTTAGGCTAAAACGACATTTTACAGTGGCTAGTCCTATCATCCGATTTAGTTTATGATATGAATAAAATTAGATGACTAAGTCGATGGCGTAATTGTAGTTCACTCGTGACATAAACATACGCTTATTACATACTTATTTCTAACAATTTTTGTAAGTGCAATGATGTGGTAAAAAAACACAATACAATTGATAGTATTGTCTCTCTCAAGGACATAACTAACAATTGTATATATACCAGGTGTACAAGTATGAAATGCAGATTTCAGACAACAGATGGTGTACCAATGCAGTTTGTGCTGTAAAGATTTGATGCTGCGCCATTTTGTTGTGTCATCAACAAGTGTCAGACGCGCACGAGTGATAAATTGGGAAGGTGTGTGCATAGTGTTGTGTTGTTGTATTGAATATGTCGAAATTTATACCGAACAAAGAGCATTCGCCGACAGCATTAATTTTTTGTTTTCATTTGAAGAAAACTGCTGTTGAATCATACCGATTACTTCGAGAAGCTTATGGTCAACATGCTCCATCGCAAGATACGTGTGTCCGATGGTTTCGGCGTTTCAAAAGTGGTGACATCGATGTTGCAGACAAGGAACGTGGAAAACCACCAAAAAAATACGAAGATGTGGAATTGCAAGCATTGTTGGACGAAGATGATTCGCAAACACAAAAACAACTCGCCGAGCAATTGGGCGTTAGTCAACAAGCTGTTTCCAATCGGCTACGATAGATGGGAAAGATTCAGAAGACCGGTAGATGGGTACCACTTGAGTTGAACGACAGGCAAATGGTAACGCGCAAAAACACGTGTGACATTTTGCTCGCTCGGTAAAAAAGGAAGTCGTTTTTGCATCGTATAGTTACAGGGGATGAAAAGTGGATTTATTTTGAGAATCCCAAGCGCGCATTGTGTTTGGTGGGACCAGAGGGGCGTGGTCTATTATGAGCTGTTAAAACCTGGGGAAACGGTTAATACTAAACGTTACCAACCAACAACAATTGACCGATTGGAACCGTTCGCTGCTTAACAATGCTCCATCACATACGGCAAAACCAGTTCGCGACACGTTGGAAGCACTCAGCTGGGAAGTTCTACCCCATGCGGCTCGCTCACCAGACTTGGCTCCTTCCGAGTACCACTTTTTTGCATCGATGGGTCACATACTTGCTGAGCAGCGCTTTGGTTCATACAAAGATGTGAAAAAATAGCTCGATGAATGGTTCGCAGCAAAAGGGGAAGATTGTTACTGGCGTGGTATTCACAAATTGACCAAAAGATGGGAAAAATGTATAACAAGAGATGGAGCATACTTTGAATAAAGCACTTTTTACCATTCTTCCGAACTTAACATGTTTTTTTTAGAAAAAAAATCCGCATTTCATACTTGTACACCTGGTACTTTTTACATAAATTTATGACCCAATTTCAAAAATTAAAATCCAAAAAGCTTTTTGTTGTTCCGTACAGAACACTTATGGAGTCACTTCGGTGTCACACCAGATTTTTCTCCATTTCTGACATAGAAAATTGAAATTTGTCATAAATATCGGAAATTGACGACCCAATCAGAGCCGTGTAGTTTTGAAAGTCGAATTCTGACCTAAGGGGTTAGTTGGTTGGGGGTGTGATATAGGAAGTAAAAAAAAAATTACCAGGTCATCAAGTGGAGTGTCAAATGAAAGGTTGTGAAAATACACTTTTTTGTCATAGAAAGTTCAAATTTGGCACAAATATCGGAATTGGCGGCCCAATTAGAGCCGTGTAGTTTTGAAAGTTGAATTCTGACTTAAGGTTGAAACTGGAAGTAAAAAAAATATTTTAACAGGTCATCGAGTAGAGTGCGCACACCCTTCTTGGTATTATTTTTAAAAAATTGCTAAAACTCACTGTCTCTCACTGTCATCTCGAAAAGTACTGATCAAAATTTTAAAAAATTCTGGAATATTCTCCATAAAGTGTAGATGGAGCGAAAATTATCACGAGTGCATTACATTTTGTAATTTATCTAGTATCTCACACGGCCAGATAATTCTATTACAACGACATCTGTTAAGAAAGCGAACTTGTTGGCTGAACTCTTTGCTTCACATTCTACTGCCGATTTCCAAGGAAAAACACCACCTACTATTCCCATAGTGCAGTCAAGGATGCCCGATATTGTTTTCAGACAGCGTATCATAAAACGTATTTTAATGAAGCTAGACACCAAAAAAGCTTCTGGCGTTGACGGAATACCTGCCATAGTTCTCAAAAACTGTGCGAGGGAACTAACACCAGTTTTGTGTAGACTTTTCCACCTATCCTACTGGCAAGAAGACCTAGCCAAATAACTACCGACCAATCGCGCTGCTTTCAATAATATCGAAAGTCATGGAAAAGGCTATCAATCAGCATCTCCTAAAATATCTTGAAGGATTCAACATTATTAGTGATCACCAATATGGCTTTTGTAAACATAGATCAAAAGGAAATCTTCCGACTTATGTAACCAATGTTTGGAACAACGTAATTGAACACTTTGGAGAATCTCAAGCGGTGGATCTTGACATATTCAAGGCATTCGACCGTGTTTGGCACGATAGACTGTTCACTAAGTTACGCTCTTACGATGTGTCTGAAAAGTTCTGTTTCTGACTCTCATGTTTCCTCAGAAAGCGTTCTTTACGAGTAGCAGTCGAGGAATTTCTTTCTAACACCTTCACTAGCAACGCCGGTGTGCCCCAATGCTCCATTCTGTCTCCTACTCTCTTTCTCATATTCATTAAAGATCTACTGGAAAAGACCGGGAATCCAATCTACTGCTTTCCAGATGACAGTAGGCTTATCTCTTCATTCACTTTGAATGCTCGGACATCAGCTACTCAGACGAATATCCGCAGACAGTAGGAAGTCAACTTAACAAAGACCTGGAAGAAATTCTATCTTGGGGTGACAGTAACCAAGTGGAATTTAACGCTACAAAAACCCAGGCGGCAGTTTTTTCTAAAAAAGTTACAAGTATTTTCATGGAAAGTGTTCGCTCCCAGAGCGGTGCATATTAGAAGTACACGTCACGCTAATACTTCACATCCGTATGAGGTTCAGCTTGTTACTCCTCGTACAACGCTTTTCAAGCAGTCTTTTACATGGAGAACATCATCCCTTTGGAATAATTTTCCCAGGACTGTGTTTCCCACCGAGTACAATTTACAGCGATTCAAGAACAAGGTGAATCGCTTTTTTCCGCACACGTGTCGCTTTTGTAGCGCTTTAGGGACTTCTTCCCTGCAGCACGTGTGCTAGACTCATAAAAAAAAAAGTATAAAAAAACTATTTCGCTTGAGAATATGGTGAAGGTTTTTTAATATACTTTTAGTACACACATTTTATTTGTTTATAATTAATCAAATATTTAGGTAGTAAATATTTGTTTTACACTTTTATTACTAGATTCTAGATTCAGCCAGATTGATTTATTGGCTATTAGGTGCCAAGATGCTATAACTATTATACATTATTGACCAAGAAAAAAACGTGAAAATACATATTGGATTTTAAGATATATACATGTCAGAGACCTAATTAACTTAGCCTAGGTGAGGATTTTATTTTATTTTAAAAGCAGTCACCCTACAGAATAATAATTGAGCAAGTCCGACTTGCACTTGGTCGGTTTTTTTTTATTTAGGACGGGATTGAGAGAAGTTATTTTTTAAATTAAATATTTTTTTGCAGATTAATTTCTTCAGAATTTTCTAAATTATTGAAAATTAATTAATAGTAGATAATTGCGTTGAGGACTTTCTAAATTGCATCATTTTTATGCAGTAGTTATTCAGAAATCGAACAAAGAAATTTTAATTTGTTAAATCCGAATTGTTTCATAAGCCCTACCTTGATGTGTAAAGGCGGCATTAATACATTTTCAGGTTCAGCAATAGGTTCACATTTAATGTTTTGTTTTCCAACACAAAATTCCGTTCTTAGTGGCCATGATCGTTGAGCATAGTGTTGATCATCCGCTCTATTATTCCACAAACAGAGATAACATGGATATTTTGTATATCCACCCTGTAGTCCCATTAAAAATCCTACCATCTTAAAATCTCCAATGAACTGCCACTTATACTCTTGATATTTTAAAGCTTCGAGTAAAATTTCATAGTTTTCTTTTAGATGTACAGAATGAACGACTGGAAGAGATGGTAATTTATTTCCGTTATGTAATAAAACGGCTTTCAAGCTTTTCGTCGAACTGTCAATAAATAAATGTCATTCACTGGGAACACAGGGCATCTCAATTGCTTCAAACAAACCTCTTATATCGTTACAATAACAAAGTCTATCTTCTTTGGCGAAAAACGTAGCAAATATCTCAGGCCGACTTCGCTGATCTGTTATTTTGACATCAATAAGCAAATTCCCCTGCTTCAAATGAGAACCCAAAAGCTCTGCCTTACTCTTCGTCACATTCAAGTCTTTTATTAAGTCATTAAAGTCTTCTAAGGTAAAAAAATGGAGTTTCAGTGGTTCCTGTGACAGTACAAATTCTTCATCTTCAATATTTTTATTTGAACTCTGAGATGAGCTTGACTGAGACAATTTTTTAGGAGGTTCAGGTACTGGAAGTTGTGGGCTATGTGAGATTGGAGCAGAAGATGAAGCAAAGTCAGGATATTCGATGGGTTTCGCATTTTTGCCTCTACGTCTTTTAGCTGGATTTACTACGCAAAATTAACAGTCATTATCGTGGTCTCTTGGCTCTCGCCAAAGTCTCGGTATTGCGAATTTCATACTCCGTTTCTCACCTCGATACCAACCTGAAATAAATAAAGATAAAAATAAACATATTTATATTTTTTTTTACTAAAAATTGTTTACCTTCTAAACATCTTTTACAATTACTACAAGCAACCTGTGGAGCCCAGGGCTTGCCTAGATTCCGAACAGGGCAGTTGAAATAGGCTTTGTAGGCTTCACAAAGCTTTTTACATGCGTTTAAATAAAATTTTATATCTCGTACTTTAATAAATATACCACATATATAACAAAATGCATCAGCATCATATTAACACTTTCTCGACGACATTTTAACCTGTTTAAGTCTTCTACAAAACAGTCAATTGTTTGTTTATCACTTAAGTGACATCTGTAGACACTGTGTGAAAGTTACGACCCCTTTATTTTTTCGCCGTATTTTTAAATATACCATACTATTTAATATTTCTACGATAACTCAAAAAAATGTATCATTATCATAATTACCACAAAAGCAAACTTTATATGGAATATGGGTACTTTTTCCTTTATTTTGGAGCATAATGAATAGAAAAACCATAAAATAAATTTTAAGACAAAAACAAAAAAATTTTTTGTAGAGTTGTGTTATTAATGTAAAACAAACTGTATAAAAATCAGTTTTTTTCCATAAGGAGTAAATAAATATTAAGTTCTAGGCATCAGCTATTAGATATTCGGTGTATTTTAGATAACACTTAGGAGCTAGATGTATAATCGAAAAAGGAAATACAACATAAATTACTCATATATTTACATATTTTAATATTTACCTGGGTATTTTTTTTAAGTTATCTGCATAACCATAAAAATGACGTCTTACAAAAAACTTACTTTTATTATTAAATTACTAAATCTGTAAGTGTAGGTACTTTGATAAAATTTTGAACAAATTCGTTATGTTTTGCAGTTTTTACAATTTTTTTTCCAAAAAATGAATGAAAATAATTTGGAGCGTCGCGCAGTCATAGTTTTTCATAAAGAGCGGTAATATATCAAAAACTGTTGATGAAAAAATATTCCAACTGTACTGTAATAACGGCCAGTCTTATTTTCAAATAGTTTCGATAAGGTCGCGACTCAGTTCAGGATGACCTCAGATTAGAATGACCGTTTGAGGCAAAGACTCAGGAAAACCATCAGACGATTTGCTGCTGTTCAGTCATCGAATAAAAATCTCATTGCTCGCTTAACACGCTGTAGTATCCAAAACTAAAAGTTTTCAAACTTGTGCACGAAGACTTAGGGATGAATAAAGTTTATGAACGATGAACCCAAAAACTCCTTATAACAGAGCAGCAACTCGCGAGGAAAGAAATTTCTCAAGAACATTTGGCCACTTTAAGGAACGATGAGCGTTATTTTTAGCGAGTTGTTGCGGATAACGAGACTTCGGTGCTTCATTGGGACTTTCACACGAGGGAGACGTCGATGCAACGGGTTTATAGACGCGCTCCACCTTCGAACAAAATAAAAATTCACTAGTCTGCTGTAAAGTTGGCAGCGAACGTTCTTAAAGATTGTAAAGGAATTTTGCTTATTGAATATATAGAAAAGGGTTCACAGGTAATGACGACGTTTACAGAAGGACGCTCCAAAACCGGAAGCAGGCCTATAAAGAAAAACGTCCGAATTTATGGAGAATCAAAACTTTACTCTTACACGTCTTCTAATAATAAGAATCAAAACGATACTTGGTATTGTTTGTTTCACAAATTATATTTCCCATCTATCGTATTTTGATCTACCCGACCATTCTCAAAGAGAGCTTAGTTTGAACTAATTTACAAGACAAACATTTTTCTTTAATTATACCTAATTAAGTTTTCATATTCTTTCAGTCTTTCATTTACTGACCTACGGGTTTGTCCTGTATAAATTGCCGAGCAACTTCTTCTTCTTCTCAACCTAAATGTATCCACTCCTGGACATAGGTTTCTTCTAATCTCTTTCATGCTTCCCTGTCTTTTGCCACCTTTAACCACTGCTTACTCGCTACCACGCTTATTTCATCGACCCATTGTTTCTGTGGACGTCCAACGCTTCTTGCTATTTTTCTGCATCTCCATACACCCATCTATCTCCGAATGATCTAGCCATATGACCTGTCCATCGCTACTCCATCTTTGCCGCCTCGAAAGTTATGTCAGTGACTTTGGTTCGTCTCCTAATCTGCTCGTTATGAAATCAATCCCTAAGGGAGATACCAAGCATGCTTCTCCCCATAGCTCCCTATGATGTCACGAGCTTTTTAATAAATCGTTTCCAGTCCCTATGTGCTGACTGGTAGAACACAAGAATTGTAGACTTTAGTTTTTAAACTTATGAGTATTGGATTACTTTTTAAGATGTGTCCTAGTTTCCCAAAAGCCATGCCAACCTTATTCTCCTGGTAATTTCGGCATGTTGGTTCTCCTTTCAGATCTTAATAGTATGGCCTATTTAGATATACTCGTCGATGCGTTCTATGGAGTTATTTCCAATCTGTATATTGGGCTCATAAATTTAGTTTTTTTTTTAGGTTCATTTTAAGACCTACCCTTACTGAGACCACATTCAGCTGGTTCAACATTTCTTGTAGCTCATTGGTGTTATTAGCCATAACTACTATGTCGTCTGCAAACCTAAGGTGACTCAGTCTAGTGCCGTCGATATTGATGCCCTTCTCATCCAAATTTAACTCCTTAAAGACTTCTTCAAGGGTCATCGTAAATAACTTAGGTGAGATAGTATCTCCTTGTCGCACTCCTCTGTTAATTGGTATGTTGTTAATGACAGTTGTTTCGTCAATTTTAATATGCATAGATACTTCTTCATTGAACAACAAACAACTATTACATTTAATTTTATACACTCCTGATTTATGTTTTGCTGATGCCAATCAGTCATTTTCTTAAAGTGCCTATTCAGTTCGAATATTGGCAATCATTCTGGCTATTATTACTTTATCCACTGCAGCTCTGAAAAGACCGGTAGTATTTGTTAAGAACCAATTTCGCAGATTGTTTAGCCAGGAGATGCGTCTGCGTCCTAGTCCCCTTTTTCCAAAAACGTTTCCTTGGGGTATTTGCTGTAGTAATCCATATCTGTGGGAATTTCCCATTATATGTCCTAAATACTCCAATTTTCCTACTTTAACTGTTTTCATAACTTCCAGTTCCCTGTTCATACGACGTAAAACATCCTCATTGGTAATATGGTCAGTACAAGAAATTTTCAAAATCTGCAATATAGCTATAATTCAAATGCTTCAAGTTTCTTAGAGATAGCTTCAATCAGGGTCCAAGATTCCACACCGTAAAGAAGGACACTGAATACATAACATCTTAGGAGTCTTATTTTTGTGCTGAATTTTATTGCTGAGCTTTTGAAAAGTGATATCATTTTGAGGAAAACTGCTCTAGCTTTCTCGATAAGGCAACGAATTCCTTGCGAGTGATCCCACTGTTCGTTATCATGGTACCTAGATATGAATATTGTGGAGTTCTTTGTATTTGTTGATTGTTAACCATTATCAATGTGGAGGGCTTCGTTTATTTTTGTCATAAGATGTTGTAGATACTTTAAGTTATCAGCCATAACCGCCGTATCGTCCCATAACGAATATTATTTTTTCACTCCCCATTAAGCAGTATTCCTTCATCGGCCTCTCATCAGACAAGACACAACCCTGCCTTACTCCATGCTCTATCGATATTACTTGTGAACGTTCCCCCCCGCTGCCTTAATAAATGCTATTTGCTTCCAGTAGAGATTGTTAATAATCCGGAGATCCTTTCCATCCAGGCTTTTCAGAATTCCGACCATTTTGTGATGCTGAACTTTATCAAGGGCTTTTTGGTAGTCGATCAGGCACAGATATACGTCACGATTGACGTCTCTACGTCGCTGAATCAAAAACTGCATAAAAAATAAGGCCTCCCTGGTTCCCATGGCATCATTAAAGCCGAATTATGTAGCTGATATGTTTTCTTCATACAATTTGTATTTTCTTCTGTAAATGATTTTCAGAAATGTTTTTAAAAGATCGATTATGAGACTACTTGCTCCATATATTTTCCGCATTTTTTAGCGCCAACATCATCAGTCATAGAAAGTAAAAATTTCAACTTTCCACAGCATGGTACATAGATTAGTTACCGTACCATTAGTTATGAAAATGAATGAATTTATCACTATAAAAATCATAACCAAAAATAATGGATTTAATCCAGACATTGTTTTAAAACTTAATTAAAAAAAAAACAAGAAAGCACAACTGAAACATTTTTATCTATAAAAAGATGAACAAATCTGTAAAAGCTAGCACATTATGAATCATATTTATTCAGGCACCAAGACACAAAAAAAGAATAGACGGAGTATGTCATTCATAACTTCATGTTCAGCCAAATCAAGGAGCCATTAAAAACTGCAGTGAGTGAGATAAGGACAAGTAGAAAATACCGGACAGAATTCTAACCTGTCTTATGCAACGAATCGGTTAAGAAAATTAAATAATAACTAGGAATAAAAATTTAAACAACTGTTTAAGATCACCACTTATGTTTATTATATTATTGCTGACAATTGTTTCGACACACTGTGTCTTCTTCTGGAGCACGATGTAAATTAACTAACAAAGTATGTTACAGAATAACACATGGGCTGAAAAGTCCCGGGCCTAACAAAGAAAACACGGTTTTTTTGGTTCAAAATTAGCTTTATTCATCAACGTAATCTCCATCAAGAGCAACGCAATCATTCCAGCGCCGCTCTAACATTTCAATACCACTTTTGTAGAACGATTTATCTTTTGCCTCAAAATAGGCCTCAGTTTCAGCGATAACCTCTTCATTCGTGCGAAATTTCTTACCGGCGAGCATTTTTTTCAGGTCTGCGAACAGCCAGTAGTCGCTGGGAGCCAAATCTGGCGAATATGGTGGATGTGGGAGCAATTCGAAGTTCAATTCATGTAGTTTTGCCATTGTTTTGATTGACTTGTGACACGGTGCGTTGTCTTGATGAAACAAAATTTTTTTCTTTGCCATATGCGGTCGTTTCTTTGCAATTTCGGCCTTCAAACGCTCCAATAACGCTATATAATATTCACTGTTGATGGTATTTCCTTTCTCAAGATAGTCGATGAATATTACACCACGCACATCCCAAAATACCGAGGCCATAACCTTTCCAGCCGATTGTTGTGCTTTCGGGCGCTTTGGACGAGGTCCACCAGTTGCTGTCCACTCAGATGACGATCGTTTTGATTCCGGAGTGAAGTGATGGATCCATGTTTCATCCATTGTCACATATCGACGCAAAAATTCCGGTTTGTTACGTTTAAACATGGCCAAACACTGCTCAGAATCATCAACACGTTCTTGTTTTTGATCAACAGTGAGCAAACGCGGCACCCACTTTGAACAGAGCTTTCTCATAGTCAAATGCTCATGCAATATAAAGCCAACACGTTCTTTTGATATCTTTACGATGTCAGCTAACTCACGCAACTTCACTTTTCGATCATTCAAAACGATTTTATGGATTTTTTTGATGTTTTCTGGTGTTACCGCCTCATTTGGACGTCCACTGCGTTCTGCATCATCGGTGTCTCTACGACCACGTTTGAAGTCAGCAAACCAACATTTTATTGTTGTTTCTGATGGAGCGGAGTCCCCATAACACTTTTCAAGCCATTGCTTCGCTTGAACGGTATTTTTTTCCCATCAAGAAGCAGTGTAAAATTAAAACACGAAATTGTTTTTGATCCATTGTTTTGAAAATAACAAAAGTAGCGTCACTCTTAGCACAATAACTCACAAACTAATGAATAGAATATCATGAAATTTTAACAGCTGTCTTTTGAAGGTTAGTATTAACTGAAAAAAAAGGTGACTGCAATAAAACTAGCGCCATCTATGTGTTAGGCCCGGGACTTTTCAGCCCATGTGTTATATAGTCTACCTAATTACTAAATTCATTAACAATATTCACCTTAATACCTAAAACAAGTTCAATAAAGGAGACCCTCCCCCATCTAATTGATCGTTGAGTAATAAACCTGAGGATTTTTTCTGGTTAATTTCTACCTGTTCTAAACAATTCAGTAATTTTCCTTTCTTTCCATTATGCAAAATTTTGAAATCTTCATTGAACGTATGATTTTCATCTGTTAAATGTTTAGTGTAATGAGATTTGTTATTTTTCATTCTATAGCTTTGTTTATGTTCCTTTATTCTTTTATAAAAAGATCTGCCTGTTTGTCATATATGTTTTATTGCAAGTGCCACAGCATAATTCGTAAACCCCCGATTTATGTTCTTTTTTTGTTTTACTTTTATTATTTTTAATATGTCGACCTAATGTGTTAATAACACATTAGCTCGACATATTAAAAATAAAAAAAAAAATTCGTAAACCCCCATTTTATTTTCTTTTTTTGTTTTACTTTTATTATTTTTTTTTTATTTTTAATATGTCGAGCTAACACATTAGGTCGACATATTAAAAATAATAAAAGCAAAACAAAAAAAGAAAGTAAGTATAAAAGTAAAACAAAAAAAGAAAATAAAACGGGGGTTTACGAATTATGCTGTGGCACTTGCAATAAAACGTATATAGGACAAACAGGCAGATCTTTTTATAAAAGAATAAAGGAACATAAACAAAGCTACAAAATGAAAAATAACAAATCTCATTACGCTAAACATTTAACAGATGAACAGGTAGAAATTAACCAGAAAAAATCCTCCGGTTTATTACTCAACGATCAATTAGATGGGGGAGGGTCTCCTTTATTGAACTTGTTCTAGGTATTAAGGTGAATATTGTTAATGAATTTAGTACTTGTAATTAGGTAAACTATATATTCTGTAACATACTTTGTTAGTTAATTTACATCGTGCTCCAGAAGAAGACACAGTGTGTCGAAACAAATATCAGCAATAATATAATAAACATAAGTGGTGACCTTAAACAGTTGTTTAAATTTTTATTCCTAGTTATTATGGATCTCCATCAAGTAACGGCTAAGTCAGTGCAGTAAATTAAATAATAATGTATTTTCAGGTAATACAAATCATTAAGTAAGTAATAAAGAAAAATCAAAATTATGTGATAAATAAGACCTTTATGAAATTAAATGTAATAGTTGTGTTGCAGTATATAAAAGAAAAACCGGTAGGTCAATAAACGAAAAACCAAAAAAACATAAAAATTCAGTATCAGAGAGGAACGATTTTTTTCTAAACATTATATAGATTTTAAATTTTTTTTAATAATAAAGATACAAAACTATCTCATTACTGCGGAAATAGTAGTTTTACATTATCTGAAAATTTTAGAAACTGAGAAAGCAATAAAAACAATACACTTGTCACAAATACCCGATTAGACTTTGGAAATATCCTAATTCTTGATATGGCTATAAGTTGAACATCTCAATTGTCGCATATTGTGTTTTGTGAATTACTTCAAATTAAATTCTCGTTGAGAATAGTCGAGCAAACCGAAACATGTCAATGATAGAAACTATTATTTGTGAAATAATAACCAAGTGTCGTATTAATTCTTATTATTATAATGTTTCATCAAGAGCCAAGCGTAAAATCAGTTCAGTCAACTTCTAACTCTCCAACTCCAACAAACTGAAACAGTAAACAAATTAGAATACTGAGCATGACGCTAAACCCACCTGCTATGTTAGGACATATCTCTCATCCTTAGATTTTAATTAATCAAATATTACATTAACTACTAACTGAAAGTCAAGTTCCTTAATTGATAGAATAGTGGTGTCAGAAATGTGAACCCTAAAAATATAGACTACGTAAACAACAAACAGGTTTTGCAGTGAGAAGATAGTGAACGAAAGCTTATGGATATTGTAAAATATGTTGATGATGATTATACTCGTGGAAAAATTGAAGGAAGTAGGGGATCAGGTTACGAACAACGGTTACAGCCTCTCGACATCTGAAACCGGTGTAACATCACTGAAACTGTCACGTTATTTCGAGGAGCAGAAACACACTTCGCATCGCCTACTGAATAAGTGAGCGCCTACACTAAAAATATAGAACAAATTAGTTCAGATTACCTGCAAACTAAATAAGAGTACGGCACTGTACGAAGAATCTACGATCAGACTGAAAACGTTCCAAATTTCCCTCATAAAAACTAATGTACGTGATACTTGAAAACCCCTAATTACAATATAAACAGGACTCTTCACAAATAATTTAATAATCATTATGATGACCTACTTGTAAGTAAGTACACGTATCTTGTGACCCCATTTTCATTCGGGTGAATAATCATGTTTTCCCAGCGCCTTTATAAACACACGATTGACGTTCAAAAATGTCAGCACGGAAAAAGTTTTTAGGTTAATGCGTCTGACATTTACCCGTATGGAACGTCGTTGCTGTAAGTCCTGACTTTCCAGAGATTTATTGTTGTAGGATGTGCTAGATTGACACAACCTGAAGCTTATACAGGGCATCTCATAAAAAGGTTTACTTTTAAAATGTCTATCAGTAAAACGACAAATGGAGGAATGAAAAAACTATTACTCTATATCAAACGACACTTTTAAAAAATAATGCAAAGAAAAGTGCGCGCAGGTATTACATTACATATATTTTTTTGTAAAGTCGTATTTTCAGAAACTTTCATTAGACATTCCACTCGATTTCCTGGTAAAAAATTTTTATTCACTTCCAGTTTCACCCCCCCCCCCCCAAACTAACCCCTTGAGTCAAAGTTTCACTTTCAAAACTACACGACTCTGACTGGGTCATCAATTCCTCTATTTGTGCCAAATTTCAACCTTCTATGTCAAATAGTTTCGGAGAAAATCGGGTGTGACAGACGGACGGATGGACACCGAAGTGATCCCATAAGTGTTCACTAACGGAACACTAATAAATGGTCGGTAAAAAATGTAGTTTTGATTTCCTGTACCTGCTGAACTCCTAGTGCCATATTCCTTATCCTGATTTTAAATAGTTGAAGTAAAATTGAGTAATTTTTTTTTGTATGAAACGTTTAATTTTAATAATCTACAAGCTTTATTTTGTATAGCATTTTTAGATGATGTCAGAAAAAAACTGTATTATTACTAGATGTATTTAAAAGACTCCAAGCATCTCCATCACCAACTATTCCCTCCTCCAGGTTACTTATCGTCATTGCTGTTTGAATACCGCGACTCCAGGATTTGATTGTTGTCTTCTTTTACATGTACCTGGTAGTGTCCATTCAAGTAAATTTTTTGGCCGTTTTAGTTCAGACACCTTCAATGGGCGAAATATTTTATGATCTAAGCCCACTTTCCTACGTTAATACTGTTCCCATCGTAGCTTTTAGAATATTTTCTCATTTGTTAATGATATATTTTTATCCCACCAAACTACGTTCAGTGCTACAAATAAATTTGTATACCATGTCTGTCAATAATGCTTCCGAAATGCGTAAGTTTCAATTTTTATGTTGCCTTAACTAGATATTCAGCTTGTTGTTAATTTAAATTCAACTTTAAATTCAACAGCGTCTTGGACCAGAGCTACCGGTTCATCAGCAACTCTAAGTGTAAACAGATTAGAATTTGGAATTGGGAACCCATTTCACCACGACCACACTTTCAGTACTTCAAAATCTATTCTACATAATATATTAAATAACATTGAGGACAAGCTATTACCTTATCTCAGGCCTTTAGTTATTTGTATTATTTCTGACACTATAATTATTGCGGTATTTTCGTGAAATCTTAGTCAAATGCGTACTGCTCCCAGCTTCTATTGGTACCTTTCAATTTGTTTCTTAACACAATGTCAAAAGCTTTCATTAGATCGAAGAATGGCGTATATATTTCACCATTAACTCAACTGTTAATGGTAAAGTATATCTAGGATTCGTCGATCTAATGATTGTAATTGTAATGGTAGTAGATTATTACTTCAAGTGGAATCCACCATAAAACCGCTTTGATTCTTATTATTCCCTTCACCAATGTCCTCTCTTAGTCGTTTTGGCAAAGTCCTTCTGAATAGCCTCTTATCGGAACAATTCACACTCTAGTCGTTATTAAGTTACTTTCAATCACTTCTTTTATATAAAGAGATTATATCGGCTATCTTCAATTCCTGCAAAATAATTAGATACTTCTATATATATATATATATATATATATATATATATATATATATATATATATATATATATATATATATATATATATATATATATATATATACATATACATATCGGTTTACAACGTTCTCCGACGTTTCCCGCCCTCCAGTCTCCATCTCTTTCGATCGTTCCATAAATCTTCCAGGTTTCCGTCCTCAATTTCCCTGTCTATCCCCTCTCTCCAACTTGTCCTCGGTCTACCTCGCTTTTCCCTGCCTTCTGCTTGCCATTTTAGTATTTGTTTTGGGATCCGATCTTCGTCCATTCTTCGGATGTACCCAAAGCATATAGGTTGTGGTTAGAATATCATAATAATGTAGTACTTTTCACTGTGGTTTCATACATCCTCTTTTTGTCAGTTTTATTTATAGATTTATCCCATAGAATGCAGTTTAATAGGTTTTCTTTCTGCCGTATTTCTCCCTTCTATTGCCTGTCGTGTTTTTCGTCCTCCGAAATTTTTATACCCAGATACTTGTAGTCGATGCAATGTTTTATCGTGGTTCCATCGTCCAGTATAAGATCTTTTTGATTGAGATTAGATTTCTTTACGTATATAAAAAGATTCGCAATTTTCTTAACCCATTGATGTCCATCATATTTAATTGGTTTGACCGAAATATTGCCTAGTTCTTTTACGCGATCACTAAATGGCCTGGATTTTTCTCCTTGGGGATTACGACCTCAAGACAGAATTTTTTCGTTCCAAAACTCGGTTAAGTTTTAAAACTTCCTGCTTTCTGGGGATATTTGTAACGCCAACTAATGCCGTAATATGAAAAACAAGGTAAATAACAATTTAATGCAAAAACAAAAATTTATTTTCCAACTTAATCTCCATTGAGCTCAATACTTATTGCCTTAGAAAAAGAAATTGTTTTGAACACAGTTCACAACAGTTCATAGTATTCGTTGACAGCACAGATAACCTATTCATTCGATCTTTCAAGTTTGGAAACAAAAAAAATTCACTTGGGCCTAAATCTGGGGAGTAGGGTGAGTGGGACTGCAACGGCCGATCTGTGAGCAGGAACATTGCGTGGTGAAATACGAGTAGTACTTTTAACCTTTTCCAAATAATCATTTATGATAATACCCTATAATTTCCATCACCTTTCTCGCCGATAAAATAGTTTTTGCTTTTTTCGGTGCACTATCACCTTAACCAGGTGTAATAGTGGATCCACGTTTCACCTAGAATCACAAAATGACACCAGAAGTTCTTCGGATTAAACTACAACTTTTCCAAACACGATTTTGAAATGTCCTTTCTGCTGAGTTTTTTGGTCCGGAGGTAATAAACGCGGCACCCATCTCACACTCGGCTTATTCATTTTCAGAAATTCATGCAGGATATTGGTACCTGTTCATATGAGATGCCTACCATCTCAGCAATCTCTCGCAACTTAATGCGACAATCTTTTATTACGAAATCATGAAGTTTATCGACAGCAGCATCTGCAGAGTTCATATGGCGACATTTAAATCTATTTATCCACTAATAAATGGTCTTGACTACTGGTGCAGCGTCCACATGAACTGCTTTTAGTTTAGTTTCCGTCTGGGCCGCAGTCCACATTTTCAAACAAAATTGTTTTAGCACTTAACGATACTCGACTTTATCTATTTTCACGAAAAATGTAACACCAATAACTTACGATAGCTGTAAACCAACAACTGCCCATTCCATCACTTTGAAACTTCGAAAACAAGAATCAGGCTTACTAATGGTTATGCCGCTTACCAAAATTATCCGCCATTTTGGCATACTTATTAATCTACCCTTGGATACGACCTTGAGAAACACCAGCCTTAATAGTGTAGGTGTCGTAAGAAAATTTATCCATTGACACTTACAGAGAAGGAGGAACTGAGGAACTTCCAGAGCTATATGGGTGTATGAGTTGACTGGGTAAAAATATCTCTTGATTGTGAAAAAAGGGTTACAAATTGATTATTTAAAGTATTGTTCATCGTTAGCCACTACTTTCTCCCATCTTTATGGCAGCTTATAAATACCACGTTGAAAGAACGACTCAGCTTTTGAGACTATCCACGAATCGATCCATTTTTTGGTATCTTCATAAGAATGGAAGCGCTATTTAGACAAGCCGTGGGTCATCGATCGGAACAAGTGATAATCAGAAGGAGCAATATCTAGTGAGGGCTGCGGGTGAGGTAGAACATCCCATCCAAGCGGGTCTAGCGTTTTATTGACGGGTTTTGCAACATATGGCCAAGTGTTGTCATGTTGAAAAATCACTTTATCCTGTCTTTTGGCATATTGCGCTTGTTTTTCCTTCAACGCTCGGCCCAACTGCATCAATTGTTGTCGGTAACGTTGCCTAGTAATACATCCAGCTAATCCCATCAAATACACGGCATAAGCTTGGAGTTATGGGCTTTGGTGAGGATGTTGATGGTTCACCATGATTTTTTGCGCTTTAGAATATTGTAGCGTATCCATTTTTCATCACCATTTACGATAAGATCTTTCCGATTGTGCTGTTGAAGTAGTTGTTCACAGGTGAAAAATGGCCTTTCAACGTCTCTCGGTTTCAATTTGTACGGCACCCAATTTCTTTGCTTTTGAATCATTCCCAGCTCCTAATGATTCTGCAAGTTCTTTTTCAATTTAGCACGGGTCTTCATCGAGTAATGCCTCCTATTCTTCACTTTAAACTTTTTCGACTGGCCTGGACGTTCTTTGTCTTCCATGTCGGATTCACCACTTTTAAACCGTCGAAACCAGTTCCTACATGTTTTTATCGAGGGAATGTAATCACCATACGTTTCCGACAGCAAGAAACAACTGTCAGCAGCGCTTTTCTTCGAGTTAAACCAGAAAAGTAACGCTTTCCGCAAATGATCTTTTGTTGGCACGTAATTCGATTTATTCAATGCTCAAAAAAAATATGTTGTTTACACTTCGGCAAAATAATATATACTAAAAATGAAAGTCTAATGATGGTGCTTCACTATGAATATAGCAACAGCATGCCCCGAAGAGATATAATACAAGTTACACCCTCTCTTAGAAATCCCTCAAAATTAATTCACACTCCTTATATAAAATATTATTTTTTCACTTTTAAAATAAAATACAGTAAAGCCCGTCCATACATATAGTGCAGTAAATAAATTTAATCCTTAAAGAGTAAAAACCATTAACCATAAATAGACAATGAAATAAAATTTTATAGTTTTCTTGGGGCACTTCAAAACCAGGTAAATCATGGACCGTACTTAAAAATATGATATCTGTTCGTTTTACCTGCTTGTAAACAACAAAGGTGGGTCTTAAATAATTATTAATGAAATTTTAATATGATTTTAATGGTGGTTATAAAACATGGCATTTACCCGAAAATATCTTGCATAATCCATATTGGCACTTATTATCTATTAATATAAATACAGCCGCCACTTAGTTTTAACTTTGTAATTATTGTTACTTCGTGTAGCAGCTTAGTCATGGAAAATATTTGCGAGTCAAGTGTAGCTCAACAGGTTACCCCGTGCAAAAGCAAAAAAAAAACTGATCTACTGATGCCAAGAATGTTTATTCAACCCTAATGGAATGCGGTAATGTTAGCAAGCAAGGAGCGCTAGCAGAAACGGCCACATTAACGAACATTCCAACATCAACGGTATCGAAAATTGTAAACAACCCTATTCTAGCGAGGAACAAAAGAAGTGATGCTGGCATTTTCTCAAGGATAGATGGGAGTGATCAAGATAAAATACGTTATATAATTTACAAGATATACGAGGAACAAAGTGTGCCCCATAATTTAATAAAAAGGCTTGAAATAGATGAAACCGTGGCTAAATGTAGTAGAACAACATTATGGAAGTGTATTCAACACATGAGTTTCAAATTTAAAGAACTTAATAAAAGACAAATTTTAATGGCGTCCAAGAGAATTCAGGAATAGCGACTGGAATATTTAGAAAAAATAAGATTTTACAAAGACGAGCAAAGGCCAATTATTTACTTGGATGAAACATGGTTCGACACATACGATACTCCGGAAAGGGGTTGGGTTAACTCAAGTGATAACTGTAAAACAAAAGCACCATCAAACAGAGGTCAAATGATTACAATTTTGCATGCTGGATCTAAAGAGGAATTCCGAATGCACTCTCCCTGTGTGCAAAGAACATAAAAGATTCTTCTCTCTATTACCATGAGGACACCACTGCCGAATTATTTGAAAACTGGTCCAAAAACAAGCTAATTCCAAACATATGAGGCGTTGCGGATAGTAAGGGCGAACTCAACAAAATGAAGTTTCGAAAAAATTGAATTTATAGAAAAATCTAAATGGCGAACTCAACAAAATATTGGCAAAATTAGGTTTTTATTATTTATTTATAATTTATTAGCTTTTTATTATTTACTTAACTAGAATAGTGTATTCCGTGAATTTTTAAATGTATTTTTTTTTCATATTTTACTGTTCGTTTCTGATGCTACACTATCACCTAAAATTGGCAATACCTGGGAAAAAATTAGACCGGTATTAAAAATTTTGAACACATTTTATTTAATTTTAAGGTTATTGTTTTAATTAAAGGTTTTGTTATTACAAAATAGTTACTTGATACAACATACAAAACAGTGGAAATATGGTATTGAAACTAAGATAAAAAAAACTAAAGAAAAGAAACAAATAATTAGCCAAGTTCAGTTGTAATCTATTTGGTCATCGTCCATAACATCTTCATTTTCGGTGCTCTTATTCGTTGCTGCGTCTTGAGAGGCTATAATGTTAGTAAAGTACCGACTCCAAGGTAGGGGAACATACGGTAACAAGTCCTGAATGTCCTTTAATTTGGGGGCTGGTATTTTAATGGGAGCACTGTAAAGTCTCGTCAGTGTTTCACTGGTCAAATGAAAATGATCAGGATCATAGTTTTTCACCTTGCCTTTTTGTGGTTTGACTGCCGTTTTGACATCCAAATTGTAAGCAGAATGAATGTAGAAACCTTGCTTAAAGTTATTTGTAAATTCAAAGATCTTTTCATCTTTAAACTTAGCACCAGCCATCTGCATTTTAGTAATTTTCTTTTGAAAATTAGAGAAATTGAAAATCATGTCCTGTCTAAGTTGGACAACGCAAAACTGGTTTTTTTCGGCGACAGCTTTCAATCATTAACTTATAGTGATCCATGGTATACAGAGTGCTATTCCGTATTTCTCTCTTAATGTTCCCAAAATCCCTATCACAGGGAAGGTATGAGTGCCCAGGTATCATAAAATAGTGTTTAATTTCAGTGAACTGGTCTTTGTATATAAAGTATAGATTTGCCAAAACAAGATTTAAATTCTTGTTCTGTCCAGAACAGTTATCACTGAACATAATAACTTTTTTAACATTAACATCAACTTTACACAAATAATCGTACAAGCAACTTGCAATCTCACATGATCCACGCCTCCCTGTACTTTCATCCCAAAGTTACATCGTTGAAGAACCGGTTTTTACATTATGGATACAAAAGTTATAGGTCCATAGCTTCCTTTTGTAATACTGAATCCCAGTAGTCAGCTTTGGGGTTGGCAAAGCCTGCTGCAGATCAAAAGCTATGACCAGAAAAGAGTCATCGGCATTACTCCTTAATCCCTTAAGAAGAGACTGAGCAGCTTTTGCACGGGTCAGATGTAACTCCTTCTCTTGTTTAAGATTCTCGATTTCAGCAACATTTTCGGAATCGTGCATTTGACTACTTTTAATTTTTATGTCTACTTTATCGCAATAATTACAGGTGTCACTTTTTGGGGGCTCAAAACCAATATTGAACTTCATATTAAACGTATCACGATAATAGTGCTGATTTACCGGGCTGTAGCCAGGGTAATTTTCCGTAAGCCATTCATTGTAAAGAGAATAGAGCTTTTTAATATTAAGTCCAACAGGTAAATATTTTCGATGAGGGCTTTTGGCGCGACTGTAATGACTGGTGACAGTAGGTAGTGACATGATGTGTTCTTTTACTTTAGAAAGATCGTCATTTCCTATTTTCTTCGCGGGTTCACACCTCCCCCTTTGATCCGTTGTAACAGTTCCAGTTCTGCTGGTTTTGTCAAGTACGACTCGAACGCGCTTTTCAGAGATGCCATGAATGTTATAAAACGCAGTACGACAAACTTCACGATTAGCGTGATCAACAGTCACATTATATTGAATGCGTCTCAGGGTACGACTTGGACGCCCCTTTACGTAAGATCTTTTTACATCATTGCAAATTAACAATTTTGATAAGTAAGCATTCTGTAGATCATAGTTTCCAATTTGCCAAAAAAAGTCAAAAATATTGGTGACCAGTTCAGCGCCTATTTTTCTCAAAACATCCACACTTGCAAGGAGGTCCAATTTTGCGGACAACAACGTGCCTTTTGTTATTTCTTGAAATGTAAGCACTTCCTGAATTTCGTTTCAACTTACACTCGTTTTTTTGCCAATCATTCATCTAAGCAGGTCTCTTTCGCGAATAACCCGACACAGCACTACCATCTAAATGTTGTACACTTACTTCACTACTAGAAGGTCCAGGTTGCACCATACTTTTCTTAAAAAAAGAAGCAACAAAACCAAACAAAACATAAACGTATTAACCTCAAAATTAACTTGAACTAACACGCAGAAAGCGTAAAATTTCAAGTAAACCTCATTTAGTGACGCAATACCGGCGGTTGCTCCGCGCGAAATTGTTGAGTTCGCCATTACTACCCGCCCGGCTATCGCCTGTTCGAAATTTTTCATTTATTTGATACTGAAATTTGAAGGCGAAGCAAGGGCGAACTCAACAATTAGACCGGTATGTGATGTAGGAAAAGTACTATAAAATAGAATTATATAAAAAAAAAAAATTTGACCCAATGTTGAGTTCGCCCTTACTATCCGCAACGCCTCATATCTTCAAATAGTGTAATTGTGATGGACAACGTAAGTTATCATAGTAGGCAGTTAATCAAAGCTCCCTGCTCAAACGATACAAAAGCAACAATTCAAAACTACATGTACGATAATGACATTAACTTCCACGAAGATTATACCAAACAGCAACTGATAGACGTTTTGAAGAGTTTAAACATAAAAAAGGAATATGTCTGTGACAATTATGCAAAGGATATGGGGCATACAGTTTTAAGGATTCCACCATACCATTGTATATTTAATACTACAGAGAATATATGGCATCAATTGAAATCTGCCATTCGTCGTAATAATATTTGCTCCACTGTTAATTCCAGTGTACTGAAATTTATGGAAACCGAAGTTTTTAATATATCTCTACAGAGTTGGGCGAACTCTGTCATACATGTGAAAAAAGTTGAAAAATCATATATCCATATTGCAAATAATATAGAAAAACTAATAATTAAAACCAAAGATAATGATAGCGATAGTCATATTATTTTAAGTGAATAATGTAATTAATTTTAATGAGTAAAGTAATAATTTGTATTTGTAATAAAAATAATTTTTAATTAAACATAAATAAAACATAGTATAAACATTGTTTAATGTCTTTCCAAAAACCAAAATAATTAAATTCTAAGCACTAATAGGAATCAGTTAATCACTTCACTATATGTATGGACGGACTTTATATCTGCTTCACTGAATTTATTCAGCTCACTGAATAAATTCAGTCAAACAGTTATACTGTATTTTATTTCGAAAGTGTAAATATTAAGATGTTTCACCTAAAACTGACCGTAAACTCCAGAAATTTTATTTGTAAAAATTCTGTCAGATACCCCCATACAAAAACATGTGAAAAAATTCATTGATCCAACACTAAAATCTAAACAAGCAACATAACATACGAGGCATGTTTTTTAAGTAAGTACCGTTTTGGAATTAAAAAAAGACGTGCAAAGATATCGCTATAATTTTATTTTTACATGAAAGCCTGTACCTTAATCTACTTTTCTACATAATTTCCGTGAATATTGAGGCACTTGTCATAACGTGGCACCAGTTTTTGAATACCCTCCTCATAAAATTCTGCCGCCTGACTTGTTAACCACTGTATCACAAATGTTTTAACTTCGTTATCGTCTTGAAGACGCTGACCACCCAGGTGCTTCTTCAAGTGCAGGAACAAATGGTAGTCGCTGGGCGCCAGATCAGAGCTGTATGGAGGATGATCTAGAGTTTCCCATTTAAAAGATTTGATGAGATCTTTGGTCTGATTAGCCACATGTGGACGGGCATTGTCATGCAGCAAAACGATACCCTTACTCAACTTGCCACGTCTTTTGTTCTGGATTGCACGACGCAGATTGTTCAATGTCTCACAATAAGACGCTGCATTGATTGTCTCATTACGAGGCAGAAACTCCACTAGCAATACTCCTTTTCTGTCCCAAAAAACTGTGCACATGATTTTGCGGGCAGAAATTGTTTGCTTAAACTTCACTTTTTTGGGTGATGATGAATGTCGCCATTCCATGGATTGTTGTTTCGATTCTGGTGTGACGTAGGCCACCCATGTTTCGTCACCAGTAACAATTTGGTCTAAAAAATGTTCACCTTCATTGTGGTACCGCTCAAGGAAAGTCAATGCACTGCCTAAACGTTGGGTTTTGTGCAAATCCGTCAACATTTTTGGAACCCAACGTGAACACAATTTCCGGTAATTCAAGTTCTCGGTCACAATGCGATACAAAACACTACGAGAATATTGAGGAAAGCAGTCGCACAATGATGAAATTGTAAAGCGTCTGTTTTCTCTCACCTTTTCGTCCACTTTCTGCACCAAATCTTCATTAACGACCGAAGGACGCCCACTCCGTTCTTCATCATGCACATTTGTGCGGCCATCTTTAAATGCTCTCAGCCATTTCCTTACCATTCCATCACTCATAATGTTTTGTCCGTAAACTTCACAGATCTCACGATGAATATCGATCGGTTTTACGCCTTTAGCACTAAGAAATCGTATAACAGCCCGTACTTCACAATCGGCGGGACTCACGATTGTCGGAGGCATCTTAAACACTCAGTAAACAACGTATACAATGAAGAATCAGACTGTAATGGCGTCAGTGCGTAGACATGAGATGTAGGTTACCAGCGCGCATGCGCGGAACGCCGACCGTATCGCTGCGGCGGCGGAATCGCAAAAACGGTACTTACTTAAAAAACATGCCTCGTATTATAAATGAATCTATGAAAACTGTGCTATTTTCCTAATTAAATACAAAAAGTAGCATAAAGTAACAGTACCTCCCATACAAAATACAACAATTATTGATTACGTTCGTTGGTTACCTACACATAAGTATGATTTCTTCACGACACAGTTTTTTAATTGAAACGAAGTACCACGGTTCTACTACCATACATTACTCAGTACTTCGAACGTCTGATTTTCAGAAAGTGTGTTTGTGTTTGTAACGTACAGAATTGAAAAATTGTGACGATTTATTTGAAATGTGTTGAATGGTATAACTAATCGTCCTACTAATTATATAAAATAAGTCTAACAGTAATATATACGTTAATTTATCGATATTAAAAGACATAACATAAATGTTGTAAAAATACATTTTTTTAAATTTCCAAATCTAAATACAGATTTACTTAGTTTTTTACAACTTTCTTTCACAGTCTGTCAAGTAAGAACGTGACCGCTCGTATTCTTAAAAAAATGCGTGAAAATTTTTTGCCATTAATGTATTCTTTGGTGTGTTAACATGGGTGCAATTGCCTTAGTAAGTTATCCAATCGCCTCCTACATCAATAATCGCCTGACATCTTCGAAGGATGCTGTCGACGAGATTTTCTGCATACTACGGTAATAATCTCCAAATCTTTTGAATCTCACGAGACAACTGAGTCAGAGTCCTCTGAGCTTTCTCTTTACGAGCCACCAAACGTTTTCAATAGAGTTGGCGTCCGGCGATTGTGAGAGCTACTCTAGTATCTTATCCTGGGCCCAAGCGAGCCGCTTCGCGACGTGATTTTCTTCCAGACAGGGTTTCGGAATTTCGGAAGATATTCAAACCTAGTTTTCTTAATTTTGCCGCTCCTTGAAGTTTTTCGACTTTCGGAGTGACTTTGCCTACCGAGCCACATTTTGGCAAGTCGTCGACATTTTTCGTCTCGTTAAAACGACTTACCCACTTCTTCACAAACGATATTGACTTTTTAATATATTTAGCGGCCACGAAATATGTTATTTTAGGCCAACAATGAAAGACTGCCTCGAACCGACGCGCAACAAATGACTAATTTTGGATTTTACGTGATATCGACGGAAATTCGAAATCTACTGATACTTTTACTAAAATGCGCCGTAGACAAAGGTTCCCTCTACCAATCGCTAGGATCGCATCTACCAAAAATAAATTATCGCGGACACGTTCTTACTTGGCAGACTGTATGTCAGTTATAACTAGGAAAGGGCTGTGCAAGTTATGCTTAAACTTTTTATAAAAGTAGTAACGTAAAAAAAAAAACACTCCAAACCTAAAGTATAAAAAAGAAATTCATTAGTTAGAGTTTTCATACTCCAGAATTGGAAGAAAAGTAATAGGCATCGCTCAATCAAGAAAAGTTAGTAGCATATCTAATATCTATGCCACCGAATATATTCGTAATTTTTTATTACTTCATATTTATCTGTATACACAAATAAACAAATATAAAAGGTAATTCAATAATTGTTCTAAAAATTAAACGAATAACAGTATTTTGTTCATTCGTATTCGCACAAAAGCAACCTCCTAAAGTTCTCCAACTTGTTACTATTTAGAACATCCCCGTTTCCCTTGCTAACTTCAGCTTTATGCAGCTGAAACTTAGTCATCTTTACCGGCAAAGAAACTATGAAACTGCAACTTATCGTCGTCGAAACTGGAGAGAAGTGGCGGCGAGCCTTGATTAGGTAAGTAAATATTTTTTTTTTAGAAAATATAGATAACACAGGCCAACAAAAAAAATATTTGTAAAAAGTTTTTAAGCCAATCCAACTGTTATATATTTTTGGGTGCTGAAACCGTATCTGGTATCAGTTTTTTTGTACAACCCACAGTTCTGTCACAATATGACATCGATTAAATATGAAAATAGGGAAAATTAAATAACTAAATTATAAATAATTAAATAAAATAAAAAAATTTTAAAAAATAAATAGATGTTCTAGATTCCAATAAATGTTTTTCTTTCAGCCTAGAACCAAGTAATTCTGCCTTTTTCTTAGTCAAACCCAAATCTTGTGTAAACAACTGTGATTTTAAATTTTCTAGAGAACATTGAAACTCATCATCATCCGGCTTTCATTAAATTCGGGAGTGGACTGTAAAACGTCATCAATAGACTGAGGTGGCTCAGAGACAGGAAGTCCCGGTCCATGTCCTACCGGCCGATTAGCTAAAGTAAAGTTAGGATAGACAATTACTTTCTTATTTTTGGAGTTATTTCAGAAACATCAACGCAGCAAAAATAACAATCATTTGAATGATTTTCTTGCTCTCTCCATACCATAGGTACTGCAAATCTAAATGCTTTATTTTCTTTCTTATACCATTTCCTAAGATCCTCGACACAAACATAACATACTTTGTAAGGAGCCCAACATTTTTCTTGATTACCGATTTCTACACCAAAATATTCAAAGTATACTTATTTTACAAAGTCAGTATTCTTTCTTAAATGTTTTTTAACTACAAACTCACCACATATATAACAAAAAGTGTTGGGAGAGTTTTTACAACCACGATTAGCCATACTTTCAGTGTGAATTAAAGTACATGGGTTAAACACTGCAATGCGAGGTTATATTAACTGGAAGTAAACAAACAGCTGTAACATTTATCGGAACTGCCATCCTAATAAAATTTTATTTTACTGCCAACCTTATAAAATTCTGATTTTATTGCCAACCTAATAACATTCGAATGACAAAAAATAAACTTTTCACATTTGAATATTAAAATGTGAAAAATTGGTGAGTGATACGACTTTTTTATTATTATTTTCGGACTCAGAACACCAAAAAACATAGGAATCAGGTAAAATTATTAAAAAAGTTTTTTCATCGTTGGCCTGTGTAATTAATAAATTCAATTTCAAATTTTTTCGCTTATCCTTAAGCCATGATTATAAGAATATACCAGTCAACGTTTTAATATTAATATACTCTACAACTCTCCGCATATTTACAGTACGAGCAAAAATCTAGCGTGCACCGAAAATTAATCGAATTCATCTGCTAGTAACAAATCGGTCAAATTTATACTATTGTCCTAATGAAGTGCATAGTCTTTAACTAATAGAGAAAAAATTAAATAACATTATTAAAAGTTATTATTTTCTAAAAGCGGTTTGTATTACAAAACAGCAGTAGATATCTGTTTTTTTTTCTGACATTACATGGATGTAGCATAAAGTACCGTTTTGTATATCATCGAGGTCAAACAAGGTTTCAATTTACTCTACTGTGTTCTACTTTTCATTACCGCACTCACTGAAATTTGGATTCGGATGACGAACTTCCTATTCCTCTTTCGGAAATATCACTACAATATTCCTTAAATGAATAATAATATTTGGCGAACTTCTTCTTACGACGCCGTCATCTCACGAAAGTTGGCGATCCATATAGCTAAACGAACTTTACAAACTGCTGCTCGAAAAATATCACTCGAAACACATCCAAACCACCTTCTCATGTCCTTCAGCCAAGAATTCTGTTGTCTTTCGATCAATCGTTTGCCCTTTATTCTGTCTTCAATAATTAACCGTAGCAATCTGTACTTTGGGTCCCTCATTATATGTCCAAAGAATTGAGTTTTTCTTATTTTTATGATTGTTAGTAATTCCTTCATTTTGTTCATTCTTTCCAGTACTTCTGTGTTTTTTATTTTCTGTGCCCAGGAGATGCAAAGAAAGAGTCTATAAATGTACATTTCGAAAAATTCCAGTCGTTTCTCTGAGCCAGGGTCAAGGGTACAGAACTCACATACATACAATAGCACGGAGAATACATACACTCCCAGCATTCTCGTTCGGAGTTCGAGACTAAAACTTCTACGATGGAAAAATTTATTTATATTCATGTATTTTACTCAGGCCTGTTCAATTCGGGAATACATTTCCTTTCTTGGGTCCCACTTGTCATTTATATTGATTCCCAAATATTTAAACGTGGAGACCTGTTCTACGGTGTTGTCCCTGATTTCGAGGGATTCTTGGGGTAGATTTTTCTTTGTTATTATCTTTCGCTGACTATTATAACTCGATTGATCAGTTGGTGGAGATCTTTAATATTATTTGCTTATAGAATAGTGTCTCTATTTGGCGAACATGATTTTTTTTTTTGTTTAATGACAGATTACCTAAGGCGCGTATTTATAATCGACACTTACTTAGACAACAAGACATGCAATGGTTATCAGTCACAAGCTAGATTCCTTAAAATTTAAGGTCTAAAATAATTAATTTGTCGGGTTGGTGATGAAAACCTTTAATCCTTTCTGGTTTTGGCTCACTTTTTATGCGATATTCACTCGGTTGGTGTACTGTTTCCAGGTTATATGAATATATCAGCATCTTATCACCAGTAATTAGGTATTGGAAAGAGGAGTCACCCAAAGAAAAGATCTCCTTAGCAACCTCAACACGATTATGTTTTTCAAAAAAATTTAGTTGACTTGAAATGCAACTAGAGAACGGACGAGACAAGCCCAAACTGTTCCCCACAATCGATTGTATTGACCTCATTATTATTTCAGTAAGATCTACAGGATTTCTTATACTTAAATAATAAATACTGAGTACAAGATCCTTGATTTAGTTAATGTTTTCTCCTGTGGTTGCGGTGGATGGTAGTTCAGAAGCCATTTCGTCATCAACTGCTTCTATACTCTATTTAAATGATTTGTACCACTTGAAAACTTTTGATCTTACTATACAATCATCACCGCAATACTTGTCCTACATTTTTAACGTATGAAGTACAAGAATATTCGTTTCTTGGCATGATTAAACGAGGATTGGGTGAAAAAAAAAACGAAAACTGAAAAAAAAAATTAACATTTTTAAGTATAATTTTAAATTAAGTTACTTAAAAGTAAAGACACAACTCAAAGACAATTAAAAAAGTTTCTCGGTTCTGATAGGATTCGAATCCACGATCGCAGGATACACAACTACGCAGGTCATTTGTATAGATTACGTAATCCTTAGCGTATATTATAAAAACCCACCAACGGACGAAACAGGAAAAATTGTGGCCCCAAGATCGATGCCAGTGCACGTGACGTCATGATAATTAACATTGGTTCTTGACTAGGGTCGCGCGAAACGAAAAAACAGATTTCCGATTAGCAGGCCAAGGTAGGTTGGTACTGTGGCTTAATTGGCAAAGTGCAGGTGCGTATAACCTGACATCGCGGGTTTGAATCACACCGGCAAGTTGTATCTGTACCTTTAGGTGTTTTCCTGATTATTCATGATTTCGGTACTCTGAACCGACATCACTTACTTTTTCATTAAAGCTGAATTATATTAATTTAAATTACCTAGATGCCTTCTTCTTCCTATAAGACAAAGTCGGGTCATCTGTTTTTGAGCCTCTTGTGACATAGATGTCCAGGTTTTATGCCATCTTTTTGGTTGTCGACCGGGAGGTTGAAACATCTTAATCTCCTTTACTTTTAATAAATATTTTATTTATTAAATAGAAGCCGTTATTTGCCCTTTATTTATATCTTAATTTCTGAGAATGGATTGAGTGGATACTAATACTGAAAGAACTAAGGAAATTAGATATAAGCTAACTAATTTTTTTTCTGGTAGAGAATATGGATAACAGATAATTTTTGCACGTCTTTTGTAAATAGTCTCTATAGTTGTTTAAAACTCGGTTGTAATGTTTATTTTTTTTTGGGCACCATTCATTTTAGAATAAAATAAATAAAAATAATTTCAGCTCAAAAAATTAAAAAATACTGAAGAGTTATTTAGTTGTTAAAATAAGATTAATTTACGTACAACCGTTGCATCCTGAAAAAAAGAACAGGAGTTTACTGAGACACTACACATTTAAATAAAAAAGGGTATATTTATTAACAAAATAAAAATTCCAAACTTTATTACACTCCTAAAAATTACTTCTATCATCATCATCCTAGTTTCATTAGGGCTGCTAAACACTTTTTAACCCGAAATGCCTGAGGAGGAGCAGGATATTTCCGGGAAAGGAAAAAGCCTTAAACTTGAGAGCTAGAAACCATTACTGCACTACTACATCACTGAGAAAAAAAAAAAACACGCTCTGGCGTGCTGGAGTAGAAAGCCACTACGGCCTCATGGTCGAAAAAAAAGCCTCTACTGCTTCATGGTGGAAAAAAGCCACTACGGCATTCTGATGGAAAAAGCCACTACGGCCTCATGGTGGAAAAATCCTTAATAATTGCATCTGGCTGCTTAAATATCTTCGTCCCTTATCATTCAAAGTGACGTCTTTAAAATGGCCAACTTCCGGACGAAAAATTAATGCAAACTAAATAAGTCAAGTCGGCAACACGCGTTACACACTCTGCCGGTTTAAATTAAACTGCTCAAAAATTTAAAACACTGTTTTAAGCTACACTGCTCAAGAATTGAAATCACTGCGATTAATATAAAAATGTAATAAAATATAAATTATAGGGAGAAAAACAGTGACGTAACATGATGTTAAAATCTAGGAAAAAGTGGATGTTACTGGTTTTTCATCTTTTGCCCGTCTTGGCCAGCTATTAGTTGGCATCCTACTTACGTCATCCCTCCAATATCAACGTCTTGATCTGGCAAAACGGACGATGTCTTGAATCTTGAGTTCTTCTCCCATAGTTGTCCTTCGTACCTGGTATCTCAGGGTCATTCCTTTGATAGTGCGCAGTGTTGTTTTAGATGTTAGATATTTAGAGTTACCTAGACGCCTATTTTAAGAATATTCTGCACCATAGAGGGCGATTCATTTTTTAAAAAGTTGATATAATTCTATCGCAGTCTTAAGTTAGTTAGTTAGTTAGGTCTACTTTGAGGCGCCTTAACTGCTAGGGTTATTTTGCGCCATCGCAGTCTTAAGCATTAACAACAAAACACAAAACTGAGCACTAATATGTAGTAAAACATATATGAACGGTATCACATAAAAATTAAATGCTTTGTTTCGTTAAATTATTAAAAAAAAATGGTGAAAATTTTAAGCTCACTCCGTTCCCCTAATCTGGACAACTCGTAGTTAATCTAGTGGACCACGTAATTAGTGTATAGTTTTAACTTAGTATTCAAATTATGTTTACACTTCCCAAATTTTCGCGATAATGCGAATGGTATTAGATGCATAAGTCAATGAACCAAAACATAAATACAAGGATCTATGCAAATATATACAACCGAAATTTGAAGGAGAAGTATGAGTTGTACTAGACAGCGACTATCTTGGACATTTAATAAAATATCCAGAAACACTACACTATAACACCTAATTCACTAAATGAATTTAACTTTAAAACTGGTCACAATTAGAATTTTAAATTGACAAAAAAACAATAAGCCAACTAGAGTTACGAGACATATTCGAAAAGTAAGTCATAAAAAATATATATTCGTTAAAAAAAGTTTTTATTGACGGTTTTAGTTTCCTTTAAACCCACTTCACTTTTCCACATAATCTCCGTTCACTTCTAAGCACTTTTCGTAACGCTGAAACAGCTTCTTTAATCCCTCTGCATAGAAGTTCTCCGCCTGGAAATTGAACCAGTTGACAACGGTAGTCTTGAGTTCCTCATCGTCTTTAAACCGTTGTACACCAAGCCACTATTTCAAGTGCAATCGTTGATCAAATCGCAGTTTTTGACCCACTTGTTAAACGATTTTATCCGTCTTGCTACTGGGCTTGCCGCTCCGCTCTTCATCATGGACATTTGTGCGGCCGTTTTTGAAGTCTCAACACCATTGTTTAATCTTTCCTTCACTCATTACTCTAGGTTCTTAAACTAGGCACAACACCCGATAAATTTGAGCAGCTGTTGATCTTTTCACACACAAAAGTCGAATCACAGCACACTTCGCAACTGGTGAGAGCAACGATTTTCGCGGACATTTTTGTCTGCATTCACCGACAGGCAAACGACTACTAAATCAAAACAATAACTTCAGTGGCTTTGGAAATAATCAAGAGATGGCGCTGCATGTGTACAACTTTGTTCAATATTATAATATAAGCAAGCGGTCCTTACTTTTCCAATACTCCTCGTATAAAGGTGTCTAATGCAAGACCTGGAAAAACATTTAATTTACGAACGAAAAATTTCAGTCGAAATTCTTAAAACTATTAATTTTTTAACCGGTCGAAAGTGAAATATATCATCAATAATTTTTACGGGCAATTTTCAAAGATCCCTACAGCGGAGAAAAGAATGAAATGTAATCCGATTAATTAAAATATCGACAGACCAGTACTAAATATTAATGTCGACATGAATGAAAGACAACAATTTAACGAAAATTTAAATATCAAAAAAGCATCCAGCCCTGATAACACCAAGAATAGGGTGGTTATAAATCCGCCAGATAAAACACTAACAGACCCAACTACTAAAACTAACGTAACTTTGGTTAAGAGCTATTTTCCTAAAATATAGTGCTAAGATAATTCAATGCCCTAAAATAGGATGGGACAGATCGCTGATGGGTAGCTATCGTCCAATGAACCTTCTCTCAAATCTTAACAAAATTCTCATAAAAATAATATTACTACTATGTTATATCTGCATCAGGAATATTTTACCAAACAAACAATTTGAACTCAGATCGGACCATTGCACGATTCGTTCCATCACAAAACTGACATCAAATAATTTATTTAACTACAATGGAAGATTTTGTACAGAGGAAACTTTTTCTTCGATATAAGCTAAGCGTTTGATAAGGTTTCGCATAATTCTGTCTGTGTATCAAGCGCTTACCATTTCATTTTCAATGTTCCATACGGAACACTTATAAAATCACTTCGGTATCTGTCTGTCTGTTCATTTGTCACATCCCATTTTCTCCGACACTCCGACATTGAAATTTGAAATTTGGCACTAATATAGTAATTGATGGCCTCATCAGAGCCGTGTAGTTTGAAAAGTTTAATTTTGACTTAAAAGTGTTAGTCTTGGGGGGTAAAATTGGAAATGAAAAAAAATTGTTTACCAGGTCATCGAGTGGGATGTCAAATGAAAGCTTGTAAAAATACGAATTCAACAATATATAATGTAATATTTGCGCACAATTTTCTTTATATTATTTTTTAAAAATTGCGAAAAATCGCTTTTAATCATAACTTTTTTATACCATTCTGTATGATATTAGTGTTCCGTACGGAACACTTATAAGATGACTTCGGTGTCTGTCTGTCTGTCGCACCCGATTTTCTCCGAAACTATTTGTCATAGAAAGTTAAAATTTGGTAATAATATAGCAATTGATGGCCTCATCAAAGCCGTGTAGTTTTGAAAGTCAAATTTTGACTTAAGAGGTTAGTTTTGGGGGGTAAAATCGGAAGTGAAAAAAAAAATTTTTTGAGTAGATCATCGAGTGTGGTGTCAAATGAAAGCTTGTGAAAACACGAGTAAAAAATAGATATATAATGTAATACTTGGGCACACTTTTCTTTGTATTATTTTTAAAAAATCGCGAAATATCGCTGTCCCCCACCTTATCTCGAAAAGTACTGATCAAAAAATTTTGAAAAAGTTCTGGAATATTCTCCAGGGGGTGTAGATTGAACGAAAATTATCACGAATGCATTATCTTTAATAATTTATCTGGTATATAAAAAAAACAAAAATTTCAAGATCATCAATTTTCAGTAAAGATTGGAAACAAACTTTGTTGAAAACTCATTTGGGGTGTGTTTTGTGAAGTCACTGATCATTTTATACCACCGTAACAACATTTCTTATTTTAAAAGCAATCAACGTACGGAACACTAATTGTGCAAGTTCAACTTGCACTTGACCGGTTATTTAAATTAATATTCGTATTTTTCGCCTTCCTCTGTCTAAAAAAGCTCTTTTGGTAAATGTTGCTCCGAGTAACAGTTTCTGAGATAGTGGGATGTTTTATTTATCAATTGGTGGATAATCTTATAAAAAAGTTATCACAATTTAAAAATATGCACAGTGCATTAAGTGGCGCCCCCTACAACTTACAACAAAACTGTGAGCTGATTTCGATTTCTCATGTCAGAAAACCTCTTAGCACCGAATCTTGTATAAATAGTACAATTATTAAGAAAGCTACTTAAGAAAAACTAAAATAAAAGTATAACTTTGACACCCTGTATTTCAAAAATGACGAATTTTTGGATGGTCATATTTTCATCACAGAAATCGACAGTAGCTCTATGTACACGGAATAATGGGACACCCTGTATGTAGATTTGCAATAATAACAGTTTTAATTGCCGAGGAGAATCTTTTTGTTGGTTACTTATTTTCATAAATACAAATAAAAAATATCAGTCAGCTGATTGGTACCTTAAAGTTTTAGGCGCAGTTGTAATTTCAACAAGGGTTATTCGGACATCCCTGGTCTTTATATTTAATAAATATTTTGTGTGACACAGTAATTAAAGTTCAAGACCAAATTGAGAAATCTTAAATAAGGAAGATAACCGCATAGAAAAGCATAACGAGACAATACTCCAACACATCAACAGTCAACTGATCAACGCCAAGACCATAACCCCAAATAGGGCGGAACCAATGCCAACCAATCACCACTACAATGTACGGCACGAGAACGTATAAAAAGCTCGCACAGCCCAGAAACTCCTGGCAAAACATCTGCGGCTACCAAATTAAAACAAAACTGATCAACGGATATACTCCCGGAAAATATAAAATTCAATTCTGTCTATCTGTATCTCCAGTTATAGCTCGAATAATTCAAGTTTAATGCGATTTACTTTCACGGGTAAGTACAAGGGCTCTTTTTAGGTGTCTCACCTAATTCACTACTTTCCTATTCTCCGGTCTGTCAAGTAAGAACGTGCCCATTCATATTCTTGAAAAAATGTGTTTCGACAAAATTTTTTGCTATCAATGTATTCTTTGGTGTGCTAACGACGACGCAATTATCTTAGTAAGTTGTCCAGTCGCCTGGCATCTTCGAGGCATGCTGTCGACGAGATTTTCTGCATACTCTGCAAATTTTTCGAATCTCGCGAAACAACTCAGTCAAAGTCCTCAGAGTCCTTCCTTTGAGCTTTCTCTTTACAAGGGATCAAACGTTTTCAATAGGGTTGGCGTCCGGCGATTGTGGGCACATTCAAACCCGATTTTCTCAATTTTGCCGCTCCTTGACGCAGTGTCAATTTCGAGTCCCATGAAAACAAAGACACGATTCGCTTTTCAACATTCGAAGTGACTTTACCTACCGAGCTACATTTTGGCAAGTCGTCGACATTTTTCGTCTCGTTAAAGTGATTTACCCACTTCTTCACAAACGATACCGACTTTTTAATATATTTAGCGGCCGCGGAATGTATCATTTTAAGCCCCTTTAGATGAGAATAAAGAAAGACTCCCTCGAACCGACGCACAAACAAGTGACTCATTTTGGATTTTACATAATTTCGACAAAAGTTCAGTATCGACTGATATCTTTACTTTGTAGACAAAGATTCCCTCTACCGATTTTTTGTTGAATCACTAGAATCGCTTCTAACAAAAATGAATTATAACAGACACGTTCTTACTTGACAGACTGTACATACCACGAAAATTCTTTCTGTGCTAAACTTAATTTTTAGTGTTCCGTACGGAACACTTATAAGATGACTTCGGTGTCTATCTGTCTGTCCGTCCGTCTGTCTGTCTGTCACACCCGATTTTCTCCGAAACTATTTGTCATAGAAAGTTGAAATTTGGTAATAATATAGGAATTGGTGGTCTCATCAGAGCCGTGTAGTTTTGAAAGTTAAATTTTGACTTAAGGGGTTAGTTTTGGGGAGTAAAATCGGAAGTGAAAAAAAAATTTTTTTACTAGGTCATCGAGTTAGGTGTCAAATGAAAGCTTGTGAAAACACGAGTAAAATATATATATATATATATATATATATATATATATATATAATATAAAAAACTTGCGCACACTTTTCTTTGTATTATTTTTCAAAAATCGCTCTCCCACCTTATCTCGAAAAGCACTGATTAAAAAATTTTGAAAAAATTCTGGAATATTCTCCACGGGGTGTAGATTGAACGGAAATTATCACAAATGCATTATCTTTAATAATTTATCTGGTATATGAAAAAAAAATCAAGGTCATCAGTTTTCAGTAAAGATTGGGTACAAACTTTATTGAAAACTCATTTGGGGTGTGTTTTGTTAAATCATTGATCATTTTACACCACCGTAACAATTTTTTTTATTTTAAAAGCAATCAACGTACGGAACACTAATTGTGCAATTTCAACTTGCACTTGACCGGTTATTTATGTGAAAACTAAATATGATAACACAATATTTGCCACTTGACAAATTTGGCAGATTACAAAAGCTACTAGAATTTTTTTTAAATGGCACTCTCTACATACGAGCACCCATTTTTACAATTATTTTTCTTTTAAATTGGTACAGAAGCAACAAAACTCTCAGAAAAATAGTATGGAACGATTTTCTTCTTAAAGTTATTAAAACCTGTTACATAATGCTATATCTATGAAGCTATTTCGGGATTGATTACAGGAATGTAGAAAAAAAAAATATATTGCAACATCTATGAAAATGGGGAGACGTCAAGTGCATCAACTATTTCTAAACCTAACATCAACGTTTTCGTAGAAAATTACTAATGCAACTCTTGTTACCAACACGCATATAATGAAGAAGAGCATAATTAGGTCTAGAAGGGACATAGACACACTGGTCAACACTAGTCATGCCACACGAACTTTAATAGCAAATACTGTTTTAGCTAACTACCCTCATTATTAAACTGCAGTTGTTTTATTTCAATTAGCCTCAGTTTTCTTGTGATACGGTACTACTTATAACTAGTACTACGGCAATAAAAGCAAAGGAACGTTCGCGAAGAAATAGTCATAGAACTATTTGTCAGTGATTTCATCAAAATATTGTGATTTATTAACTGCGTTAACATGTCGAGAAAGTGTAGTAACGATCCTAACTCTTTTTGTTATGTCTGTGGTGAACTGACTTTCAAAAAACAAAGACGAAATTTCACAAAACTAGTCTTGGAGAGTTATCACCGCTATTTTGGTTTCGCTGTGGCCCAACAAGACAAATCCTAAGCCCCTCATATTTGTTGCATAACGTGTGTGAAGAATTTAACCGATTGGAAGAAAGGGTCCCGTCATACGCCGTTTGCTGTACCCATGATTTAGACCGAACCAAGAGATCACATTTCGGACTGCTATTTTTGTCTTACTGACGTAAATGGTATAAATTTCAAGAAAAAACACACAGTTATTTACTCTAATTTACCTTCAGCCATGAAACCAGCCCCTCATAGTGAAAATTTGCCTATACCAGTTGCATCTGCGTCTGTTGAGATTGACGATACACAAATCCTCTACTTCAAGCCAATGTGTTGATGAGGACGATGACTCTGAGTTTGAAGAAATTCTAACCAAGCCACACTTGATAACTCAAGGAGACCTAAACGATTTGGTTCGCGATTTAAATTTGTCAAAAAAGCAGTCAGAACTATTAGGATCTCGATTAAAAGGATGGAATTTGCTACATCATGAAACTAAAATCAGCTATTTTCGAAATCGTGAACCCAAATATGTTGGCAGATTACTGCTGGACAATCAAAAGGGACCAACCAGGATCTAAATTTGTTAGAAAATCGCAACTTCATAATAAAACTTTTTTACATTTTTGGTTTAGGAGGTTATTGTTTTTTGAAATATTTTAAATTACTTGAGAGAATAAAATTCTTAGCAAACAGATTTTTTTTTAATGTTTGTTTTTAGTGCCAGCCACCTATTAAAGTAAAAAATATCATAAAAGTCCATGTGGCACGACAAAGTTACAATTTTGTTTACCAGTGTAATTAGTATAAATTATACAGTTTATAGTGGTAGATAGATAAATAGATATTGGTGGTTCTGGGACTTTTATTGTCTTTTATTAAATCAAGGATGAAAATTTGTATAATCCGCGCGGGAGGAGCTCCCGGTACATGTTATAAAATAAATTTATACAACTAACTGCGTCTAAAATTATACTAACCATTGTGTTTATTGGTTTTAAAATTCCTAGCTAATATGTTCTATTACTTTTTTATGAATTTACACTGGCGAAGGTTAAATAAAATCTCATGGTTGACCGAAATAATTTTTATTAATGGGGGAAATTTAGCTACCGAAATCCGTTAACTGTTAAAATCAAAAATTTGATAAATGGTAACTACAGTTAAAATTTTTGGCTCTCCTTTTGAAACAGTATTTACTGTTCACAACAATGCGTGTATTTAAAATTTTAAATATATAAGTTCAGATATTTTTACATTTCAAAAACTTGCTGGGAGCGCTTGCAAAAACTCACTATTCTGAGTTAATGAAAGTTCAAGATCACCGCCAGATAACAAACACTGTTTTTCGTGACGCCAATACTTCAAAATAAACATGAAAATACGCATTAAAAAAGCACTCTATTAAAGAAATATAGATTATTACGTCATTACTTAATTATAATAATTAAAGAATAAATACTTTCAAAAGTTTATAGTCTCTCTACAGTAGCGTTGTTGACAGTGGCGTGTCGTCTGGTAGACCTCGTTCCTCCTTTAGCATTGCTGCCCTTTAATCTTTGCTTTCTTTGCCTTTGTATATTTCCTAGATTTCTGTATGTTTTATTTCGCCATTTTCAAGGTAATCCTTAAATTAAATACAATTCGAAAGAATGAAGTTTTTTCGTTGGTGTATACAACTTGTTTCCTCTAATGTAGCGGTCAGCAAGCTGCGGCCCGCAACTGTTTTGTAAATAAAGGTCGTATCATTCGTTACGATATCTCATTATTTTTCCATTGCATTGTCCACCAAGAAGTGTTAAGCCGGGTTTCCACCAAACAGACAGTTTAAAAAAACAGTTCTCTTTTCAATAAACAAAACAAAACATGTTTTGTTAGTGTTTGTTCTCTTTTTCTCATTTTGTTTAGTCCCGCAAGTATGTCCTTCAACGACTGTGGTTCGTTTTTAGTTAATGGCCAATACAGAAAAAAAACAAAGGTATTGGGTTAGTTATCTATTAAGAAGGGGAGTTAATTACGGCACAGAAGAATTATTGGCTGACTTAAGCATTGATAATGTTGTGTTAAATAGAGAATTGAGATCTTCCTGCTACAATTTTACCAGAATGTCAAGTACCAATTTTGAATTGTTAATTAATTTGTTAGGACCTAAAATCGCAAAGAAAAATACAAATTACCGGAACACAATTTCGGTGAACAATCGCCTGACAGTAACTTTGGGGTACTTAGCCACTGGGGACAGTTTTCAATCATTAAAATATTTATTCAATTCAGTTTCAAATTCTTCTGTATCACGAATCATACCGGATATATGTGAGGCCCTGTATGACGGTCTTCAACATTATATCAAGGTAAGCCTTCCATTCCTCGGTTTATTCTTGTCATACAAAAAACTCATGGCATCATATCCAAATCATTTTGAAACTAACGGGTGTCCAGCCCTAGACTTTTTCATACTTTTATACTTCCTTCTTTCCCTGTTGTAGGTACTGACTGAACAAGTTTTTGATATTTCGATCGATTTCATCACTGCTAGTTTCAAAAGTATTACCAATTTCCTTGAGTGAATCTTGTTTTTATTTTTATTCTTATAATCTATACATTTTGAGTCCCACAAGTTAGTATGTTGATAATACATTTCAATTCGATTGCTGCACTGATTTTTAGTACACTGCTTTTTGGAATTCATGGCCTAAAAATGAATTAAAATTACAGTTTTGGTAAATCTGTTGTACAGTCAACTCTTTTAATCGTAGCAGCATTGTAACTAAATGTATATATGTAATTGAATAAAAAGTTGAACAAAATAAATATAAAACATCGTACTTACGTTAAGTGTTGACAAACTCTTCATAAATCGCATACAGTTGATAAAAACTTGATAACTAGTTGAAAGAGTAGAGTACAAATGTCGCAGAGAATAAAACTACACCATTCAGGTGTTCCAACCAAACCGACTAAAAAACACGAACAAATTTGTTTTCTTTTGATGTACCGACTCGAGATGGGAAAGTGTTTTGTTTACTAAAAACGCTGTTTTCCGACAAACATGTTTTCGGAACTGTTCATTTTTTACAAAACATGGCCCTTTTTGTTGAGAAAAACAGTTTTTGTTTGTGTTTCGTGCTATGTCCGTTTGGTGGAAATCCGACTTTATGCTGCAAAGTTCTTGCATGGAAAGAATTAATGGGCATCGTGATATCCACTGTAAACTACATCAGAAAAAATAGGTAGGCACATCGGCAATTTCAACAGTTTCTGTCAGATATGGAAACAGATCACCGAAATATCCTTTATTATTCTGAAGGGAGATGGTTAAGTAGAGATGCAGTACTGAAAAAAACACTTTTATGGTCGAAAAAGGCAAATCTGTTCCAGAACTTACAGATCCTCAATGGTTAATAGATCTTAACTCATGAGTTAGATATGCTAAATATAAGGCTACAAGGAAAAAACAAATTAATATCTGATATGCACACAGACGTAAAGGCATTCCAAATGAAAAGCAAGCTCTTCATAAAACATATCGATGAGGAAACGCTGGACCATTTCCCGAATTTTAAAAAAGCTTTCAAAGAAGTAGTAACAAATTTTAATTGGAAAAATTATAAAATGAAATGCATGTTAATGCAGCTACAAAATCAGTTCAACAGATTTTGTGACTTCGAGAAATTTTCTGGCATACTGAAGATTTTTGCAAACCCTTTTTTATGTGATATTGAGGACGTACCGAGTATTTTACAAATGAATGTGATTGATCTTCAATCTAATGACACTCTCAAAAACTCCTTCTATGAAATCAATGATCTTGTTAAATTTTATGGCAGTTTGCCATCTAATTTTGACGAATTGAAAAGATTTGCTCAGCAGTTAATTACAATTTTTGGCAGCTCTTACTTATTCGAACAAACTTTTTCAATTCTCAATTACAGAAAAAATAAAAATTGTTCTCGTCCCACAGATGAGCATCTGAGTGTCATTCTACGAATTTCTACGACAGACATGAAAGCAAACATTCTACAAATAGCCAGTCAAATACAGATTAAATTTTGATTTTTTCTGATTTTCTTTTTGTCATTGTTCCTACTTATTATTAAAATTTAAATAAAATAATGATGAATAAAATGTAAAAGTAAATATTTGTGTTTTTGCATTTTTAATATCATCGACATTAACAAAATGATTAACTACGTGGCCCGCTTTTAGTTCATTTTGCCACTATGTGGCCCTTGCCTCCTAAAAGGTTGCCGACCGCTGCTCTAATGTTAAATTTTAATGTTACCGATTGTAAGGCATGAATATTACGACGCGTATTCGAAAAGTAAGGGCCGCTTGCTTATATGTATATATAAATAATGAACAAAGCTGTACACATGCAGTGCCATCTATTGATTGTTTCCAAAGCCACTGAAGTTATTGTTGTGATTCAGTGGTCATTTGCCTGTCGGCGAATGCAGACAACAACGTTCGCTGTGATTCGATTTTTGTATGCAAAAGGATCATCAGCTGCTCAAATTTATCGAGAGTTATGCCTAGTTTATAGAGCTACAGTAATAAGTGAATAAAAGGTTAGACAATGGTGTCGAGACTTCAAAAATGGCTGCACAAATGTGCACGATGAAGAGCGGAGTGGCAGGACCGGTATCCAGACCGATGAAATCATTCAACAAGTGGACGATTGCACTTGAAACAGTGGCTTGGTGGACAACGGTTTAAAGACGATGAGGAATTCAAGACCGCCGTTGTCAACTGGTTCAATTCCCATGCGGAGGGAATAAAGAAGCTGGTGCCGCGTTACGAAAAGTGCTTAGAAGTGAACGGAGATTATGTGGAAAAGTGAACTAGGTTTATAGGAAACTAAAACCGACAGTAAAATTTTTTTCTAACGAATGAATTTTTTTATGACCAAACGGCCTTTACTTTTCGAATACACCTCGTATTAATGCAAGATTGCAGAAGGTTTCTCTATTTATATGGCTAACGTTATAATCTAAATTTATCGACCATCCAAGGGACTTGGCAAAATGAAACCATAGGAAAGTAGCTACTATACCATCTATTAAAGTCATATATTTCAAGAAAAAGGACAGACCGCCAACCAAAAACATTTTATATGCAAAGGGCGATTAAGTATATGATTCATCGAATCGTCAAGTACAAAACAGTAGATTAAATTGCAATCCTGCCCGGCCTTAAACGCGTCATGATATCGTGCAGTAAGTTGCTTTACACTACGTCCACGCAACGCCGCAAAAAAAAACTGCAATACTGAATCACCATCTGCTGTTTGGTAATACTAACCGCTCTGGATATCGTAGCCACTTGTATTTATTAAGAACTGGATATATAGAGCTCAGAAATAGCTCGATTTTGTTACGTCTTTGAAAGAGTTTGCAGATTCGACCCAATAAATTTTTTAGAGTGTAGTACCCAAACATTGAGCTTCTTTTTGTAGCCAGCTTTCTCTGAATATTTTAAAGCCATTCCTTGGCAATGTCGTGACTACTTACATGTCGGTCTTTCTCAACTTTTGCCAAAATGCTATCAACTTTTTCTGTCGTTGGTCAAAATTATCAGAACTAAAGCGACTGAAACATCTTTTGGCGGTTGGTTTTGATGTCGTATCTTGACTATAAATAGCACAAATTTCTTTATAGACTTGCGCAACATTTGTGCGTAAAATATAGCAAACATTTGCAGAAATTTTACTCATCTTCAATGCTCTAAATTACATCTGAATAAAGGAATTACAGAAGTTTTTGCATATCGAGTACTGTCAACTATCAGCTTCCAACTGACGCTAAGTATGATCCTATACGAGTTATACGAGGGCCGTCTTTTAATTTTTTATAAACGACCACTAGATGGCGCTATTGAGATGTGACATTACCATTGTTGTAAAATTTGACATTTGTTATTGTTAAAAGAGTGGCAGTTCAGAAATTGGCCAAGTAGTTTATTTCCAGTGAGCGTAAAAAAACTGTTCTGCGAACAAATGGAAATTTCACGTGGCGATTTTCGTTGGATGATTTTTTACAATTTTAGTAAAGAGCTAACTCAACAACAATGCTTCGAATCGCTGTGTTCAACTTTTGGTAATGAATCACCATCAGAAAAGACTACTGACAATTGGTTTGCAGAATTTCGTCATCGTCGCACATTGGAGCCAAATCGCAAAATCCTGGTCAAAAGTATTGATATTTTGGTCTGAAAATTTGCATATGGAAGTTTTTGTGGTTGCTGATAACAAATTCGGTGGAGAAAATTAAAAACATAATGGTTGCTTCAATATGGCGGAGTTGTGTACCACAAAAGTACTATTTTTAGCGACATTGGGTTTTTTCGTAGCACACGATGATTATTAGCTCGATTTTCTATAAAAACAAAATGGTGGCCTCGAAATAACTGACTCAACTGTAAAAAAAAATAATCCAGAACGTCGTAAATGAAGTTATTTGTGTTTTAGTAATGATCAATTTGGATTTTTCATGCATTGAAGGATCAAAAATAATAACCCATTATATTATTCAAAAACACGTTTATTAACTTCAATCACTGACTGTTATTATCAACTTAAATACTGTCCTACAACTATTATTTACTAAGATTATCGACTAAAATCTAATCACTATCGGACGAATTAACGGTATTAGTATCGCTATCATCGTTTGTGCACTGCATTGTCGAAGTTTTCACATGTTCTAATTTTATTGCTGGTAGCTAGACCAATTCTATTGCATCAGGCAAGAACGTCTCCGTGTTTTTCAAAGGCAATTTACGCAAACCGGAAATCACAGGGTAAGACGTTATTAAAAGTCTATAAAAAACATCCTCTATAGTTTTTACTCTACTGCACTTTCGTGAATATTATTCGCAGAATTTTTTGATCAATTTGTTATAGGCTTCTTGGGCTTCTTGAACTTTCTCATACGATGGATACATTTTACAATTATTATCAAGGCACATAGATCGTATACCATAATACTGACTCCTAGATAATTTATTTTCAATCAATAAAAAGAGAACGGCAGCACTTAAAAGGGTTTTTTCGGATTGGATCATTAACGATTTTCTGTAACTTGAAGCTTTTGTAGGGGTTCCGGTCAAAATGTCCTACACAACTTTCGCTGCATCGAATTTTCCGTCTGCTCGAAGTTGCATTTATATAGCGAAACCCAACACATCATATCTGAGCTCCTGACGAATTTTTTCTGTCTTTTTTCTTTTAGTCCGTTCACTCGATTCTTGGAAAGTCAGCGATGGGCGGCCGAAATTATCATCATTACACATACCTGCTAATGAATTTTCGTCTGGGAAAGACACCATGACGTTCGGCCAATTTGCGTACTTTTCAAAGAATATTTTTTCCATTCTATGGACTTGCTTCCACTTTTCTCGGAATTTTGGTATCAATTTTCCGAGATCCGTTTTGATAGTTTCGGGTAACTTATATAGCCTGTGAAATTTTTTCACAGACAGATTTTTTTCTATGGTTTCATAGCACTCATTATTCTTGACTAGTTGGCCTTTTATCAAAATGAATAAGTCTTTTCTCGACAGAGTACCTTCTCCACCATCTTGCTTGGTTCCTGAAACATTACGTTAACAAAAACATCAGAAACAATTCATAAAAAACTTGTAACATATTTTTTTAAACGTGTCAAATATTTTGAATAATCCTTATTGTTTTCGTTTAATTTTAATTATTCAGATTATCCTTTATCAAATTTATTTATTTCCAGATTCCCAGATGTTTTCCCAAAAATTTAAGTTTCTTAAAATTTTTCATATTTCAAAATTATTTTTAAACCCCCTCCTCTCGAAATTTTTTTGCGTCCGTCCGTACAAAAAACAAGTAACCATACACCCACAAAAAAATAACGAGAAGTTTATGTTTCCATTAACTATAAATTTTAACGTTATATTATGGACGAGTGCATTATGCACGCGATTCGAAGCAAATTTTTATAATTTTCCACAAAACCTTGTACATCAGCCAAATATACAGCTATCTGCAGCTAGTTTTTTAATATGTTTTAGAAAAATCTATTCCGAATATCAGGGTTGAAATTACTTGTTGGGGACTTGCGGGGGTTTTTGCTTATTACTTATTAATTACTTCTTATTTTTACTTATTGGTGCGACCCCTCCTTCGATTTTTTTTATTGCATTATACATTGGCAATTATTACAGTGCGCATTCCATAATTTGTTACACATTTAGCATTGATGGATATTTTATTTCATGATTTTTTAAAAAATGCTACGGATCTAAAAATAGTACCTACGATCAGGAGGGCAGTCCATTTTTCAGAAACACAATCGGTTGATAATAGAGAAAAATATGCACTTTCTAGCCCGACCTTTTTTTTCAACGTAACAGTCGTACGATGTTGCTCCCGAGACGTTCAGTATGAAAATGATCTGCCCAGGTAGGTGCAAATACCTGCGCTTTGTCGTGGATGGCATACAACGCTAGACACCTCAGTAGAACTATTCTGACCATTAAAGGTCGATATGGCACAACTTGATTCATCGACTTTTGACCAGGATTTTGCGCTTTGGCCCCTATGTGCGTCATTCTTCCGTCAGCGATAAATTTCGTGAAGGTCGACCAAAATGAATTATTGTTCTAAAAAACATCGGTGCTGTACGCAACATGATTGAAGAGGATCCTTAGGCATATCGAGGACTGCAGTACATTCGATTTTGCATGAATATTTAGCTGTGAAAAAAATCTGTTCCCGATGGATTCCGCATAATTTGACTGAAACTCAAAAACAGGCTCGTGTCAGTTGGTGTAAGAATTTGCTCAAAAAATTCGACCAAGGACATGCAAAATCCGTGTACACCATCGTAACAGGAGATGAAACTTGGATATATTCGAACGAGCCGGAAACTAAGCAACAATCAAATGTTTGGGTGTTCCAAGATGAACCAAATCTAACAAAAGTGGTTCTTTCGCGAAACACTTCCAAGAAAATAATCGCTTGTTTCTTTGGTTATACTGGACATGTTGCAACCAGTGCTTTAGAGGATCGAAGAATCGTTAATGATGAATGGTATATAACGATTTATTTGCCAGAAGTCATCGATGAAATCAAGGAAAACAACCGAAGACGTTGCATCATTCTTCATCGAATTAATGTCTCATTTTTTTTTTATGGGTCTAGCACACGTGCTGCAGGGAAGTCCCTAAAGCGCTCCAGGAGCTGCATGTGTGCGGAAAAAGCGATTCACGTTGTTCTTGAATCGCTGTAAATTGTACTCGGTGGGAAACACAGCGCTGGGCAAATTATTCCAAAGGGATGACGTTCTCCATATAAAAGACTGCTTGAAAAGCGTTGTACGCGGAGTAACAAGCTGAACCTCATACGGATGTGAAGCACCAGCGCGACGTGTATTTCTAACATGCACCGTTTTGGGAGGAATTAAGCGGGCTACATCCTTCGAAGACTTTCCATGAAAAGACTTGTAGAACAGATTCAAGTCGCCAACCGTTCTTCGATGTTCCAGCGAATCAAGGCCGCCGGTCAATTCCGGGTCTCCAGTCAGACGGACAGCTGTTCTCTGAACAGAATCCAACAAATGCAGTTTATGTTCGGGAGCGGGAGCTTTGTAAAAAATTAACAGTTGTTGTGGGGTGTAAAGCTTTCTGGTTCGAAATAATATTCATATGCCAGAATATATTTGCTCCCAAACTAACGCCCAACAAATTGAGCGACGATGCTAGGGGAATGGAGTGCCCCGACATAATTATGTCGGGTTCAGCAACGTTAACTTTTTTAGAAAAAACTGCCGCCTGCGTTAAATTCCACTTGGATACTGTCACCCCAAGATAGAATTTCTTCCAGGTCTTTGTTAAGTTGAACGACCTCCTGGTATCTACGGATATTCGCCTGAGCAGCCGAAGTCCGAGCGTTCAAGGTGAATGAAGAGACAAGCGTACTGTCATCTGCAAAGCTGTAGATTGGATTCCCGGTCTTTTCCAGCAGATCGTTAATGTAAATGAGAAAGAGAGTAGGAGACAGTATGGAGCCCTGGGGCACACCGGCGTTGATAATGAAGGTGTTAGAAAAAAATCCGTCGACCGCCACTCGTAAAGAACGCTCTCTGAGGGAACATGAGAGCCACAAACAGAACCTTTCAGACATACCATAAGAGCGTAACTTAGCCAACAGTCCATCGTGCCAAACACGGTCGAATGCCTTGGATATGTCAAGAGCAACCGCTCGAGACCCTCCAAAGTGCTCAATTGCGCTGTTCCAAACATGTGTTACATAAGTCAGAAGATCTCCTGTTGATCTATGTTTACGAAAACCATATTTGTGATCGCTAATAATATTGAATCGTTCAAGATATTTTAGAAGATGCTCATTGACAACCTTTTCCCCGTACATTGCCCGTATTCACCTGATTTATTACTTAACGACTTCTTTTTGTTTCCGAATGTCTAAACAAAAAATGCGATTTTCATCACCTCAAGAAGCGGACGAATCCTTCCTAAACCATGTTTTTGAGGTACTTCACAGTGGACAAAATGTTTCGAGAATTGGATCGAACGCATGCAAAAGTAAATAAATCTTAGAGTCGAATATTTTGAGAAACAATAAAACGATTCGTACCAAATTTTTTTTTTCTTTCATTATTTTTGCAAAAACTTAAAAGGTAGCCCTCGTATTAACTGAAATATATGACATTAAAGCTATCTAACCTCAATATTTTTCAACCCTTTATATATCCAACATCCCATTATTAAAAATGCAGCCAATTTATTGAATTTCATTAATTATTTCCTATTGGTATATTACAATCAGGTGTAGATAAGATAATATCCCGTGGACAAACCATGCTTGATTTTTTAGTAATCTAGTCCAACTTCTACTACGTGCACGGATAAAAAACAAAGCATTGGTTTTTTTTTCGAAATAGAACACAATTTACATCATTTATTACCAGTGAAAATTTTAAAATATTATTTTACGTTATCTTGTCACATTAGTTGTGTTTTATTATATATTAGGTGATAACGTAAATACGACAAAAATGACGCTTAGAACAGAATTTTCAAATGCAGTGATAAACAATAGTGAAGCGACAAACTATGCTAGAAATCCTGATAAGAAAGGAATTTACAGTGTTTATGCAGGTTATATTGAAGAACCAAAAAAATATTTTACTGTGGGAATACATCGAAAAAACTACTGAGTAAGTTAAATGCGTACTTTTCAATAGTCTAAGTCCAATAAAATAATTAACTGAATATAAAATCTCACAATGATCGATAGAACTAAAATAACCTTGCCCAATGTCCGACTCCTGTGAATTTCTAAATATTTTCAAGGTATTCCCATACTAAGAGACAATGTGTTTTTTTTGTCTCAACTAAAAATCGACTTTCTATTGTTAGTTGACCACCTGACTGATTTAGCAGTCTTATTCCTGATTAAAGTTCTGCATTACTTCTAGCATACAAGGAACATAAGTGAATGAGGCGGAACATAATAGAATAAAATAAAAATTTATTATTAACAAATCTAAAATAGTTAGACAATTTACTATCTATTAAGATTAATTTAATTCTAATTAAGTATCATCTATCTTTATCTACATTAATAATTATCGGTTTTTATATAATACATACATAATAAATGAGGTCAATTTTGATAATAACCTGGATTGTTGCAATAACACACTTAAAACTGACAATTTTCTTTTATTACAAATACAGTCGACACTGTTTATAGCGAAACTCTATATAGTGAAAAACTCTTTATAGTGCAATTTTTTCAAGACCTAGAATATTTTAATGAAATTTCATGTAAAAACCCCTGCATATAGTGAATCTGTAAAATAGTAACACTCTATATAATAAAATTTTTACCGGAATTTTATGTATAAATTTTTATGCATTTATTGAGATCTTGGCCATTTCGGGTTTCCCATTTTTATCTAACATTAGCACGAATTCCATTTTTATGACGCATTCTTTTGAAAAGGTTCTTAACGCGTTTATAACGCCTAATGGTTGGCAATAAATCAGGTAGATTTCTGTGAGAAACCCGGAGAATAACCCATTTTATAGAAACCCGGGGAAAAAAACCCATTTTATAGTCGAGGCCTAGTAATTCGCAAATTCAGGTTCAGTTTCTTTTTGTTTAAGAATCAAGTAAGATGTCCAAGCGAATGTGTTTAAGTTTAGCTGAGAAAAATTAAAATTTGAAGGAAGTTGATAAAGGCTGCAAAAAAATTGATGTTGCTGCAAAATTTGGTGTTTCTCCAAGTTGCGTCTCTCTGATAATAAAAAGTCGCGACAGTATCATCAAGAAACCTAGTGTTCCAAGCAGTCGAAAACGATTACGGGTGAGTACTTACGAGGATGTAAATGAAGCAGTTTTACGATGGTTTCAAGTGGCCCGTACGCATCAAAACGTACCAATATCGGGAAATTTAATAAAGCAAAAGGCTCTACAATTTGCTAAAGAATTTAACTGCGTTAATTTTCAAGCTAGTGAAGGGTGGTTGAGTGCTTGGAAGACTCGCAATTTAATTGTTTTCAAGACGGTCTCTGGCGAGAGTGCAAGCGTTAGTCAGGAGGACTGTGACATTTGGACTGAAACTGTTTTAAGTGCATTGAAAAAGTACGAGCTAAAAAACGTTTTCAATTGTGATGAAACCGGTTTGTTTTTTAAATGTTTGCCAAATAAAACTTTTGCTTTTAAAAGTGATAAATGTTTTGGTGTTAAAACAAGTAAAGAAAGGGTGACACTTATGGTTGAAGCAAACATGGATGGCTCAGAAAAACTGAAATTACTGCTCATAGGTAAAAGCAAAAATCCCCGTTGTTTAAAAGGAGTTAAATCTCTGGAGTTAGATTACGCCAATAATAAAAAGGCATGGACGACTTCTGAGATTTTCGAAAGATGGATCAAAGAACTGGACACGAAAATGAAAAGCCAAAAGCGAAAGATTGTGATGTTTATAGACAATTGTCCTGCACATCCAGTTACTGTAAGTAAAAAATTAAGGAATATTGAATTGATCGTTTTTCCACCAAACATGACCTCCAAATTGCAACCTATGGACCAGGGTATTATAAAAAACGTAAAAACATCGTTACCGAAACAGAATTGTTCACAAAATTGTTAATGCGATTGATAACAACCTTCCAGTCCAAAAATTGATTACCCTTAAAGAGTGTATAACCGAAGTCGCTAAAGTATGGAGTGAAAATGTTTTTCAGAAAACTATCAAAAACTGCTTTTCTAAAGCAGGTTTTACTGAAAAATTGACGAATGGGAAGAAGAAGACGAACTGGATCTTGCTACCTTAAAAAGGCAATGGGGTATTCTACAAAAAACTGTTACCGTCGACGCAGATTTTTTACTTGAAGATTTCTTAGAAATCGACAATGATGTTGGCACGACAGATCTCCCAACTGATGATATAAAAAGTATAGAAGATCATGAAGAAGAAACTGAAACCGGGGAATGTCCTGCTAAATTTAGTGAAAATCAAATAAGAAATGCATTTGACATTATGCAAACTACTCTCAGGGGCCAGGAAAGTGTACCTAATCAAATCTTTATGCATTTGAATAAATGCCAGAATTTTGTTGAGCAACAATTATTTTTCAAAAGTAATGTTCAAAAGAAAATAACTGATTATTTTACCTAGTACGTATGTACGTAGTATGTACATATGTATTAACAGATTTTGTATTATTCTTTTTATTTCGTATGTAGTACATACATACATAAAGTCCGTACGTTATATCTTTACACGTGCGTCATAACTTTCAGGCAATATCCCAGACGACTATTATATTTTTTGTCTCTTTTTACCAATACCTACGATTTATTGGTGAAAAGAGACAAATAATATAATAGTCGTCTGTTATATGGCCTGAAAACTATGACGCACGGGTAAAGATATAACGTACGGACTTTATGTATGTATTTAGCCCTGTACATGCTATGTACTATTTAAACTTTCAAATGTTTAATAAAATCTTTTCTAATAATTCAATTTTGCAATTTTTTTTGTTGCTTGTACCTTATCAAATACAAGTAAATGATTACCAATATAAAATACATACATAGCAATATATACGGTTTTTTTCTTTATATAATGAAAAACTTTCTATAGTGAAATTTCGGTCAACATTTTCGTCTTTCACTACATAAAGTGTCGACCGTATTTACAAAAATTTTTACTTTTTTCAAAACTGATACTGAAGAGATCAGTATTTTAAATGCACTAATATACAACACTAACAAAAATAACCACCAAGAATTTTCTATCTAAAGCCGCAATATTTTACACTCACTAATACTCTTCACATTTCCTTTAAAAAGATTGTTTAATTTTTACAGTAATTTATTTATGACGCAGTGTAAAACAATACAAAATATAATTTCACGGAAACACTTCGTTGTCTGTCCGGCTGTCTGTCGGTCACACCGGATTTTCTCCCGAATTATTTAACGTAGAAAGTTAAAATTAGGTACTAATATAGGAATTGTTGGCCTCATCAGAGCCGTGTAGTTTTGAAAGTTAAATTTTGACTTGAGTGAAAAAAAAATACCAGGTCATCGATGGGGTGTCAAATGAAAGCTTGTAAAAACACAGGTTCAAAAATATATATAATGGAATACTTACGCACACTTTTCACGAAAAATCACTGTCCTTATCTCGAAAAGTAGTAATCAAAAAATGTTGAAAAAATTCTGGAATATTCTCCACAGGCTGTAGGTTGAATGAAAATTATCACGAGTGCATTACCTTTAATAATTTATCTGGTATATAAAAAAAAAATCAAGGTCATCAGTTTTCAGTAAGGATCGAAAAAAAACTTTGTTGACAACTCATTTGGAGTGTATTCTATGAATTCATTGATCATTTTATACCTCCCTAACAACTTTTTTTATTTAAGTCAACGTACGGAACACTGATTGCACTAGCTAAATTTAAATAATCCACACTGGCAAATTTGGATACTGTTAACCCACTTCTTTAAATTTTTTCTATTCTCTATTAAATACAAATTCTTAATGAGGTTGTAGCTTTTATATAGAGGTGAGCTTGCGAAGGAAGAAAAGTGGTAGAAAGGGATAAAATAACAACAGAGTGATTTGAATCTATTCAATTTTTGTCTGTCGAATATCGCACTGTTTTCGTGACGCCCGGGTACTGGTAACGCGGTATTGCGGCCGCAATAATTACAGTTCCGTACGGAATACTTATGAGATCACTTCAATCCGTCTCTCTGTCTGTCCGTCACACCCGATTTTCTCCGAAACTATTTGACATAGAAACAAATAGGAATTGATGACCCAATCAGCGCTGTGTAGATTTGAAAGATTAATTGTGACTTAAAGGGTTTTGGAGGGTGAAATCGGAAGTGAAAAAAAAATTTTTACCAGGTCATCGAGTGGAGTGTCAAATGAAAGCTTGTGAAAACACGAGTTAAATAATATATATATATATATATATATATATATATATATATATATATATATTAATATACAGTAGAACCTCGATTAACCGAATCGCGATTATCCGAGCTCCGGATTAACCGAGCCAATCTAAGAACCTGATTATCGGAGGTACGCGCGTCTATGCTGCGTATTAACCGAGCTTCTAAAATATGTATGTACATAGTTCCATTTAAAATCGTCGGGGCCTTCGGGGAATCCCCCTGGCCCGTGTGAGGGGTTCCCCTATTTATGTTTTTGGACTCTTTCAGCATGTAAACTTGCATGAGTGCAGTGCGTTATAGCGTTTACTACGGAGAAGTACGAGTATACTCATATAATTTATTTGGTTGGAGTTCTGGTAGTTAAGTGTAATTAATACGAACTGCTTTGTTTGAATTTTTGTTTGTCGTATTATAATGGAGCAAAACAAGCGTAAAAGAATCGTCGTTCCTATTGAAGAAAAATTAAAAGCCATCAGAAGAATTGAAGTAGGAAAAACAATTAAAGTTGTTGCACGAGATTATGGAGTAGGTGAGGTAACAGTTGGAGATTGGAAAAGAAACGGCACAAAAATAGAAGAGTGGTGTATAAATCAAGCCTCCTCGTCCTCAGAAAGAATATCAATGAAAACCGGCGTCTATGAAAAGGTTAACGAAGCTTTATTCATGTGGTTTAACCAACAGAGATCAAAAGGTGTGCCTCTGTCAGGTCCAATTTTTACAACAGAAAGCAATAATGATTAGTAGGCAATTCCCAGAGATAGATCAGTTTACCGCCAATTCTGGATGGCTTGACCGCTGGAAAAAAAACGGTACGGTGTACGACAACTGACTATATGTGGTGAAAAACTTTCTGCTGATGTGTCATCAATTGAGAAGTTTAAGCAGAACTTTAAAAAGTAAATCGAAGATTGTGGATACACACGTGATCAAATTTACAACTGTGACGAAACTAGTCTGAATTATAAAATGCTTCCATCAAATACATTGGCATCTCGACAGGAAAAATCAGCTCCTGGGCACAAACGAAGTAAGGAAAGATTAACTATAATGGTATGTTCCAATGCAACTGGCAAGCACAAAATCCCACTGATGGTGATTGGCAAGTCTACACGTCCAAGAGCTTTAAAGGACATCTCACCCAAAGCCCTACCAGTCTATTACAAAAGTCAGAAGAGCGTATGGATGGATGCGACCTTATTTACTAACTGGTTTGAAGAAGACTATGAATCTATGACTAAATTTTTAAACAGAAACCGTCTTCCTATTAAAGCAATTTTATTAATGGATAATGCCCCCTCTCACCCTAGAGAAGGACTTCATGTGGGCGAAATTGTTGTAAAATTTTTTTCTTCCAAATGTAACCAGCATAATGCAACCAATGGATCAAGGCATCCTCGAAAACATTACAAAAAATTATAGGCGTTTATATCTTGAACATCTGTTAGAATACACAGAAAAGGAGGATATCATCAATGGGATGAGAAAGGTTACACTGAAAAATGTTATTTACAAGGTAAGTCAAGCTTGGGATTCTGTGCGTACTACCACTATTCAAAAATCTTGGTCAAAAGTTATTGATTTTGAGGACTATAATGACAGTGAAGATGATACTCCATTAAATGAATTAGCTTTAAAATTGAGAAGCCATAGAGAAATGTCCTGTTCAAATTTTGACAGAGAGATAGAAGAAAAAGAAAAAGTTTATTTGAATTAATGTAAAAATTAAAAGGTTGCGAAAATGTGACAAGAGAAGATGTTGTTGAATGGATTACAGCAGATGATTTAGAAGAAGAAATGAGTATTGAAGAAATAACGAATGCCTTTCAGGAAACCGAAAAATCAGATGACGATGACGTTGACGAAGCGGCGGTGGATGAACAGTCTCCCACTAAGATCTCTCATCAAGAAGGTTTTGCTTCTTTGAAAAGCGCTTTGAGGTATATCGAACAACAACCAGAGGCAACCTCAGCGGATTTGCTTCTTCTTAATAGATGGAGAAACATTGCAGCGAGAAAAAGAAGATGCAATATGAAACAGAAGCGCATAGATACCTATTTTACTGTTTTATAATGTATGCACCTATTTATATGTTAAAAACGTTAATACATCGGTTTAAAGTATTGGTGTTTTTTTTTTAAATGAATAAAAAACAAATCCGGATTATCCGAATTTTCAGTTATCCGGGGAGGGTGCCCCACCCACGTTACCTCGGATAACCGGGGTTCTACTATATATATATATATATATATATATATATATATATATATATAATATATATATATATATATATATATATATATAAATATATAATGTAATATTTGCGCACACTTTGCTTGGCATTATTTTAAAAAAGTGGCCAAAAATCGCGGTTCCCTCCTATCTCGAAAAATACTGATCAAAAAAATTTTTAAAGATTCTGGAATATTCTTCATAAACTGCAGATTGAGCGCAAATTATCAGGAGTGCACTATGTTTGATAATTTATCTGGTATAAAATAACTATGAAAACTACGTGGTTTGACAATATGGTGGAGGTTTTGTTAATATACTTTTCAGTACATTCCTGCTCGTACGTCACTCCTGTACCGAGACAAAATGATTTTATTTTATTTGTTTATAATTAAACAAATATTTAGGTAGTAAACATTTGTTTTACGCTTTTATTACTAGATTCTAGATCGAGCTAGATTGATTTATTGACTATTAGATAGCTAAGATGCTATAACTATTAAACATTATTAACTAAGAAAAAAGGTGAAAATAATTATTGGATCTTAAGATATATACATGTTGTGGACCTAATTAACTTAGCCTAGGTATGGATTTAATTTTATTTTAAAAGCAACCACCGTACGAAACACCAATTGCGCAAGTCCGAATTTCACTTGGCCTGTTGTTTTTTGTTTACTGAATACTCTAACCTGATAAAAAGCACAAATAAAAAAAAACACTCTATATATATCGAATAACCTATAAGGTTATCTGAATTTTTATTACAAATGCCAACTATATACTATCAATAAAAAGTTAAACAAACAAATTGTATATTTTTTCAACACGACTTATCGCTATATCCAAATATAGCCCAAATATACATACATACATATATATATATTTTACTTCTCAAACTGAAAGGCTTATTAACAACAGTAAAAGAGTAGTGTGTGTTTAGTTAGGTGTGTCACAATGGAAAGTTCTGAAAATCAAAGGTTAGTAGAGTAAGCTTCAAGAATTTTCTATTTACGTATTTATGTTTTAATAATTAATTTAGTCAGGTAGTTTCCACTAGTATACGTTAATAATCGGTAAACACCATGCTTATCACGTCTTGTTTAAACAGAGATAAAAATACATATTATTGACAATTTAAAAGTAATGAATGAACTAGTATTTTTAAAAAATATTTTTAATTATTTTGTTTGATGATTTTCCAACTAATATAATCGGTAATCTTCGAAGTTGGACGATGATTACCTAACTCAAGAAACTGAACATCTGTACAAACATATAACGGTATATGTGCATTCATGTGCAACTTATGAAGCCCTAGGGCAAGAAAATAGGCACCATCACATGCATAACTGAAACAATACAACACTAGAAGAACAAAGGACTAAGAAACAGGAAGCATATAAACAATGGTTGAACAGTAATTACACCAACCATAAAATTATATACAACCATATACAAAGGGAGTATAAAAAGATGATCGCTGACAATAAGAACATAACATAGGAAAAAAAATTAAGAGAAATATACTCCTGTATAGGCGGTACGAGATCATCAGAAGCCTGGAAGCTAGTTAAGCCGTTGAAAACAAACGCCACAAACAAAACGCATCTTAAGCCAATTCAGTTAGACGAATGGCAACGGCACTGTACAAACCAACTTACTGAAGACAGAGAAAAATATATAATAAACTCTCCTAGACCCTACAACATACAAGAACAACACATAAATGTTACTGAGGATATGATCCGCAAAGCTATAAAATCAATGAAGTTGTTGTATCAGAAGGATACCTACAGAGCTATTTAAAAATGGTACTGAAGAGTTAATTAAACACCCAAAAGAACTATTTACCAGACACGTTAACCGAGATACAATACCAATAACCTGGAAGGAGGCTTGGATAACACTAATCCATAAGAAAGGTCCAAGGGACAATGGAAAAATGTTGCGAAAATAGTATATAAATAATAATAAATAATATAATAAATAATAGGAAAAATTTAAACTTCAAGAAATCGAACAGGAGGCTGGCTTTCGAGCCAGTAGATCTTGCGTTGATCACATTTTCAGCTCGGTACAGCTAAATGAAAAAAGAGTGGCGACAAACAGAGAAGTTCATCTAGTGTTTGCGGCTCTCACCAAAGTAAATGATAGTGTACCGGTACAGAAACTTTGGCAGGTCCTAGAACGATCGCCTGTAAATAACACCGTAATAACAGCTGTCGAACAACTATACGAACATCGTCAAGAGTTAGAATAAGAAACACCGTGTCAGATAGCTTTGAAGTCACCAAAAGTCTTAGACAGGGATGCTGCCTCTCTCCAACATTATTTAAAATGTATTTTAATGAAATGTTAAAAAAACTGGAAGAGAGCGTGCAGCGGAATGGGCATACAATTAAACGAGGATATAACGCTGTATACCCTTCATTTCGCGGATAATCAGGTTGTGATTGCACAGGATAAGGAAGATCTAGAATTGATAGCCCGAAGACTGTTTAAAATTTATGAAGAATGGGGCCTATCGGTCAACAGAACAAAGACCCAGAGGATCTTCAAATAGACCAACAAAATTTAATTAATTCGTGTACAGAGTACACTTACTTAGGTACCAAAGTAGAATGTACAGATCGCACAAAAAAAGAGCTAGAATATCGTATTATGAAAGGAAAACAGATACCTAGCTGCTTGAACTCCACCCTCTGGTGTAATCAAATCTCCCGAGAGCGAAAACACCTGATATACCACAGTGTATGGAGCATGGTTATCTATGAGTGTGAAGCATACCCAACGAACAGAACGCTAGAGCGCCGTCTATTGGCGCTAGAGATGGACTTCTGGCGAAGATCTGCTGGCAAATCAAGACCGGAAAAAATACGAAATGAACGAATATGGGAGAAAATGAAGGTCGATAAAACAATAATCGATGAAATACAAAGACGGCAACTGTTGGAAGGATGAACGAAGAACGTATTCCCAAGCAAGTTTTAAAATGGACACCGGCAGAAAGAACAAAACCAATGTAGATAAGAGGAATACAAAGAGCAATATCTGAACGAAACTTAGAGCCCTGGGATTGGGAAAACCGAAGAGGTTGGAAAATGAGAATCGGAAGGCGTAGGACGCTAAAAAATCGATATTAATAAATAATATAATTAGTAATCTTACCTCTTTGTGTGATTTTATTAGTAATCTATACAAGGCAAAGAATACCCCAAATACGAGAGATGGAGAGATAAACGAAAGCCAAATCATCCCTTAAGAGTTCCGTTTTTACCTTTGAGAGTGGAAATGGAATTATAATGATTTAGACTTTTTGCTTTCAGTCTTCTTCAGTTTTTTCATTTCACGCTTCAGCTTTAAACACTGACCGAATAATTTTTAATAAAGAGCATTCTGTGAACGGCAATTATAATTTTTTTTAGGAAAATATTTTTATGTTCGTGTAAAAGATGTCGTATGATGCTTTACAAAGCAAGCTCTTTCCTACTGTCCCACGTAATTTTCTTTGTGTTCATTTAAAAAGCAAAAACAAAGCAGAATTTTAAAGCATATTATTGTGGCGTTAGCTAAATGTAGCTGATTCAAAAGAAACTAATTATTGAAAAAAAATGACAACTGTTTAAAAACATTCCAAATTTTGAGAAAAACAATTTTTTTAAAAGGAGCAAAAAAACGATAATATTAATTTTGAAAATTGTCCATATACATAACTGAACAATATTTTATTTAGATTAACGGCTTTTAAAAAAAATCCGTAAAGTGTTTTACCCAAACACGTAGTTCCAAAATAGGTATTAAATTTCACTTTCTCAGGTAAAGGGTAAGTAAATTCCCACCGCTTTCATTCCCTTCCCCTAAAACGGTATTAAATAAGAATTATAGGGTTCATCATGCCAATAAATTGACAGATCGACAGATCAACAATCAGATAGACAGATCGACGAAAAGGTCAAGATATATTTTTCGTGATTTAAAAACCCTATATAACGCAATATATACGAAACAACCCTTCTTATCTTCTTCCCCACCCAAGTATTAATGTATAACATTTCTTTATTACCTTAACAAGAAAACGGAAAAACTGTAGGATTCATCTCCGCTTTAGGTATTTTATATATATATATATATATATATATATATATATATATATATATATATATATATATATATATATATATATATACTAAGTTCGAGAGTTATCGTGCCAACAGACCTACAGACCAACAGACGAACAGACAGACACACCGACGGCAATGAATTACTATGTTTTTCGTGATCTAGGAACGTGAAGAAAAACAAAAATATCGAATCGTGATTTTTATACAAATCCAATATTTTCCTTTAGAACGATATGTAAAAAAATAACAGGTCAAGTGCAACTTGAATTTGCACAATTAGTGTTCCGTACGTTGATTGCTTTTAAAATAAAAAATTTTGTTACGGTGGTATAAAATGATCAGTGACTTCACAAAACACACCCCCAATGAGTTTTCAACAACGTTTGTTTCCAAGCTGTACTGAAAACTGATGACCTTGAAATTTTTGTTTTTTTATACCAGATAAATTATTAAAGGTAATGCACTCGTGATCATTTTCGTTCAATCTACACCCCGTGGAGAATATTCCAGAATTTTTTCAAATTTTTTGATCGGTACTTTTCGAGATAAGGTGAAGGCACAGCGATTTTTCGGGATTTTTAAAAAATAATACAGAGAAAAGTGCGCGCAAGTATTTTACTCGTGTTTTCACAAGCTTTCATTTGACACCACACTCGATGACCTAGTAAAAAAATGTTTTTTTCACTTCCGATTTCACCCCCCAAAACTAACCTCTTAACTCAAAATTTAACTTTCAAAACTACACGGCTCTGATGAGGCCATCAATTTCTATATTATTACCAAATTTCAACTTTCTATGACAAATAGTTTTGGAGAAAATCGGGTGTGACAGGCAGACGGACAGACAGGCAGACAGACGCCGAAGTCATCTTATAAGTGTTCTGTACGGAACACTAAAAAAGGAGATTTTTTTCAAACTTTCACCCCGTTAATCCCCCATAAGTAATTGAAATGAGCAGCAATAATGTTTTTTTTTTAGATTTCCGCTGTATTTTTGATTTTTATCTAAACTGGCGATTTTTTTAACTATTTATTTATATTTACCTTATATTTTGTGAATGTTAAAAGTTAATATCAATATTATTTTTCATATTATAGCGGTTCGCCAAACAAAAACAAACTAAAATTTTGGCACCTAACTGATTTAGCGTTACTTAATATTAATTAATTAAAATATGCAAGACCATAAGACAGCTCTGCTCTCTCCAAAGGTAACATGGTTCTAAAACACAGTTTTCTTAATGAGAAATCAAAACCAATATTATGATCTTGCGAGTTTAAATGAAGTGTGTAAAGTTTTTTCTTATATATTTCCTCCTAGTAGACGAAAGCACATAATTTTTATGTCATTTAACTCAGTTCGTCAAGATGTGCCAAATAAACGACCCCTTTGAAAGTTAGACTCCCCATATTTCGCCCCTTAGCGGATGGAAGTATGCAACTTTAATGTTATTCGACTGAGCTCGTTGAGATCCATCAAATGAGAAGTGATTAGTCCAAATTAGTCAAGTGGCCTAAAGTGTACTTAAGCCTAATTGAACTATGTTTATTGGACAGATGTTCTTATTTTTTTCTTATTATCTAAATTGCGATTACTAATGAACTGTTACATTCTGTATAAACAGTTAATGCAATAATTCAACTTAAATGTTTTGTGCTTCATGTTGACATATTTAACGTTTTTACATCATCACATAATTTTTTTTTCATGTTTAAAGAACGAAAGAATGTAATTATTCTGAAATTTTATTTAACTAAATATTTTTCTTGTAAATATCGCGAACATGCCAACTAAATTAAACGTTTCAACACTTCTGCAGTGTTTAAAATTCGTATAAATAAATAATTAAAACATTTTCCATGTTTATATTTTTTGTAAATATTTTTTCGACAGGGGCTGGATTTGTTATGTAATGTTTAACCAAAATTATATTGATGTTTCCAGAGGTTTATTCCACAAGGACATTAAAGCAATTGTGAAATCAGTTCTGAGATTGATTAGTTAGTAATCTGCGCGAACGCAGTACAGTACGACTCGGAACCACATATAAAACAAAATTTGTTCGTTATAGGGGTGTGCTCATTATAAATGAAAGAAATATTAATCATATTAATGTAACAAATTCTGTTTATTTTGGTACAAATAATTAGAGATTAAACTTTGTTCCTTTTTTCTGGTGTCCAAATAATTTTGTTGAAATAGTTTATTGATTCCTAAAATGTCAAAATCAATGAAATCTGACGATTATCGCTTAATAAGTTTATTGTCTCACATTCTTAAAATATTCCTGAGAATCATCCATACCCGAATACATAGAAAATATGAAGCAGAAATAGATAACACACAATTCGGATTCCGAAAAGGCATGAGTACACGGGAAGCTTTATTCTCATTAAATGTACTGGTCCAGCGTTGTAATGTATATGCATGCTTTATAGATTACAATAAAGCTTTTCACTCTGTGATGCACCAGAAATTAATAAAAGTTCTAGAAACAACAAATGTAAACAAAAGAGATGGATGGATTTTGGAAGTTAAAATTGAGCTGGAAAAGTCCGAAAGAATAAAAATATCCCAAGGTTTAAGGCGGGGATGCATTCTCTCACCACTTTTCTTCAATATTTATTCTGATGCTGTATTTAATGACGCCATCTATGAATCCATTGAAGGAATAACAGCTAATGGAGTACACTAAACAATATACGGTATGCTGATGATACTGTTCTACTAGCAAATAATATCAAAGTTCTCCAGCAGCTCATTAATCAAGTCGTAACAGCCAGCGAAAAATTTGGATTAACTATGAATATAATACCAAAATCCCTCGAAATCAGGGAGAACACCGTAGAACAGGTCTCCACATTTAAATATTTGGGAACCAACATAAATGACAAGTGGGACCCAAGAAAAAAAAATATTCCCGAATTGAACAGGCCCGAGTAACATACATGAATATGAATCAATGTTTCCATCGCATAAGTCTCAGTCGCCAACTACGAATGAGAATGAAGGAACCTTTTGAAATGCACATTTATAGATGCCTTTTTCACATTTCCTGGGTACAGAAAATAAAAGACGCAGAAGTACTGGAAAGAATGAAGAAAATGAAGGAATTACTACCAGCCATAAAAATAACATAAACTCACTACTTCGGACATATAATGAGGGACCCAAATTACGAATTACTACATCTAATTATTGAAGACAAAATAAAGGGCAAACGATCGATCGGAAGACGACAGAATTATTGGCTGAAGGACATGAGAAGATGGTTTGGATGTGCTTCGAGTGATATTTTTCGAGCAGCAGTTTCTAACGTTCGTCTAACTACATGGATCGCCAACCTTCGTGAGGAGACGACATCGTAAGAAGAAGTTTATTGAAAATTTCCCAAGCCTGAATTGCCATAGTGTTGTCAGGTATGCAAGAAATGTAATTTTAAATGATCTCTAATGCTGTTAATACTTTAGGCAGAGTGGAACCTTTTACTGCATCATGATCCGTGGTCATCATTTCAGTAAAACTACCATGATTGTCATTAATCATTTTATAATCAGAATCACTAAGAGTATCATTAGTGACAATTTCACAATATGCTTGAACTTAGATATCTAAGTCATCGATTCCATTTCTAGCGATTCATTCAGATAACGTCAAATTGTCTTTATCATTGCTGTCATAATTCGAATTTTGCTGTGGTAAAAATGTAAATGGCAAGTCGTCTTCTGGTTCAAATTCGTCGTTCTCAAAACATGGTTGCCGACAGCAATTTTTTCAAGCACATCATTTCAAGCAGCACTCAGTATTTTGACTTCATCTACTACAGAAACATTAAAAATTTCCTTTCGTTCTATCGCAGTGAAATCTTAAAATCAGAGATTTTCTATGGTGAAATTTTAAGCAGCAAATTATGCCATGATCCATAGTCTGAAGAATCGACACTATATCACGCTGAAGCAGTATAACTTCAATGTTATGAAAATATTTTAGCCTAGCGTGAAAGGGGCAATTATCTACCAGCAAAACTATTTTTCTGGTAGATAGAATCAAACATCAGTAATAACGCTTCAAATAACCCTGACGTCACCTAAGCTCGTCGATTTGCTTGTACTTTACGGAAAGGCAATTTTTAAAACATCATGGAGCTCTTGATTTTCCAATAACGAATAATTTCCTCTAATCTGTACACACAAAACCTCTTACCCGTTCTTTTGATGGTTCACCACCACTACACGATTCACTTTTAAATTAAAGAGTTTTGTCTGCGGTTAGTTTATAAAATAACCCCGTGTCATCTCTATTTAAAATATCATTCTCGTCATATTACATTCGAATACTAGACCAAACAGTGTTCATCCATAAGTTCATCGTTCGAGTGTCCACACTTTTAGATTCATCAGGCATTCTTCCCGCCCTAATATCGTATCATGTTTTGAAGTCTCTATCCAGTAATACAAAAGAATTTTTTATAAGAATTCTTACCACCCCCTCCGTTGATTTCCGTACTGGTACCTGAAGTTGAAAAAAGATTTACTAAACCCTCTGCTTTCTCTTACATCGTCGAACCACTAATTGGTACATTTGAATATCTTCTCACTGTAAACCATTTGAATAAAGGCTTGTCTACGTCGAATTTAACAGGTTGTCTTAAACATATTAAATTAACATTTCTCTTACTCGATGCAGCTTCCGAAATTAAATCTCTCTGTGGCCATATTGTTGACACTCGGCATTAAAAGTTTGATAATTTTTACTTTTTCCGCTCAGGAAAGCGAGCACCGTTTTACACCTGACATTGTTCCCCAATAGTTCAACAGGAACTGAATTAAACATTTATGATTTAACAAAAAATTATCTTTACTCCCGGCCGCCATGAACTAATAAGAAGCTGTCGGCATACTTTATCAGTAAATAGCATAGCAATAGCGACGAAAGAAGTATTTTTGGCGACAACGGCATTCTCAATAATGTGTTGACGTTATGCTTGGTGTATGCGGGAAGAAATTATCTCAAAAAAATTGGTCGGTATAACCCAATGGTAGTTACAATCGTATATATATATATATATATATATATATATATATATATATATATATATATATATATATATATATATATATATATATATATATATATATATATTACTAATACCACACTACACCCAGCATAGAGCTTTGTTCTTACTTAAAAAAATGCAATATGAAAAACAGGTTTTTTAAGCAGCTATAATTATTCAATTAATTAATATTATACAAGACAAATAGGAAGTATTATTTATTCTATTTAGTAATTAGATTGTTCAACTGATATGTCGAACATTTGTTTTATCATGTCATTTATAGCTTAAAATGCAAGCTATATAAAATAGCGATTTATCCGAAACGTAGTATTTATGTGTGGCTTCGCTCACGTGAATTTGAGAACAGGACTTGGCACCAAAATGTGTTTGTGCGAATTGTAGTTTATGTTTTAACTTTAACCTTTTAAGGAGGAGCGTACCCGTATTCAAAGGGTATGTAGATGCAAGGAGCGTTTCTTTAAGAAAAAAAGAGATCGTTAAAGTCAGAGTTGCCTATAGAGGGAAGCCAAACGACAACCGAGGGGCGAGGCCTCTTGAAAAAAGAAACTTCTTGCACTGAAATCTTAAAAGCTGCAAAAATTCATGAGCTGCAGCCGGGTTTGTGTGTGTGGGTTAATATCTTTAGCACACACCTCATCATTTTTTTTAGCACAGTTTTTCAGTCAAAACATTATAGTTTACAGATAGTAAAACGTCAAGGAACATTGTAGAGGGTTGTAACCAGATGAATCGACGGTTTTCACGAATTTTTCGGTTACCGTTTCAATCAAATCGTCTGTTATCAGCGCTGATCGAAAGCTACGTTCTTCGTCATGAATATTCGTTGGCCCTTATCAAAATAAACGACCACATTGTCTTATTTTGGCATCACTCATAATCTTCGATCCATATACGTTACATTTACCTGTAAATATAGGTGGCAAAATTATTTTTCACGTTCATACTTCATAATTGGCGGGATCACTACTTGCAGTACTTATTAGAAAAGGGTGAATAAAAATAACTAACAAATACCGGCTAACATATTGTTGCTAACCACTGACTATTAACTGATGTCACCGAGCTAAACAAGCTCGATTTGTGTACATAGAGTATACAGGCGGCAAATTCAGAATTAACTTTGCTTAAAAATCATCTTCTTCTTCGTATAAAACAAGGTCTTGGTTCGTCTGTTTTTAAGCTTCTTGTGACGTAGATGTCAAGCTTTCGTGCCATCTTTTTGGTGGTTAACCAGGCGGTCTTCTCGTTTCTGGTTTTTCATATTTTGCCCATTTTGGCCAGGTATTAGCCGGCATCCTTCTTGCGTGATCCTCCCATATCGACGTCTTGATCTGGCAAAACGGACGATGTCTTCAATCTTGAGTTCTTCTCGTATAGTTGTGCTTCGTATCTAGTCTCTCAGAGTTATTTCTTTGATAGTGCGCAGTGTTTTCATCTCTGTAGCTCTCATGAGACTTTTCGTTCTAGATGTTTCTGCTCCTGTTTCTTCTGCATACGTTAGAACCGGTCTTGCCATGGTTCTAAATATACGCACTTTGCTTAAAAATCGCATCTCTTTAGTCTTGGATTTGAAACGTTGTTATGTTGTTTAACAGTAGCAGTATACATACCTCATTCAGCTTTTACCAGTACGTCCCCGTTTTACTGAAATTTTCTCAATTGTTATTAAAAAAAAAATTATTTATATTCTTTCAAATATAAAATAGCGCCATTATTAACGAGGCACACTTTAGTGATTTATCACAATTCATCGAATTCGCACTTTAAATGCCTTTTATTTATATCCTATGAATAATAAATTACAATCAATGAATCATGCCCAAGTAATTTGCAATGTTGAAATGTTCTTAATAATAAATTATTATAATATTATTGCTGTTATCTGTTGTTTGTTGTAAAATAATTAATATTAATCTTGTCATACGTAATGTGAAATGCATGCAAATATTATTCACTAGAATACTATAGAATATTTTTATCTTAATGACATTCATGTTATTAATTTTAATTTTAAAAATGTCTTTAAGAAAGGACCACCTCTTAGTACAAGATTACTTATTCTTAATATTTAAAAAATGTCTTCGTTATTTTAAAGAAGAGCAATTTTTAGAGTACTCTGCTACTTTCGGAGAAACGAAAAATGCCACCAACCTATGATTGTTCATGACTGATGTAAAGTGTAACTAACTACGTATTTGTTGAGTTTCTCGCTTCTGGCAATTATGATGAAACACCGAACCGTTGATGTGATCACCTACGATATCATTAAAATAGTATATGGCGTAGCTAACAGGAAAGGGATAAGGAGGACATGTGACCCCCATTCTCTCTCTCTCTCTATATATATATATATATATATATATATATATATATATATATATATATATATATATAAAGGGTGTTTTTTATAGAGGTATAGAACTTTGAAATGGAATAAAACAAAGATGAATTTTTTAAATTGACATGAAATTTACTTTATTCGAAAGATAATCTTCTGGCATTATAATTTAAATATGACTTCTGGCATATGACCGCCACGGCTGGCTCGGACGTAGTCTAATCTGGAGGTCCAATTTTCGATGACTTTTTCCAACATTTGTGGTCGTATATCGGCAATAACGCGGCGAATGTTGTCCTTCAAGTGGTCAATCCTTTCAGGCTTATCGGCGTAGACTAGCGACTTCACATATCCCCACAGAAAATAGTCTAGCGGCGTTAAATCGCACGATCTTGGAGGCCAATTGACGGGTCCGAAACGTGAAACTATGCGGTTAACAAACGTTTCCTTCAATAAATCAATTGTGGCACGAGCTGTGTGACATGTTGCGCCGTCTTGTTGAAACCACAGCTCCTGCACATCATGGTTGTTCAATTGATGAACGAAAAAGTCAGTAATCATGGCTCTATAGCGGTCACCATTGACTGTAACGTTCTGACCAGCATCGTTTTTAAAGAAGTACGGACCAATGATTCCACCAGCCCATAAAGCACACCAAACAGTCAGTTTTTTCTGAATGTAACGGTGTCTCAACATACACTTGAGGATTATCATCACTCCAAATACGGCAGTTTTGTTTATTGACATATCCATTCAAACAAAAGTGAGCTTCATCGCTAAACAAAATTCGCTTATGAAAATCGGGATCAACGGCAATCTTGTTTTGGGCCCATTCACCGAATCTACGCCTTGCTAGGTGATCGTGTGACTTCAATTGTTGCACGAGTTGGATTTTGTAAGCACGCAAACCAAGATCTTTCCGCAAAATCTTCCATAAAGTGGATGGACACATATCCAATTCCTGTGCACGATGGCGGATAGACTGATTCGGGTCTTCCTCTACGCTACGCTCTACAGCAGCAATGACTTCTTCTGTACGCACTGTACGACGTCTCTGTGGATGCGTATTATCAATTAGAGTAAATGTGGTGCGAAAATGTTCCATAGTTAATCGAATTAATTGCTCTGATGGACGATTATGTTGACCGTAAAATGGACGTAGTGCGCGATACGTATTTCGAACAGAACCATGATTTTCAACATAAATCACTTGACAGCTGACAAAATAGCCGCCAGTTAAAAAAAGTGTTGCCAACTTAAAGTTTTATACCTCTATAAAAAACACCCTTTATATATATATATATATATATATATATATATATATATATATATATACGAGGCTGGTTTGAAAAGTCCGTACAAAAATAAAAACTACTTATGTGTTTGGGGTAAACCTTTTTTATTTTTCGACATAGTCTCCTTTTAGGCTTATACACTTCGTCCAACGATGTTCTAGTTTGTTGATCCCTTCCGAATAATAGGATTTGTCCAAGTCTGCAAAATATCCATTAGTGTCTGCAATCACCTCCTCGGTTGAATAAAATCTTTGTCCCGCCAGCCATTTCTTCAAATTGGGGAACAAATAGTAGTCCGAGGGAGCCAAGTCTGGAGAATAGGGGGAATGTGAAACGAGTTGGAATCCTATTTCCATTAATTTTGCGACCACAACTGCTGAGGTGTGTGCTGGTGCGTTGTCGTGATGGAAAAGGACTTTCTTGTGGGCCAATCGCGGGCGTTTTTCTTGCAGCTCGGTTTTCAAACGGTCCAATAACGATGAATAATATTCACCTGTAATAGTTTTACCCTTTTCCAGATAGTCGATGAGGATTATCCCTTGCGAATCCCAAAAGACAGTCGCCATAACCTTTCCGACCGAAGGAACGGTCTTCGCCTTTTTTGGTGCAGATTCCCCTTGGTAACCCATTGTTTAGATTGTTGTTTGGTCTCAGGAGTATAGTAATGTATCCATGTTTCATCCACAGTGACGAAACGACGCTTAAAGTCCTCCGGATTCTTCTGGAATAGCTGCAAACCATCCTTGCAACACTTCACACGATTCCGTTTTTGGTCAAGCGTGAGCAATCGCGGCACCCATCTTGCGGATAGCTTTCTCATGTCCAAATGTTTATGCAAAATATTATGTACCCGTTCAGTCGAGATGCCCACAGCACTAGCAATCTCACGCACCTTAACTCTTCTGTCATCCATCACCATATCATGGATTTCTGGAGTCGTAACCTCCACAGGCCGTCCAGAACGTTCAGCGTCACTTGTGCCCATATCGAGAGTCCGAAAATTTTGAAACCACTTATAAACTGTTCTAATCGAAGGTGCAGAGTCACCATAATGTTTATCAAGCTTCTCTTTAGTCTCCTGAGGCGTTTTGCCTTTCATAAAGTAATGTTTAATCACCACACGAAATTCTTTTTCGTCCATTTCTTGAAAATCACTCGACTTCCTTGATTCACACGAATGCAAAACACAAAGAAATAGACCAATATGGCTGAAACTTGGTGTGCGTTCATTCAAGAGATGCTACTAACTAAACATGACCTCGATACGCGCCGGTGGTGCCATCTCTCGGACTTTGCACGGACTTTTCAAACTAGCCTCGTATATATATATATATATATATATATATATATATATATATATATATATATATATATATATATATATATATATATATATATATATATATATATATATATATATATATATATATATATATATATATATAATATATATATATATATATATATATATATATATATATATATATATATATATATATGTATATATATATACATATATATATATATATATATATATATATATATATATATATATATATATATATATATATGTATATATATATATATATATATAATATATATATATATATATATATATATATATATATATATATATATATATATATATAGTGGCGTGCAAAAGTTTTCGGCCACATTATATACATTGACGCAGTAGGACGTTGAAAGACATATTTACGAATAATAGCGCGTTGAATGGTCACATTTAATTCATAAAAGGTCGTGGGAGCATAAACATGACTCGGCATATGCAAATCCAAATTCGTGAGTAATAAAATTTTCAAAAGAGGAAAAATCTTCTCGTGAGATTGCTTCAATAGGTAAATCAACCGTGAACGATATTATTGTAAAATACAGTTATGGATATGATTTAAAAGATCGTCCACGTAGTGGAAGACCAAGAAAAACGTCTAAAAAAGTAGATCGTATCATTAGACGCAAATCAACTGCGGATGTCAAGAAAACTGCTGCCGAAATTGCACGCGAGCTAAAACATGAAAACCTAGCTAATATTAGTCGTAGTACTGTGGCACGAAGACTACATGATGTGGGACTTTTTGGCCGTATAAGTATTAAAAAACCATTAATCAGTAAAAAGAATAAGAAGGCCCGATTACAATTTACCAAAGATAACCTAAATTGGACAATCAAAGATTGGAAAAAAGTAGCTTTCTCAGACGAATCTAAATTTAATCCGTCCTATTGGTACGAGAAATGATGTTCGATACCAAATTCCTACTGTAAAATACGGTGGAGGAAGTACGATGGTTTGGGGAATTTTCTCTGCACAAGGAGTCGGTCCATTGATCGAGATCAACGGAAATATGAACGCTGATATTTACAAGGATATTTTAGAAAACAATTTGTTATCATATGCTGAAGAAACATTACCGTAGAATTGGATATTTCAGCAGGATAATGACCCCAAATATACATCCAAGTTGTTAAAACAGTGGTTTTCTGCTTCAAATGTGAGAGTTTTAAGCTGGCCATCTCAATTACCGGACTTGAACCCAATAGAACACTCAAATAAAGCCGCATTATTCAAATCATTGAAGGAATAATGGAATAATATTTCACCTGCTTGTATTATTCGATTAATTAAGTCAATGCCACATCGTTGTGCGGCTGTTATCACTGCAAAGGGTATGGCTACAAAATATTACCATAAAAATATAATTTAAGTCTATTATAGAGCATATGCACTAATAATTTTGTCGTAGTACAAAGTGGCCGGAAACTTTTGCACATATAAATATAAGATTAATAATAATAAATAAATTCACAAACATAAATAATATTCTTTTACTATATTATTTTGTTTCCTATATCTCATACTCACATGTCTTAATGATTAAAAATCATTAGTCTTTTTTTTAATAAATTAGAGTACGAAATGTCACTGGCCGGAAACTTTTGCACGCCACTGTATATATTGTCATCAAAACCATTTCAAATTTATTTCATTCCCTCGGCCTGAAGCGATATATTAGGTGTTATCTGGAGGTGTTATCTGGAGAACCTCATTCTTTTGGAATAATTTGCCCAGGACTGTGTTTCCCACCGATTACAATTTACAGTGATTCAAGACCAACGTGCATCGCTTTTTCCGCACACGGGTCGCTCCTGTAGCGCTTTAGGGATTTTCTTGCAGCACGTGTGCTAGACCCATAAAAAAATCTGTGTATCCAGTTTCAAATATCGCATTGTATTCGAGAGTTATCGAGCCAACACAGATCGACGAAAATGACCATAAAATGTGTAGAAAAGCAAATATGTCGGAGTATGATGTTTTCACGAATACATTTTTTTTTTCTTTAACAAGGAAAGTAAGTTCCTGTGAACATGTGATTTTATCATCGAAGATGTTATTAACATTTTACTCTACTGGGTTTTACTCATTAGTGATGAAATAACTGTTTATTTTTGATTCAGTGTTAGCCACTAGCAATACGAAATATAATACAGCAAGGAAGTTTTCACTTCTTTAGTGGAATGACTTTCTGACATTTCGCCTATATTTTTTAAAATTATATTTGAGTCACTGTCACTCGTGCAGTGATGACAACCATTCAATCAATAAATATACTCCAAATCAATAAATATACTCTAAAAAACACATCATTGTCTGCCATATGACACAAAATCTTTTATCTTCATTATTTAATTCGCTAAACAGTAAAACAAAAAAAAAGTCAAAATTAGTATTTTTTATACCGTGTCTAAATTGCCCTAAAAAATATATTGTGTTGAAAAGACAGTACTTGGACAATATATTAAATGGACATAAACACACAAAAAATGTATCTACAACCTCAAATTTCTGGTAAAAGAAATGATGAAACGGACATATTATCAGTAACAAACGATATTAACAATTAAAATCAGATTTATTATCATTTAAGACAATAAATATTGCACAGTGAGGAAAGAAATCTTAATACGCCTCTGTCTAATTTCACATTCTTTATCAATTATACCAGTAAAAGTAAATAGCCCTAAAACCTAAATACTTTCTATTTTTGGTCAAATTCCATTAAATAAAATATATTAATTTTTTATTAAGTTTTATGTGCTCATAAATTATTTATTTTACTTTCCACCATTTTCAACATATTTTAATTTGTAGATAATCCAAAAAACTTTAAAAATAATTTGATAATGCACAATATAGTGGGCGAAACGTCATTAAAACCTATGTTTGTATAATATCAAAACAACCAGGAATAAACCTATACCCAAAAATAAACCACGGAAACCGTATATGTTATATATATATATATATATATATATATATATATATATATATATATATATATATATATATATATATATATATATAAGGGAGAACATCGGAAGACATAAAAATAATTAATGGCGTTAATTAATTAATCAACAGTGGGTGTCCTTCAGACACCTCTTCAAGAGAATTAGCAAGAAATATGGACTCAAAATGGATTTTAAAAAGACAAAATATATGATAATAAGTAAAACTCCTTCGGTCCACGTATATATTAACATATAGTCAACTGCGATCGAAAAAGTCTCTAAATACCAATATCTGGGAAGATATATCAACGATAAACACGACCAGACACAGGAAATCAACAGTAGAATACAACTGACCAGAACAGCAAACTTTATACTAACCGTAGCTTGAATTTGCAATTCCAACTCCAAACGGCAAAATACTACGTGATTCCGATTCCATTATATGGATTAAAGGCCTGGACTATCATAATGAAAAAATTGAAATCATTTGAAATGTGGATGTATGGGCAAATTATGAAATTATCTTGGACCCAGAGAATCAACAATAAAAGCGTTGAGACGAGTGAACAAGGGAACTCATAATGGCCGGAAAGATAGAACGTAAAAGATCTGCAGGATGGAAACACACGCCGTGGCTTGGTCCTTGTCATCATGAGTATATAAAACTGAGTTAGTAAAGTAACTAAAGTACTTTCTTCGGAACAACGCAGTTTTGAAATACATATTCACATCTTTTTCAAACTATCCAGACATTAAAACTTGATATTTTAAATTATGGGTATTTCATACTGAGATATTAACCAAAGGAGAAAAAATTAAACAGACTGGAATGGCTTCAGAGATATTTATAAACGGAAACGGATATTTTCGTTTATCTACTATTTTTGTTAAAATGGAAAATTAGGAATAGGTAATATAAGAACCTTGAAAACGGTGTACAATATGATATATTCAAATTCGATATCTTATTTCGTTCGAGCACTATCTGTCCAACAGATAGGCAGACCTATAGACCAGCGAAAACTGAAAACTATAATTTTCGTAACTTAGGATTCCTGAAACGTGAAGAATGCAAAAATCCTGTTTATTTGTGTTCACAAATATATTACTTCTGTTCGCAAGGAAAATAAAAAAGACAAACATAAATGCAATCGCTAAATTTAAAAACTTTTAGTTACTAATTACACAATTTTTTGCACACTGATTACACTGGTCAACACTAGTCATGCCACACGAACTTTGATAGCTAATACTGTTTTAGCTAACTACCCTGATTATTAAACTGCAGTTGTTTTGTTTCAATTGGCCTCAGTTTTCTTGTGATACGGTAATACTTATAACTAGTACTATGGTAATAAAAGCAAAGGAACGTTCGCGAAGAAATAGTCATAAAACTATTTGTCTGTGATTTCGTCAAAATATTATGATTTATTAACTGCGTTAACATGTCGAGAAAGTGTAGTGACGATCCTAACTCTTTTTGTTATGTTTGTGGTGAACTGACTTTCAAGAAACAAAGACGAAATTTCACAAAACTAGTCTTGGAGAGTTATCACCAGTATTTTGGTTTCGCTATGGCCCATCAAGACAAATCCTGGGCCCCTCATATTTGTTGCATAACGTGTGTGAAGAATTTAACCGATTGGAAGAAAGGGTCCCATCATATGCCGTTTGCTGTACCCATGATTTGGACCGAACCAAGAGACCATATTTCGGGCTGCTATTTTTGTCTTACTGACGTAAATGGTATAAATTTCAAGAAAAAACACACAGTTATTTACCCTAATTTACCTTCAGCCATGAGACCAGTCCCTCATAGTGAAAAATTACATATACCAGTTGCATCTGCGTCCGTTGAGATTGACGATACACAATCCTCTACTTCAAGCCAATGTGTTGATGAGGACGATGACTCTGAGTTTGAAGAAATTCTAACCAAGCCACACTTGATAACTCAAGGAGACCTAAACGATTTGGTTCGCGATTTAAATTTGTCAAAACAGCAGTCAGAACTATTAGGACCTCGATTAAAAGGATGGAATTTTCTACATCATGAAACTAAAATCAGCTATTTTCGAAATCGTGATCAACACTTCAGATCATACTTTTCTCGAGACGGGGACTGTATTGTAATGATATAAATAGGATTATGAAGATTTTGGAAATCGATTTCAAGTCTAAAAGCAGTGTTACTGCATAACGGAAATATACTTCCTTCTGTACCTCTGGCCCATGCTGCTAATATGAAAGAAACTTATGAAAACATGAAGTATTACTTGAAAAAATCAAGTACAGTACACATTCTTTCAAAATCTGTGGCGATTTAAAAGTTATTGCCCTATTACTCGGACTTCAGCTGGGTTATACTAAATTCTGCTGCTTTTTATGTGAATTTGACAGTCGAGACAGAACAAGCCACTATCATAAAAAAATATGGCCTACGCGTGCATCCTTAATTCCTGGACAAAAAAATGTGAAGTATTTGCCCCTTGTGTCATCTGAAGTACTTCTTCCACCATTGCATATCAAATTAGGCCTGATCAAAAATTTTGTAAAGGCAATGGATCGCAATGGGAGTGGATTTTTGTATCTAATAGAAAAATTCCCCAAAATAAGTGATCAAATCAGGGAGTTAATAAAAGATCCGGTATTCGAAGAAAAATTGAGTGTTTTAGAAAAACCAGCATGGAAATCATTTAAGAATGTTGTCAGTCAATCATCGCTCCTGATGAAGCTAGCATGGTTAGCGAAACACGCGTCGAGTGCAAAAATAAAGTGTTTGGTGTGGTGGTGATATATACTGAGTAGTAAGAATGTTGTTGCAAATTTTTTGGGTAACCATAAGAGTGAGAGCTACAGAGAGTTGGTTAGCGAGCTATTGTTGGCTTATCAAGCATTGGGTTGCAACATATCACTCAAGATTCATTTTTTAGACTCACACCTGGATTTTTTCCTCAGAATTTGGGGGCTGTGAGCGATGAGCACGGAAAAAGGTTCCATCAGGACATTTCTAAGATGGAAAAACGTTACCAGGGCAAATGGAACCCAAATATGTTGGCAGATTACTGCTTTAGGAGGTCACTGTTTTTTGAAATATTTTAAATTACTTAAGAGAATAAAATTCTTGGCTAACAGATTTTTTTTAATGTTTGTTTTTACTGCCAACCACCTATTAAAGTAAAAAATATCATAAAAGTCCATGTGGCACGACAAAGTTACAATTTTGTTTACCAGTGTTATCTTACTAAATGTCTAGAAGATACTTCTGACCATAACTTCACTATGTCCGTAAGTAGTCAATGTCATAAATAGAGTTAATTTATAGGCTTACTAGCCGTGCCCGCGGCTCCGCTCGCGTGGACTTGATTCACCTTTATCGTCACTGCTTATTCGTTATGTTTATATTATTATATAGCTCGAGGGACCTTAGAGGCCCATGGCTTGGTTGTATACTTGTCTCCACTTCTTTTTGTCTCCTGTTAGCTTTTCTCAGTGCGGGATTCCCATCAACTCCGGATCTTACTTTACTGCCTGAATCCATGTAGATCGAGGTCTACCCTTGCCTCTTCTTCCAACCACTCCTCTTATTAGGGCTTGCTTTGCTTGTCTTTCTTCCTTCATCCTTGCCACGTGTCCCAACCATCCTAATCGCTGGCTTATTATGATTTGTCTTATAAGGGGTTTTATATATAGGCATTTTAATTCGTAGTTTGTTCTTCTTCTCCACAGCCCCTCCTCTTTCCTTCCTCCGTAGATTCTTCTCAAAGCTTTCCTTTCCCACACCTCCAACGTCTCCTTTTCTCTTGCATTCAGTTTCCACGTTTTGCATCTATATGTCACCGTGGGTCTGACAACTGTTGTATATATTTCTTTCTTTTGCTTTTCTTGATATATTCTTTGATTTCAATATTGGATTCATTGCCCCCAAACATCTCTGTCCTTTCGCTATTCTTTCTTGTATCTCCGTCTTTTCTTGTCCACTCTCTGTTTTTGTTACCCCCTGATAATTAAATTTGTCTATTTTTTCAAACATATATCTTTTCCCTAAGTTGTTTATTATATCTAAACTTTCGTTGTTTTTATTATCCTTCTTCTTTGTAATTTCCATGTATTTTGTTTTTTTCTCATTTATCTTTAGTCCTCTCATCCTTCCCCTTTCTTCTGTCCTACTTATGGCTTTTTTGAGATTCTCTTTTGCTCTTGCAATCACTGCTACATCATCCGCATAGGCCAAGCATTTGTTTTTATTTCTGACTCCCAGATTATCTTCTCTAGTACCAAATTAAATAGACATGTCGACGCTGGTTCCCCCTGTCTTAATCCTCTCTTCACCGTAAACTTGTCTGATACTTTGCCCTCAACCAACACTCCATTTTCTGTGTCATTCAGGGTCATTCTCACCATGCGAATCAATTTACTTGGAATTTTTAGTTCTTCCATTATCTTGTAGAGACCTTCTCTATTTACAGAGTCATATGCTTCTCTGAAATCCACAAAGACCAAGTGTAGTACCAAATTTTGTTCTAAGCTATTATCTTGGATTTGCTTAATCGAAAATATCTGGTCTATTTTTCCTGAATCCACACTGGTACTCTCCAAGAATAGACTCGGCTTTCTCTGCTAGTCTGTTTTTGATAGTCAACACTACTATCTTGTATACGACATCCAGTAAGGCTATTGGTCTATAATTAGAACATATAGTTTTTTCTCCTTTTTTGTATATTGGACAAATAAGCGACTCTCTCCGGCTCAATGGCATCTTTTCTGTTTCCCATATTTCTTACACCAACCGGCATATTTCATTTTCCATATCTACTCCTCCAGCTTTTATCAGTTCTACAATTTCCACCCGGGGCCTTATTTTTTTTGGGTTCTGAGTATTTCTCTTATTTCTTCTTTACAGGGTTTATTGGTCCCCTCCTGCCCCTCAGTTAATTTTGCTTCCTATTTCTTATTCAACTCATTTTCATCTCCACTTAGTGTTTCTTTAAAGTATTCCCCCCATCTACTCAGTCTTTCTGAGCAGCTTACTGTTAAACTTCCATCTTTTTTCCTACATATTAGCATTTTGTCTCTGTTTATTCCCTTTGTATTTTATAAAAAAAAAAACACGTAAATCGGATAAGTAGTAAGTTAGTGCTAAGTGCAGTAATAGATCGACAGACAGACAGAGAGACGTTACGTTTTATATATATTATAGATTTTTTTGACATATATTATATTAAAAATAAAAAAAAAATCACGTAAATCGGATGAATGGTTCTCGAATAATAAGCACACTAACGGACAGACAGACAGAGAGACGTTGCGTTTTATGTATATTATATAGATTATTATTATTATTATATAACCTTGTCAGAGAACATATGTATGAATTTAAAAAATCACGTAAATCGGATAAGTGGTTCTCGAGGGATAAGCGCACTAACGGACAGACAGACAGACAGACAGAGAGACATTGCATTTTACATATATTATAGATATATATATTATTATTACTCTATATATTTACTATATAACCTATATTATTACTATATAACCTGACCAAAGAATATATGTATGAATTTAAAAAAAGACACGTAAATCGGATAAGTGTTTCTCGCGTGATAAAGGCACTAATGGACAGACAGACAGATAGAGAGACATTGCATTTTATATATATTTATAGATTATAGATATTCTCTGCTATATAATATTTGTTCCAAATTTAATGGTTTAGGCCAGGGGTCGGCAACCTTTTTCGGACGGCGGGCCATTTTCAAAATAAAATTTTTTATGCGGGCCGCACATTCAAATGTAACTTAAATAGTGCTTTTATATCATATACGAGTATAAATATTATTAAAAATAAATATAAAAAAAATTTATTTTTTATTGACATGCTATAATAACAATAATGTCAGAGAACAAAAATTTTACAATTCTTAAAAGGGAAAAAAAAAGAAAAATAAAATTCCAATTACATATGTATAAATATGTAAATATAAAATATATAAAATATTAAGGAAAATAGTTTATCTTTCATTTTATTCATTCATTAAAATTCAGTGCGCTTGTTGTTCTTGAATATTGTTTGATAATTCATTTAGGCCCGGTTGTGTTTGGGATACTGAGATCCTCAACAAGTTTTGTAAATTTTCATCCGTTAACCTCGTTCTATATTTTGATTTTATGAAATTCATTCTTGAAAATGTTTGTTCGCATAAATAGGTGCTTGAAAAAATACAAATCATTGATTTTGCAAAATTTCTTAAATTGGGAAATTTATTTTCTGGTAGATTTGAATAAAATGCAATTAAATTAATTTCTTCAAAATTATTTTTATATACATTGATAGATTGCAAATCAATTAACTCTAGTTGTAAATTGTCTGGTGCTTTTACAATATCAAATTTTAAAGGATTTTCAAATATTAATATGTCCATTTCTTTTGCATAAAAATCTTGAAACCGATGACGAAAATTTTCATCCAGTACTTTTAGTGGTTAAAAACGATTGCAAAGTAGGAAAATGACAATAATTATTCTTTTCAAGTTGAGAAATAAACAATTTTATTTTAAGCTGGAAACTTTTGATTTCTATAAATAGCTCGTTGATTAACTTTCCTTTGCCTTGTAGTGTTATATTTAATTTATTGAGGTAAGTTGTAATGTCCACAAGAAAAGCTAACTCGCTTATCCATTTAAAATTCGATAATTCTGGTATATTATTTCCTTTTTCTGTCAAAAACATTTCAATCTCGTCTATCAACTCGAAAAATCTTTTTAAAACTTTCCCACGGCTGAGCCATCTTACTTCAGAAAAATAAATGATATCTTCATATTCTGCGTCAGTTTCATTTAAGAAATTCCGAAATATTCGATGGTTCATACCGTTTTTGCGAATATAATTGACGGACTTTATTACAATATTCATAACATTTTTCAAATTTACAACTTTTGCGCAAAGTGCATGTTGATGGATAATACAATGAAGTTGTAGAGGAGGCTATGTAATATTTAATTCTTTCAATTTTTTATTAATCATGCCTACCAAACCAGTATTGTGACCCGTCATGTTCTTTGCACCGTCAGTTGTCACATTTTTTAATTTTTCCCACTTGAGATTGTACATATTGAAAACATCTAATAGTTGCAAAAATATATCTTCACCTCTTGTATTCCCATGGAGGCTTTTTAATGCAGCAAGTTCTTCTGTTACACAAAATTGTTTATCAATTCCACGGATAAAAATCAACAATTGAGCGGTGTTAGTTATATCGTTGCTTTCATCAAGTGCTAGTGAAAAATACTCAAATTGTGAAGAATTTTCTTTTAATTTATTAAACATATTAGTTGATATATTTTCAATACGTCGAACTACTGTACGTGCAGACAAACTAATATCTTCAAATTTTTTAATTTTTTCCGGACAAATTTCGTTAACAGCAGCTAAAATACAATTTTTAATGAACTCTCCATCCGTAAATGGTTTGTTATGTTCAGCAATTAATTTCGAAATATGTAAGGACGTTTTGACCAATGCTGTACTTTGTTCTTTACATTTTTTAAAAACGTTTTGTTGTGCTTCTAATGATTTTTGTAAAAAATCAATTTTATTTTGTCTGAATTGAGATTCAAATTTGTCATATTCACACTTGTGTTTCGTGTCGTAGTGGCGACGCAAATTAAATTCTTTGAATACGCTTATAGATTCTTTGCAAATTAAGCATAGTGCTTTATTGTAATTATTAATAAAGAAATAATCAAAAGTCCACTTTTCATTAAATTCACGGTTTTCCTCATTAATTTTTCTTTTCTTTGGTATTTTATTCATTTTTCCTACGATAAAATATGAATTATTTTACCAATATTAATTAAAAATAACATGTATTTCTCATTACCTATTGTAGTGAAACGTCATACGGTTGTCAATATGAACGTGTTTATGTGCAATTTGCACATATGAACATACAGTAGCAAACTGGCGAAATGAAAGAATGCTACACTTGCTAAGCGAGCCGTCGTATTCACTGGGGAGTGGGGATTAAACTTGCGCAGTAAAATAGATTTCCCACTATGCTTCTGTTAGCGCGCATTTCGGTACGCTCACGCTCTAAGTTTGTTGATTTTTCCTAAAATTATATTGGTGCTTTGGCGGGCCGCGAAAAAGTTTCAAAGGGCCGCATGCGGCCCGCGGGCCTCAGGTTGCCGACCCCTGGTTTAGGCTATGTACTGCAAGGGAACGCGCTAGGAGCAAACTTTTTTCCGACTTCATTCACTATTATCGTTACTGATCATTCCCTATGCTACCTATCGTAATAAAATATAGCCTATAACCTGGCCAGAGAACATATGTACAGACAGAGAGACGTTGCATTTTATATATATTATAGATATAGATTATTATTATTATTATATAACCTGGCCAAAGATTATATGTATGAATATACAAAAAGACAGGTAAATCGGATAAGTGTTTCTCGCGTGATAAAGGCACTATTGGACAGACAGACAGACAGAGAGACATTGCATTTTATTATTATTATAGATTATAGATATTCTCTGCTACAGAATATTGTTCCATATTTAATGGTTTAAACTGTGCAAGGGAACGCGCTAGCGGCAAACTTTTTTCCGACTTCATTCACTATTTTACGTCACTGCTCATTCCTTATGCTACCTATCGTAATTAAATATAGCCTATAACCTGGCCACAGAACATATGTATCTTTTTAAAAAAAAAGTACGTAAATCGGATAAGTGGTTCTCCAGTGATAAGCGCACTAACGGACAGACAGACAGACAGACAGAGAGACGTTGCATTTTATATATATTATAGATAAAATATTCTGGGAATTCAATGATATTATTTGATGATTTTTCTGATTTTAACTCCTCTAGTCTCTGTGCCAACACAATTACTATAATTGAACATCATTTAACCTAAAAATAATAAATAAAATAAAAATTCTAACCTTGCCAATAACATTTAAATAAATTTAGAAAATCTAAATGGTGCATTTATAAACTTCAGATGCCAATTAAATAGTTTAAAATTTATTTTTTTCTCTTGACAAAACACAGATGGCTTACATTTAGTTTCATTAGTGTTTTAATTTTGCCAAAAATACTTTTTATCGAATATCTATCTATTGTTGCATGCGTCTGAGGTTTTTCCAAAGTTTCATTTTACTTACTTTTATAAAGGTACATGTAAATATCCTGCAGCGTAGTCCAAAATTAATTTTGGACTTGCCAGACAATCAATTTAAATCTATACAAAGATTTTTAGTGTTTCGTACGGAACACTTATAGGACCATTTCGGTGTCTGTCCGTCGCCCTGTCACACTCGATTTTCTCCGAAACTATTCGCCATATAAAATTGAAATTTGACACAAATATAAGAATTGATGGCCTAATTAGAGCCCTGTAGTTCTGAAATTATTATTAGTGAGACCCAAATGGGATTCAGAAAAGGAATGGGCACACGCGAGGCCCTATTTGCGATAAACGTGTTGTCACAGAGATGCATGGACATGAATCAGGAGCTGTACGTTTGCTTTATAGACTTTAAAAAGGCATTCGATAAAGTTCGACATGATCAATTAAAGATAATCCTCAAAAATAAAAATATCGATGATCTAGATATCCGCATCATATGCAGTCTATATTGGAACCAGACAGCGAGAGTAAAAGTGGAGAACATGATTACGGAAGAGATAGAGATCCGCCGGGGAGTACGTCAGGGCTGCATACTGTCACCCCTTTTGTTTAATATCTACAGCGAGAGTGTATGTCAGGAAGCTCTGTCTGAGGCGGACGAGGGCATAACGATAAACGGTGAAACCCTGAATAATGTAAGATACGCCGATGACACAGTTCTGCTAGCAGAAAGTTTAGAAGACCTACAACATCTTGTTGAGCGGTTAAATAACAGCTGCAATAAATTTGGTCTAAAGATGAATCTAAAGAAAACAAAATTTATGATGATGGCAAAATCTCAAAATAACCAGGATCGTCTTCTGGTTAATGACGTAAGTGTTGAGAAAGTCAATTGCTACAAATACTTGGGGACATGGCTGAACGAGAACACAGATCAGACAAAGGAGATTAAAACCCGAATAGAGATATCAAGATCAAGCTTTAATAGAATGAGAAAACTCTTTTGCAATCGAGATCTAAGCCTGGTACTGCGGTTACGAATGTTGCGTTGTTATGTCTTCTCGACGCTTCTTTATGGAGTGGAAGCATGGACTTTGAGGCAGAACAATACTAAAAGTATTGAAGCTTTTAAGATGTGGTGTTATCGGCGCATTCTGAAAGTATCATGGATTGATAGGGTAACCAATAACGAGATTCTCCAAAGAGTAAATAAAGCCCCAGAACTAATGAACAGTATTAAAAAAAGGAAGCTAGAATTGTTGGGACATGTGTTGAGGGGAGAAAGGTATTCACTGTTGCCGAATATTATGCAAGGCAAAATTAAAGGGAAGAGAAATGTTGGACGAAGAAGAATATCGTGGTTGCGGAACTTGCGCGACTGCAGCTCAATTGAACTGTTGCAGCAAATAAAGTGAGAGTAGCTGTGATGATTTCTAATCTCCGATAGGAGTGGCACTCGAAGAAGAAGAAGTTCTGAAAGTTAAATTTTGACTTAAGGGGTTAGTTTTGGTGGGTTAAATCGAAAGAGAAAAAAAGGGGGGTGTCAAATGATACGAGTTTAAAAATACATATGATGTAACACATTTTTCTTTATATTATTTTTAAAAAATGGCAAAAATACCCCTGTCCACCGACCTTATCTCGAAAAGTACTAAACAAAAAATTTCGAAAAAATTCTGGAATAGTCTTCATAAAGTGTAGCTTGAGCAAAAATTATCACGAATGCATTGCGTTTGATAATTTATCTGGTATAAAAAAAAATAATACTGAAAACTATGCTTCTCTACAAAATAGTGAAGGTGAATTATTTTCCGTATATTACCGCGCGTCAACAAGATAATTTTATTTTATTTGTTTTTAATTACATATTTAGGTAATAAATATTTGTTTAACACTTTTATTACTAGATTTTAGATTGAACTAGATTGATTTATTGACTATTAGGTAGCTAACTATTGACATTATTGACTAAGAAAAAACGTGAAAAAACATATTGGATCTTAAGAGATATACATGTCAGAGACCTAATTAATTTAGCCTAAGTAAGGATTTTATTTCATTTTAAAAGCAATTACGGTATGGAACACTAATTAAATGCAGCAATAAAAAGAGCATTAGAAATTGCTCAGTATAGATACAGCAATATTATGATTTTATCCTCTCTGAGGTATCACCAGGAGTATTATCCTGAATTTTGGACCTCAAATAACTTGTGCTCTTTTGTTTATAAACAATTTAAGTTTTCAAAACGCGTTTTTTTTAGCTTAAAATGTAAATAACTCAGGTTATATAAGTCGGATCGAGAGAAAAAAGAAACCAAACTCTTCGTAATGAAATTTCCAATAAATCCTCGTTTTAAGACGCTCAAGTACGTACAAAATTAAAAAAATAGGGAAAAAATCTGTTTTTTCCCATTTTATTATACAGGTCGACTAAGTGACCGAAATATGCCTTTTGTTATAACAAAAGTACCCTGAAATTTTGGTACAAAAAGATTGACCCCAAGGGGCACAATTGAATTTGTTCTTTAAAATTTGAATTGCCCGCCATTTTATACCATTTGGTGCAAAATGGATCTTTTTTTAAAAAAATTTAGGTCTTGACTCTAACTTTCCGACGCCATTATATTGTTTTTTCCTTTACATTTGTCTATTAATCAAATAACAACAAATGTGTTTTTTCAGTCATTTAAAAAAAAAATTGAAACATTTTTGTCACGTCTGGTAGAGAATCGCGAGACCTTTATTTTAAAAAAATAATTTTTGTTAACGTGAAAAAAAAAACGAAAAAACGCATTTTTTGTTATTTGATTAATAAACAAATGTAAAAAAAAAAACGGTTAAAATGTCTCCAAAGAAATTTTTTTTAAAAGCATCGGAAAAAAAAGATCCATTTTGGACCTGTTTTTTCAATTTTGTAGGTTATGTACGCACTTAGGCGACTTAACACCAATGAGGATCTCTTGGAAATTTCATTACGAATAGTTTGGTTTCTTTTTTGTGTCGATCCGACTTATATAACCGAAGTCATTCACATTTTAAACTAAAAAACGCGTTTTGAAAATTTAAATCGTTTATAAACAAAAGAGCATAAGTTTTTCAAGGTCCAAAACTCAGGACAATACTCCTGGTGCTACCCGCTAGAAGATAAAATCATAATACTGCTATATCTAAACTATGCCTATCTCATCATTATTTTGACCTTTTTTACTGCACTTGCACTTGACCTTTTTATTTGGACATTATTTTTTTCTATTCATAGCGTTGACTACTAGTCTTTCCGCCAAATATATCTTTAAAAAAACTATTTTAAAAACCGAAAAATCTTAATGCAGAAAATAGAAGACACACAGAAATACGCTCAAAAAATATTTTTGTCGAAGAATCTGAAACTAGTGAAATTTCTTTAAAAGCCAAAACCTCCTAAGAAAGCTGCACCTCGATATTCGTTTCTGAATATAACTTTAAACTTCGTCTTAGCATGGAGGACTAGGGAAGAAATTTCTAATAAAATTGTGAAAAATATATTTCTCAAAAGAAATTTAACTAAAATAAAGGACAGTATATGCTATCTTTTATAGTATACCATATAACCAGGGACTTTATATCCCAAAGCGAGACTAAGAATGTCATTAAAAGAATCACTTTCGCCAAATTAATCATCCATGTAGTTTCAGTGGGTGGGGTAAAGACAAGTAGAAACGGTAGACTAAATTGCAACCAAGTCCGACATTAAACACACCCTGATTATCTGCCAAAAGCTACTTTACTTTACCTCCATGCAATGCCGCAAAGACTAGAAAATTGAATGATAATATGCTATTTTGTACTACCAATCATTTTGAATACTGCAGTGGTATTGCCACTTATATCTGTTCTTTTTAATGAGTGATTATATAAATTTTTGATCAGTACTTTTCGAAATAGGGACATCGATTTTTTGCCATCCTTTTAAAAGTAATGTGAAGAAAAGTTTGTGCAAGTATTACATCTATATTTTTAAACTTGTATTTTCACAAACTTTCATTTGATACCCCTCTCGATGATCTTTCACTTCCCCCTACAACCTAACCCCTTAATTCAAAATTTAACTTACAAAACTACACGGCTCTGATTGTGTCATCAATTCCTATATTTGTGCCAAATTTCAAGTTTCTACATCAAATAGTTCCGGAGAAAATCGGATGTGACAGACAGAAACCGAAGTGATCTTATAAGTGTTTCGTATGAAACACTAAATATGAACACTAGATTCCATTTACATTATTATTAATTAAAAATACACGTCTCTTTATGGATAAAACAATTTCTAAGGCTGGTACTGTAAAGTACCAATAAAATGTAAATGTTTTACCTCCGAAACTGAAAATGAACCCAAGGTCTTCGTAAGAATATAGTCGTAAAGTTTTAAATTTCCAAACATTTGTTTCATTTATGTAAAAATACTGTTACAATAATAATGTTTATTACAAACCTGGTAATACTTAAAGGTAAGTAAAATCATAACAAAACGAACAAATCTTGCAGTTACACTGGAGCGAAATTAAAATTGTAAATTTCAAAGGCTCTATCTCCTTTATTATTGAACTTATGGCACATACTTAATGAACGGACTTTTTAGTACTATAACCTGTTAAACAAGATTTCTAACTTAGAGAACACCCTCTATAGTCATTTGTAAAGAATATTATAAATTTCGAAAATTATCGCAAATTCGAACACCTTTTGAAATATTGTATAAAAACTTATTAGGTGGAAATCAAAAGACAATTTTCGGTTGTCTATTTTAAATGGTAAATAACATTTTGATATTCATTCCAAAGCTTTTGCAAAATATATTTTAGAGATCATAGTTGGTACACAACATCAGATGGTACACAACTTGCTTATCTCACATCATTATTTACTAAAAACCTGCCTAACATCCTGTTAAAAATTATGATTTTTAATGTTGACCCATCACACGAGTTTTTACAAGCATTTAATATGACGTACCTAATATTAATTTCCTTGGGCACTTTCCACGACTTCTTGGCGTGAATAGCACTACGGCCTTTATGAAGATCTAAGAAAATACGCTGACTTCCTTAGTTTGTGCTTGCCCTTTTGTTATTACTTATTTGAAACAAGAGATGTTATCTTTACATGCCCGCTCTATTCATATCCCGGAATGTTGTTCCGTCCTCTCCCAGACTGTCCTCTTTTTCCAGGTTTTCACATGGTCTCTACGTTCCTGAAGTATCATCTGAACTCGAGCGCATTCAGACAGGAAGAAAATATTCCCTTTCTGTAGGATAAATTAAGGAGTCTACAGAAAACTGATGTTATTTCAGTGGCAAACTTTTTAAGTGCAATGATAGACATTGCCTCAATGTCACGTGTTTAGCCTCATTAAGATAAAGAGTTGATTGATTGGTCCGTTACTTTGTGACAGTACATTTTAACAATAAAACTACTTAATTACTTTGTTAACTGTGACTAAATATATTTGTAAAGATTTTACAATTGCGTTATCGCGATTTCGTAGTACAACTACATTGTCAAACGCTTAACTAAGACTAAAACAAATTTTTGGTATTTTTATGTTTATATGATGAACAGATGTGGGTCTATTATATGTTAAAACAGTTGGAACGGAACAGAAATGCTACGTCTAACTGACTATTCAGTAAATTTATGTTATGGTCCTTTGAATGTCTGTAAATTTCTATAGATTCTAAAAAATTGAGTTTTGACCCTTTAGGTGTCATATGGAGTATTTGTAAACAATTGATATTGGGAAAAGTATGGCCTGTTTCTAAGAAATGTTTAGCAAAGTGTGATTTTTCATTTTTTAGCCTATAAGAGGCATTGTGTTCTACGAATCTTGTTTTGAAATTCCGTCCCGTTTGGCCTACGTAACAGCTATTGCACTCTTGACAATTAAGTTTATATAAACTCCTGATTTATTGTATTTATTAGTTTTATCTTTAGCATTGAAAAATATATTGGATAATTTGTGAGCGGGTTTTAAAGCTATTCTTGTTTTTTCGGTCGTGAGAACTTGGGATATTTCTCATTAAGACATGTTTTCTGACAAGGTCTGAAAACAATTCGAATATTTTTCGCGGTATCGTTCGAAATAGTGGATAGCGTTTTCCCTGGAAATGGAATTCGAAGGAATTCAGTAAACAAGTTGTCCTGTTCCATAAATATTGTTGAAAAAGTACTATCTAAGGATGTAAATTGTTGGCATAATTAATATAATAGAATTTTGACAACAGCAATATCAAAGCTAATTATTACACAGGCCAACAAAAAACATATTTGTAAAAACTTTTTAAACCAATACATCTAAGTGTTATATATTTTTGAGTGCTGAAACCGTATCTGGTATCAGTTTTTTTGTATCACCCACAGTTCTCTCACAATATGACATCGATTAAACTTCAAAATAGGGAAAATTTGATACATAAAAAATAAAAACTTAAACCGTACTTTTATTTGATTGATTAAATAGGTGTTCCAGATTCCAATAAATGTTTTTCTTTCAGCATAGAACCAAGCAATTCTGTTTTTTTCCTTAGTCAAACCCAAATCTCTCACTAAATCATTTAACTCAGCTTGTATAAACAACTGTGGTTTCAAATTTTCTAGAGAACATTGAAACTCATCATCATCCGGTCGGCTTTCATTAAATTCGGGACTGGACTGTAAAATGTCATCAATAGACTGAGGTGACTCAGGGACAGGAAGTCCCGGTCCATGTCTTACCGACCGATTAGCTGAAGTAAAGTTAGGATAGACAATTAGTTTCTTATTTTTGGAGTTATATCCAGAAACATCAACGCTGCAAAAATAACAATCATTTGAATGATTTTCTGGGTCTCTCCATACCATGGGTACTGCAAATCTAAAAGCTTTCTTGTCTTTCATATACCATTTCCTAAGATACTCGACACAAACATAACATACTTTATGGGGAGCCCAACATTTTTCTTGATTACCGATTTCTACACCAAATTATGCTAAGTATACTGTTTTACAAAGTCAGTAATGTTTCTTTGATGTTTTTTAACTACAAACTCACTACATATATAACAAAAAGTGTTAGGAGAGTTTTTACAACCACGATTACTACCTGGTGCCAGCTCTCCAAAACAAGGAGAGCTCAGCTTCAAGCAGTGCAGAACAAGGCCTTGAGGATGATCACGGGAGCCCCGTGGTTCATGAGGAACCGTCAAATTCACAGGGACCTCGGTGTGCCTACCGTAAAGGCACACATGAGGCAAACTCAACAGAAGTTCCTCGAGGAGGCGTCCCAGCACCCCAACCTCAAGGTAGCCGCCAGTTCCCTAGGCCGTCGGACCCGCTGCTGCTCTCGGACGAAGACGATGAGCCCCCTCGCCCGCCGTGACAAGAAGAATGTCATTCTAGATTAAGTTTAAACTAGTCCTAATTTAAGTCTTGTTACTTCCTACTTTAAGTTAGCGTAAGTCTTAGTCTAAGGTAGTTTTAGTCTTAGTTCTAAGTCCTAGCTTTAAGAAACTTCATGTATATACCAAACACACACATTTCCTAGGTTAAGTTAGTATAGGATTCCTATTGTAAGAACTTAGGTTAAGATAGAATAAGTTTACATTTAGTATTAGAAATTATATATTTATACTTTCAAAATTATAAAAAAGAGGCTTTGCCTAGCTTAGAAATCAATAAAGACAGTGATATAACCACGATTAGTCATACTTTCAGTGTAAATTAAAGCACATGGGTTAAGCACTGCAATGCGAGGTTATATTAACTGGAAGAAAACAGACAGCTGTGACATCGGAACTGCCAACCTAATAACATTTAATTTTACTGCCAACCTTATAAAATTCTGATTTTATTGCCAACCTAATAACATTCGAATGATAAAAAATAAACTTTTCACATTTTGAACATTAAAATGTAAAAAATTGGTGTGTGATACGACTTTTTTATTATTATTTTCGGACTCAGCACACCAAAAAAACATAGGAATCAGGTAAAATTATTAAAAAAGTTTTTTCATCGTTGGCCTGTGTTATTAGAGCATGAGAGAAATTTGTTTTTAATACTCTGATTATGTGCCACTTGGCTTCGTTAATTATATTTGTTTTTTTTTTCTGAATGTACTCCCTAGATATTTAACTATTGTTACGACCCTGACTAATGAATAACATAAACCAAATGTTTAACATTTGACGATTGTACAGCGACGAAATATGAAACAACAATTAAATGATTGTTACAATATCACTAGCTATAAAAATACCTTTTAAATTAGAGTCGGCGTATGCACGGTGTGTTTTGCAAAGATGATACGGTGTGCTAGTTCAATTCTAAGCGCGAGTCTCGGACCACGCGTCTTTTAAATTTCAAGTTTATTGTGATAAATATTTCGTAATATTTTTGTGTATAAGAGGTGTGTCGTGAATTTAGGGACGAGGAGTAAAATTATATTGAAATTCAAAAATTTGTGTTTGTTCGATATGATCTTTCGTTCAAACATTATGAAGTCAAATATAACGAAATCGGGCGGAGCTTTTAAACATATAAGCAAAATGACTTCCATGTTCTGGGTGCTTCGGGTTAAATCAGAAGCTTTACCATGTTTAACTAGAGAATGAAAAATTAATATAGTAACATGAAAGTCATTTTACTTCCTCGTATGGATGCTATAACCTTATGGAGAACGAAAAAACGTTATTTTTGACTTTCAATATCTCAGAAAGTATTTAACTTGAATTTAGGTTATCAAGAAATGTAAATGTATGTTGTCCCGGTTTTATGAGACATCAATTATTTTTGTTCAGTTCTTAATCACAGTATTAACAATAGTAACATTTATTTATCATTAATTAATTAAAAACAATAAAAAAATCTATTTTTAATCTTTTATCTGTAAATAAAATACAAACTCTGATTGAAGAAAAAATACAAATTACAAAGAATTATCTTTAGTAATCATCATCATCATTAGCTTATTCTATCCACAGTCGGATATAAGTGTCTCCAAGTTGTCTCCAATGAGCTTTGTTGTTTGCTTTTTGCATCCAATCCTGTCCCGCTAATCTTTTTATGTCGTCCGTCCATCTTGTCTGTGGTCTACCTTTGAATCTTTTATGTTCTCTAGGCCGCATTCAACTATACCTCGTGTCCATCTATTATCATTTTTCCTTGCGATATGCCCCGCCCAATTCCACCTTAATATACATATTCGTTGTATTACATCTGTCACTTGTGATCTTCTTCGAATCTCGATAGTAGGAATACGATCTTGGAGTCTAATATTTAGCATTCTCTTCTCCATTGCTCTTTGGATTACCTGGAGTCCTTTTATTTAAAGCCCATGTTTCAGTAGCATATGTTAATACTGGTCGAATACTCTGGCTTTTATTGTATTTGTGATGCCCAATTTAAATGCAGACGTTTTGAACGTAAACCAAGCTAATGAGACTCTTCTAACCAAGTCAGCCTTTACATTATTTTTGATATTTCGATTTTTTGTCCTAAATATACGTATATATGTTCAGCAATACAAAAAAATAATCTGAATTAGTAAAAAACAAGTAAAATTTTGAAATAACATAACACTAAATAAAATTGTCTTGTCGAGAAACTCGTGAAGTTGCAATAATAAAATAAAAAATCACAGTACTCTTGTACAGTGTGTTATTATAACAGACCCTAATCTGACAAAATTGAAGAAATTCCTACACCAACATAAATCAATTATTGATGTGAATGACATAAATAGTACAGGTGCTACAGTTACTACTTATATCACTAATATACATTGAGTAATGTCTATCGACCACTATTTAGAAAAAAATATCAACGTACAGACAAAGCTCGAGCTAAAGTTAAGATTTTATTATACAGAGTGCTCCATAAGTAGGTTCAAACGATTTGGCTTATTACACAAAGGCAAGGGGCGGGAGGAGCAAAGTGACGCCTAGAGCGTAACTTCGGACATTTAATTGTTATGGAGGATTTTCTCGGAGAATATTTTTTATGTGCAAAAGTTCAATATCACTTACATAGCGTAAATAGAACGCCCAGCGTCCACCTAAATAAAAGATGGATGCACAAAACTTAAGAAACTAATACTTGTTTAAGGAAACATCAAGAATGGCAGCAAGTAGCTAAGTTAAGGTAAAGTACCTTTGAGTGTCAGCTTACGAAAATCCAGATCTCTCAATACACAGACATTTAACTGCCATAAATGTGCTTCTTATCGCGGATAAGACAAATTTCCACCTTAAAGGCCCCATTAATAAACATAATCGTCATTATTAGAGTCCAACAAATCAAAAACAAAGACCACTTCCACTTCTTTAAGTAACGGCTTAGAACAACTTTGAGGCCGCACAACAATTAATCGTTGTGCGATATGTAGAGATAATTTAATATTTTTTCAAATCCGCTTTACACAATTTTGATGGCTGCAAATAGAAACCTGGTGGCAGGAGGAGAAGCGATATCACACACTTGAGACGCATATTCGCCAATCATTCGAGAAAATTTCCCGAAATTTCCAAAAAAAGGACCTGATTTGATATGAATGGATTTTTTCTTGTGGGAATGTCAAAGCTAATGTGTACAGGTAGCAATCATTAATAATATTCACTCCCCGCAACAGGTAAGAGAAAGGATCCGACAAAAAATGATATGCCGAGATGTAATCAATAAATTCATCGGTCGCTTAGAAGAGTACCGAAAATAGAACGGTTCACATTTAAGTGGTTTTTGCGTTTAAGAAATAATTTTCCAAGACCTGCAGTTTGATATAGTCGGTCACATAAGCACAGCTCGCGCATTGTTCATTAAAAAATGTTTTAATTTAAGAGTTTCTTACATCATTCGACAGTAAAGGATTGCCATTAAAATGCTAATGCGTCGATGATTGCCTGACATCTTCAGGGCATACGTTCGTCAAGGTTATTCTTGGTGCAAAGATTTCCAAATTGCCCGAATTTGCCGTGATAACTGCTTCACTGTGTACATCTTTCTACTACGAAACTTCTGTTTGATGTATAACCACATTTTCTTAATTGGGTTTACATCGGGCGACTGGGATGGATAGGCTCGTTATCCTCTTGAAGAATCCACTCCTCATTTTTATCGACAAACAAACCTTTTTCCGAAAGACATCCCTAACCATAAATCTTTACAGGGTGTTTCACGATGCGCTGAACCAATCGGTTAGTGAAAACTGACCAGACTCGTGGGGTGATAACATAACCCCAAAATGAAACTTCAACGGAAAAAATTACATTGCTCCAGTCTCAATCTATATTTTCCTCTGCCCATGCGAGTCGTTTCTCTCTGTGTTTTTCACTCAAAAATGATTTATTGATTCTACTCCTCCGGATTTCATACGATATATCCAAACTTTTCTGCTTTAGTTTTTGCGCCCTTAGCGCAAGGTAACTGATGATTTCGGAAAAACATGTTAATAATAATTTTTCGTCCTGGTCTGACACTTTTCCTCTAGAGCCATATTCTGGTAGATCTTCTTCTTCCAGTGCCCTAGCCATTTCGGACGTTGGCTATTAACATGGCAATCCTGACCTTATTGATGGCTCTTCGAAACAGCTGATGAGACGTAAGTCCAAACCATTGTCTTAAGTTATATAGCCAAGAATGTCTTCTCCCTGGATCTCGTTTGCTACCTATCTTTCCCTGTATTACCAGCTGCAAGAGATGATGTTTATTATACCTCATGACGTAGCCAAGATATTCAAGCTTTCGCCCTCTAATTGTGAATGCAATTTCTTTGTCATTGCCTATTCGGCCCAGAACTTCTAAGTTCGTGATATATTCGATCCACGAAATCTTCATAATTCGGAGGTACACCCACATCTCATTTTTCATTAGTGTTTCAGTAGTCGTCCACGATTCTACACCGTATGGCAAAACAGGGAATATGTAGCACTTGGCTAATCTAACTTTCAGTTGGAGTGACAAATCATTACATGTAAATAGTCTTCTCATACCATTAAAGGATGCTCGAGCTTTTTCGATTCTTGACTTTATTTCAACAGATTGGTCCCACTTTGCATTAACTACTATCCTCAGGGATATAGGCTTGATTATTTGGCTATTTGGCTATTTAACTGAACTAGTCTTGCTGCTTGTTGAGATTTGCTTATTATCATCCACTTGCTTTTAAATATATTCAGGTAGAGACCATACTCTTCGCTAATACTTTGCACAGTTTCAATAAGATATTGAAGTTTCGATGTCACTGGCCAGCAAGACGGTATCATCGGCGGTATCATTGACGTAGATTATAAACATTTTTTAACTGAGAGCATTGTTTCACTCACTTGCTAACAAATACCCTCGACTTGCCCATATACTTAGCAGCCGTTGTAGGCGCCATTTTTAGAGCTTTTGGATAAATGTACAGGAACCCAGCCTCGAAACGCGAAGCGTATGCAGCCCTCATGGTCAATAATGTACTATTTAACCATAAATAAGGTTAAAAATGAATCTCTTTCCAGAAAACATTGTTTGCAGGGATGCAAACAATACCGGCTACAAGTTATAGGCGACATGTTCTTACTTGACCGATTGGATAGAGTCTGTGTCAAGTTAGAACGTGTCAGCGATAATTCATTTTTGGTAGATGCGATTCTAGCGTTTAAATAAAAAATCGGTAGAGAGAACCTTTGTCTACGACGGACTCTCAGTCGATTCCGAACTTTTGTCGAAATCACTTAAAATCCAAATTAAGTCATTTGTTGGCGCATCGGTTCGAGGCAGTCTTTCTTTGTTCCCATCCAAAGGGGCCTAAAATGGCACATTCTGCGGCCGCTAAATATATTAAAAAGTCGGTATCGTTTGTGAAGAAGTAGGTAAACCGTTTTAACAAGACGAAAAATATCGACGACTTGCCGAAACGTGGCTCAGTAGGCAAAGTCACTCCAAAAGTCGAAAAACGAATCGTTTCTTTGTTTCCACTGGACCCGAAATTGATGCTGTATCAAGGAGCGGCGAAATTAGGGAACTCGGGTTTGAATGTGTTTCATGAGACCATTCGATCACATCTTCGTGCTTATGATATCAAATTCCGAAGCACGTTGAAGAAACCTTTGCTGAGCGAGAATCACGTTGCGAAGCGGCTCGCTTGGGCCTACAATATGATACTAGAGTGGCTCTCACAATGGTCGGACGCCAACCCTATTGAAAGCGTTTGGTCCCTTGTAAAGAAAAAGCTCAAAGAAAAGACTCTGGGACTTTGACTCATTTGTCTCGCAAGATTCGAAAAATTTGCAGAGTATGCAGAAAATCTCGTCGACAGCATGCCTCGAAGATGCCAGGCGATTATTTATGCAGGAGGCGATTGGACAACTTACTAAGTAATATTTTTCAGGACCTAAGAAAGTGACTTAGCTACCTATATCCATTCAAAATTCAACAAGATAATTGTTGGGTTTAAAATCTTATTCTGATAAGACAGTTGAATTTTAAAGTTTTATGTACTGAATACACAATATAGTAATTACACAAATATATTAAAACAGTGTACAGTGTCCTTGCGTACATTTGTTACAATTTTAGTTATTAACTAATATCTAGTTCAAATTCACTATCGCAAATCAATAGTAAGTTTTTTTACAGGTTCTAAACTATTTATATTTATGTACATACGTCTATATGAGTTTACAATTTTTTTGACGTATTGAATACAGTTTCTCCAGTTTTCAACCATTACATTTTTGACTTCTGTCTTTATCGACTCAATCATACTACTGTTTAAAGTGGGTGTATTATTGTGAGCACGTATATTAGATTTTATTTTATGCCATATCAACTCAATCGCATTAAAGATACAGTAGTATGGTGGAAGCCGAATTATTTCGTGTCCTGCTTCCTTTGCAATTCTATCACAAACATATTCCTTTGAAAAATTGTAACTTTTTAAAACTTCTAACAATTGTTTAACTGTATAACTTTCATGGAAATATATGTCACGTTCGCAAAAAAGGCTTATATTTCCCTTTTTCTACTGGTGCAACTTGGTACCTTATTCATTTGGCGACTATGATAGGATGCATACAACTATTCGGTGGTATATTCGGCATTAATTTGTTTTGAAGCCAATCTTTAAAAACTTCAGCGGTTGTATCACAATGATAATCTGAAATATTCTTGGCTGCTAGAAATAGACATTCTGGTATCCAGCCTTCTTTTGACCCGCATGTAAAATAGTTATTCTTTTACCTTTATTTGATGGAGCTTTGGTGTGGTATTTTTTGGATTTATCAATCCATCCTTTACTGGGTGTGTCGTGGGTGTCATACCAAGTCTCATCTAGGTAGATTGTCGTTCAATTTTCCGATCTAGCTGTATTTATTTTTTCAAGATATTCCATTCTAAGTTGTTCTAAGCGCCGTGATTGCATTATAACTTGCCTTGGGTCTATTTTTTTTAACAAAAACCCCAAACGACGTAGAATACGCCATAAAGTTGTAGTGGAACATTTTATGTGACAACTATCCTCGGACAGCCTCCGTGAAAGTGACAATAACATAGGAACTTTTTGTTCTGCATACGTTTCATAAATTTTGCCGCGGATTTAGTCTTCTTGACAGAAATCAATACATTTCGACACACCTTTGTCTTTTCGTGTTTTCTTAGGCGCTATCGAATTATTTAGAATTTTCCAAACAATACTTTCAGGGATGCTTGTTAAAGCTGATGTCTCCATCAATGAAAAGTATTTTTCGTGGCCTCGCTCCACTAATTTTAAATAAACACTTTTATCTATCACTTTTGCCTCAAAGGGCAAACATTTACGGCTTCTGATGGAAAGGGCTTCAGATATTTTAAGACACTGTTGAACTTTATAATATACACTATTTCAGTATAATACTACAGATAAAATGAAGAATATTCTTTATATTTATAAACACGAAGTAGCCAATAAAATGTTAGATTGAAAGGGAGATATATATATATATATATATATATATATATATATATATATATATATATATATATATATATATATACATATATATCTATATATATTATATCTATATATATATATATATATATATATATATATATATATATATATATATATATATATATATCAATTACGACCCTGTTACGGTCAGCTACGTACGAAGATCCTAAGGGTCGTTTAATGTTTTTATTGCATCAATTTGCCAAATCACTTTCTTAAATCTTGAAAAATACTATAATTGCCCCGTTGTCAGCACACCAAGGAATACATTGATGGCAAATAATGTTCTCGAAACACATTTTTTTCAGGTCACTTTCTTACTTGACAGACTGTACTTACGGTTTTTTTCATTTGTCGATTTGTTTTCGTACCAGAAATATTTTAAAATCAAACATTTTAAGTATGTAGTGATTAAAAATAAAATTGTATTGTATGTCTGTAGTGACTAAACATAAAATTCTCGATAAATTAAACGTTTTTAACTGAAATAAATTCAAAATATTGATCAAAGCTTGAGTGTTAATCAGAAATCGCTTAAAAATAAGCATTCCTAGTAAAATCCTATTTTTATTGAACTGCATACCATATAATATATATGTTTTCCCAGAAATAATCGTTTTCAGTAAATGCATTTGAATAAACATATTTATTTTTGTCGTGGTATGAGATTATTTTTTAGATTAAAAAGATTACACCGATTTTGGTAAAAAAAATACCGACTCATTCCTTGTTCCCCTTTAGGACGCCATATTTTAAGAAGAAGATTTTATTTATAAACTCTTGCATAATGAAAATATGAGCAATTTGCAGTTCAATCCATTACCGCCCATCATAATCTGTGATCAAATCCACCTTTATGTGGTCTGAGCTCAAATAGGGGAACACGGGGCATAAGAGGTACTCATACATATGTTAGTACAAGGCTTATTACCATCTACTGGTCTTATTATACCTAATGTAGTTTTTAATTAAAAATAATTATGTAGCAAGAATACATGAATAGTTCAAAATTGGTATCGTGAAATTTATTTCTTTCGTGACGTAACGTCGTTTTATTTTTTAATGGTACATATCATTTCTATTGCCCTTCTTTTAACGTTATAATTTATACCTTTATTCATTTCATTTCGTCTCGGCGAGAAAATTAAAGTTACCCCAGTTTTTAATATTTAAGCGAAATCTAAGAATCGATACCATTGATAATTTCCATGGCATGTAAAAAGTACCTTGAAATTTTGAGAGAATCTATGAATATTCGCTCTCAAATGATGAATATGCGCACCCTCTGTTTATTTTACATTGAAATAACAATAGCTATAAGTTTTTTTAGCAACCTGGACGTTTTTCTGCGGTATGGTAGATGTGTTACTATCGTACCTAATACTATTAAATGCCCTTGTAACATCAGCGAATACGTCAAGTGATTTACTCAGTACTTTCCTCGCAAACACGTCGCTACGAAGCAACACTTATAACACCGTCCCCATACTCATGATCTCCTTATTTATTTGACTATAAATAGATACTTAAAAACTTGATGCATTATCTCAACTACAAACCTAACGCTTGAAAATTGTAGATTTCACTCCTACTTAAGTTAATACATGTGTATCGAATCCGGATACACTGACGGAAATGGGGGACTATGTTTTTCGTAATATTGGACCCTAAAGTGCAAAAACCTCTGCCTTTACCAAGGATAGTAAAGACGGACTCGAACGTATCTAGTGATGCTTATGAATGATGAGTGTTTCTTACTCAATACATAAATATAAATTTTACGGGTAAAGAAAAACAATATGTAACTCATAAACATGGCCACCATTGTCAAAATTCATCAGGGATAAGTATACTAACAGACCAAAAAGAATTGACAAATGGACTTCTACTCTATATATATATATATATATATATATATATATATATATATATATATATATATATATATATACAGAGAGAGAGAGAGAGAGAGAGGGAGGGAGTGAGAGTCCTAATATCAAAGTCATAATACACTGCCCTCATAAATCAGTTAATTACTTTACTAGAGATAACTTTAGAACTACAAAACCGATTTAAATGATTCTTTCACTGTAGCCTAAGTCGAAAAATACCTGATTAAACAGAAAAAGTTTCAATAAAATCGGTCGAGTAATTCTGTAAATATTTGAAGACAAACATACATACACTACCGTCAGAAAGTATTTGCCTACCTAGTTATTTCAGTCCCAAGAAAACAAAAACCCAGATAATATATATATTTTTTTTAATTTTAATAAATTATTATTTATTTTCACATTATTTACAGTCTAGAAAATCAGAAAAATATTCATGAGTTTCCAGGATTTTTCTCATCTATGTGACTTCCTTTGTTTTTAGTTACCGCTTTACAGAGTTTCGGCATTCTGTCCAGTAGTTTCTTTAGAGTTTCTTCGGTTATTTGAACTTATTCTGCTTGTAAAAATTCCCACAAGTGATTTTCTGATATTGGATTGAGTTTTCGAACACACCTGTCCAAATGGTCCCTCAGCAATTCGATGGGGTTCAAGTCGGGTCATTGTGGATGCCAAGTCAACCTTCCAGGACGTCATCAGATATCCATTGGTCCAAGAGTTCTTTAATTTGTTAAATATCTCTTCCAGAAGGAAGCATTTGAGTTAGCAAAGTTTCTTGATAATGTTATTTTCGCATGATTCCTTCTATCCTAAAGATTTTTCCAACTTTACCGTCCCAAACCATTACTAAACCTCCACCATGTTTAAGGCAGGCTTCCAACATCCTCTCTCCAGCTGACCGCCGCACGTAAACTCGTCGATTTTAACCGAAAATTTCGAATTTAGATTCGTCTCACCAAAGGACGGAATTCCATTGTCCTAATGTCCAATTTTCATGTTTTCGGGCCCATTCTAATCGTTTACGTTTATTCAGCCTAAGAAGTGGTTTCCTCACTGCAACTCTACCGTGTAGTCCACCTTCTCCTAACCTATTCTTCACGGTTGTCACGCTAATGGAGATAGGCCGCTCCAGGTTTACTTGAGCCGTGATTTCTGGTGCGGTTAGGCGGCGATTACGTCTGCTGAACATTGTTATAACTCTGTCTTCAGCGTTAGTCGTTTTTCGAGGCCTTCCTGAAGGTTTTTGATTGGGAATTCCATGTCCTGCAGAAAATTTTTTTACGATGTAGTCCACTGTTCTCCTTGGCATCAGGATATCACTCGCGATTTATCGACTCGAGTGACCATTTTGATGATTTTCAACGGAAACTTCTTTCGTTTTTGGCATTTTCCCAAAACAATTGAACCTGTATCAATGACAACAGTACTGTTTGCGAATGGTTAATTTCCAAAAGGACAATGGTATTTATAGCATACTTTTAATCATAAAATGTCACTAGGAATTTCCTTAATCCCTAAAAACTTGAAATGAGTTATTACTTCAACTGGAATTCTCAGAAATCGCCTCAAAACGATTATCATGCAACACTTTATTCAACAAATTTATTCTAATTGGTTTTTAATTTGTGATTTCACCAACAATTTTATGATTGACACTTGTTAAGAACAAGTAAATTTACCTAATACAATAAAAGGGTTTAATTAGGTATTAAATTTTGGCAGTTGCATTGAAATTTCTAGTTAGGCAAATACTTTCTAACGGTAGTGTACATACATACATTCGCAAAATTTGGTATGTCGATCTGAAACCCTATATCGGGTAACATACCTCTTTTTCTTGAAGTCGGATATTTTATTGGTAATCTTTGAAGCATTTCGGCTAATCACCGATCAGTGCCCGTGAAGAAATCAGTTATTTTAAAGCCACAGTCAGCTGTTTCTGTGAGTCATATTGACGTATTACATGTCGATCAAACGAAGAAAAAATACACCCGTATAAACTAAGCAGTAGTAACCGAGTTGTTCATTTAACAGTTTATAGATATATACGCGTTACCTTGGTCCCCATACTACTGTATACCGTTCTAGGTCAATCAACATCACCTTTGGAAGCAAAATGAGAGAGACTCAACGCAAAACAAAAACGATTTGAAAGTCTGACAGCATCCGTGCTGACCATGAGATTATGTCGAAAACTATTTGATTTATAAAAATTCAGATAAAGCGATCGACTCCCCGAAAAGTTTGTTCGTATTCATAGAAAGTGATTCATATAGTGTGTTTATCTAAACATTTAAAATACTAGTTTCAACCATAAAATATTCTGCGGGGTTAGTGCTGATAATGCAGCTTAACAAGTGACAACCGTATTAAACCAAACGTTTTTTTAATTGGTTAAAAGGTAATTAAGGTGACTTATTATAACACTTTTGTTCTAGTAGTTTAAAAGCAAACTAAGTTTAACTTGCGCGAGTGAAGGTCGCCGGTGTAAAATGACCGTTTAAAATAGCCTCGGGTTTTGAAAAAGTCACTCCGGTTATTCTGAAAAATAGTGCTATCTTTATTTGAAGCATGTAATAATAAAATACATTGATAGTCTCGGTAGTTTCGGTACAACGTAGTCGAAATTATGTTTTGTTTACCGTAAATATTTTTTAGTTTTTTCTAATGTTTTTGTTACGTTGATTATGATCAATTTGTGTTTTCTAGGTTAGTTTAAAACATTTTATTTTTCAATGAACAATAACAAATTTTATTGGGCTTTTTAGTATTTGCCGGTGACCAGTCTGTTTCTACAATTTTTACAATTAACCTTCTATCGACTGTTATTAATATATTAAATAATTTAAATACCATAAATATTAAAACTCAACAGGTGAGTAATTTTAAGTCAGTCTCATATTTACTTATAATGTTCCTAAAATTGTTAGAACAACCCCAAAAGCAAGAAAACATTACTAAAATGGTCCAGGTATATCCATTTAAAAAATATGTACAGAACTGTGGCGTAGCCAAGGGAGAGGTATATCGGGTATCAGCCGTCCCCCTGGCCTTCTGATTGTAGAAACACGCTCCTTGTCGAGGCCTCAGGGTTTTTTTTTTGGAAAAAGTCTGCGCTCTCGGTCATCGATTGGATGCAACTTCCACTGTAGACAGTATAGGATTTCTTTTTGTAAAAAATCTTCCCCTCTCATATCGAGTTTTAGTTTACTGTGTTGAGAGTGGTCTAAGCTTTCAGAGCTCCAGTGCATGAACCTTTTTTTTCATTAAGGCGTTCCGCTCACCTATTGTTGTTTTACTTCTCCCGTTTTATCAATTGACACTCTACCCCCCTCTGTAAATAGTTCCACCGTTAGTATTTTATTTTTCGTTTCTTTAAAGAAACGTCTTTTGTATACATTTTTACAGGGATACTTTTACAGGGATATTAATTATAAATGGATCACTGTTCTAGCTCTCTTATTTCAAAAATTAGACAAAATTGTTAAGGAGTTCACTTAAGATGTGATTATATATTCTTAGAAATGTATTTAAGCTAGGGATTCTTCTTTGTCCTTGGTAAAGTTTCGCATTATTCCCAATGTGCCATGCCATTGTCAATTTGCGTTGTGATCAAAACGTGCATAACCAACTTCAACAAAGTTAGAAAAAGCGTTTTTTCTTCCTTATTTTGCACAAAAACACTATAAAAAAATATATTAGCTCTTCTAGAATTATGAGTTATATAAAACTGAGAAATAATATCCAAGGTGATTGCATTTAAAACATATAAATTTTGAGCTAATGTCAAAAAAGCAAATCACAAATATTTCTGTTCTCCCATTTCAAAATGCCAAGTATTTAACCTTCATAGACCAAGAGCTACGGGAAAAAAAGTGGCGTGGGTAGTACCAACTTGCTCTGGCACAGAAACTGTTCATCTTTCAGATATTTTGGGCCATTGCTACTGGCCGATTATCCAATAAGGCCCAATTCGAATATGCCATTTTAGCGTGAACGATAGCACCGTAGGCGTGGTACAGTATCATTAGCCAGTTCAGTAGGACTTGCGCTCAATGATTGGCAGGAGTCGATATTGGCCTGGGGGCCCAAGTGGTCCTTTTTTCTTGACTCCAAAAAATGGCGTAAATGGTACATAGCAGCTCAAATTTTGTTTCATTTATTTCATTTTGATGAGAATACAGCAAAAATAAGGTTGGCAGGAGTTTTTTCTAATATAGGCTCTTTCAGGGGCAAAAAAAATGACTATTTTAGACGGTATCATGGAGAAAACGCCCACGGCCAACCTTATTTCTGCTATATTCTCGTTAAAATGAAATAAATAACACAAAATTTGAGCTGCTACCATTCACGCCATTTTTGGAATCAAGAAAAAAGGGCCCCTCGAGCACCCCGAGCCTACATCGACTCATGCCAATCTTTGAGCAGAAGTCCTACTGAACTGGTTCATGATACTGTACCATGCCTAAGGTGCTACCGTTCACTCCAAAAATGGCATATTCGAATTAGGCCAGTAGCAATGGCTCAAAATATCTGTGCCAGATGAACCTGTCAAAGGAGCAAGTTGCTACTGCCCATGCTACTTTTTTTTCCCGTAGCTCTTGGTCTTTTCAAATCCCCGAGTTAAAAGAGTGGATCCATTTTATAATCAGCAATCCTATACATTTCTATTTTGTGATCATGCGGGTAACAAGATGAAATTAATAACTTGTGCCCACTTTTTGCATTCGATAGCGATACATATAACATCATATATTCGTACGTATATTCTGTGAATACTTGCATTGGATTCATACAAACAAAAATAACTACCTACCTTTTATATTTCTTATTCATACCACCTAAATGACTGGTTTTTACTTTAAATTCACACTTTAAATTCCACAGTAAATCATTTTAATAGCCTTAATAATATGACTGTCCCTATCATAAAAGGTGTCTCATTAAATAGTTTCATATTAAAATATTTATAGTAAAAAAGCAAATCGATAAATAAAAAGACCTTTTGTCATATATCAAGGTATAGTCGTTGAAAAATTATTTCCTTAAAATAATATTCTATTAAATATGGGCTGTTCTGTATAGACGTCTCTCTATTCTTCTAGGCGAGCAGTGAAATTGTTGATCATGGCTCAGCACTCTATTTTTAGGATCACTGCCTTTTTTTACCGGATATTTTTTTCTAATTATTCCACGATGCGAAAATTATTACTGTAAGCTTAGTTTTGAGATATCCCCACAACAAAAAATTCAAATTAGAGCTATGTGGAAGCCAATCTGTGCTACCTCCTTTGGAAATCAATTTGTTTTCAGTCATTTTCACTGGCTTAACAGTTGTTGTGCAGCCTCTGCCTTCTTCAAAAAACTACGAACTGTTTATTCCATATGCCTACATCGCAGCCCAAATCATCACCTTGGGGCTATGCAGGCTTTTATTGTTTTAGTTTTCGATTTGTCAGATTCCATCAACGACAGTCTTGTTTGTTAGCGGGGCTGTTATGGTAGAAATGCGTGTCACCAGAGAATAAGATGTGAGTGAGTGTTAAAAAGCGTTCATATTTCTGATTAATAAAAAATTCATCATTTTTACGACTTCGATTAACCCTAAAGATAACACAGGGCAACAAAAAAATATTTTTGTTTTGGTGCCTGGGATTTTAGAGCTGATTTTAACTATATTTGGGACGCTAAATCTATACATGCAATCTGTTTTTCTCTATCAGCTCTACTTTTTTAGATACATCAACTTATCTACCAATGTGGTTTTTATTCAGTATATTTATTTATGAGAGTTCTAAAATTATTATATATTCATTAATGTAGGTACAATGGTTTTATTGTCAGTCTGTAATTGAGTAAATTCCAGGTAAATCTATAAATAGTGGAACCATTGCCTATCAGGTACCTGAACTGACCCTTTTAATCACCTAACTTGGGTAAGTCTCGTCAGTTTGTGCGTTCTTACTAATGAGAGTAGATCGAATTCGGCGTGTTATTTTATGTTAAGAAAAGAGTGTTTTTGTGTTATTGAACAGAATTAACATGAGTTCAGGTTCCAGTTCAAGAAGAAGTTGTGTAAATCAACCTGATGTGTTTTGCTATATATGCGGAGAATACATGTTTCAACAAAACAGACAAACTATTACTGACTTTGTAAAGTGAGCGTATCTTGGATACTTTGGAGTTAAGCTTGGTGATCAGGACAAAACGTGGGCCCCGCATCTCGTATGTAAAACTTGTACAGAGCATTTACGGCAGTGGACTACCGGGAAAAGAAAATGTCTAAAATTCGGCGTACCAATGGTTTGGAGAGAACCAAAAAACCACTTCAATGATTGTTATTTCTGTTTAGTAAATACTAATGGAATCAATCGAAATAACCGCAGTAAGTGGACTTATCCCAATTTAGACTCGGCAATACGCCCTATCCCGCACTCAGATGAAATACCGATTCCAACATTTCATCAGCTACCACATATCTCTGATGACGAATATTTTCCCTCTGATCGCTCTTCTGATGCTAATAAAAGTTCTGATGCTAATGAAACTAACAGTGACTATGAGGGGACGTCATCAGTTCCTCAACGCTTCAATCAAAATGAATTAAATGATCTCACCAGGGATCTCAATTTATCGAAAAAAGCTTCTGAAGTACTGGCTTCTAGGTTGAACGACAAAAATTTACTGGAACAAGGAACCAAAATTACCTTTTACCGTACAAGAGAAAAAGATCTGCTACCATTCTTTTCTCAAGAAGACAATCTTGTATTTTGTCACGAAATTAGGGGACTCATGAAAGAAATGGGACTTTCTGAATATATTCCAGATGATTGGCGCCTATTTATTGACAGTTCAAAGCGAAGTTTAAAATGTGTCCTTCTACATAATGGGAATAAATATGGTTCAATACCACTAGCTCACTCAACGAAACTGAAAGAAGAATATAATACCATAGCTTTGGTCTTGCAGAAGATAAAGTATTACGAACATCAATGGATGATTTGTGTAGACTTAAAAATGGTAAACTTTCTTCTTGGGCAGCAAAGTGGTTACACGAAATATCCGTGTTTCTTGTGCCTCTGGGATAGTAGGGACAAAACACACCACTGGGTTAGAAAAGATTGGCCTCAGAGAGAAAACATGGACGTTGGGGAAAAAAAAAAATGTCATTAACGACGCTTTGGTTGAAAGAGAAAAAATCATACTTCCTCCGTTACATATAAAGTTGGGCTTAATGAAGCAATTTGTAAAGGCTCTTGATAAGAATGGGTCTTGTTTTGCATATATAGGGGTAAAAATGCATCAGTTGAGCACAGAAAAACTCAAAGCAGGGATATTTGACGGCCCACAAATAAGACAATTAATTAAGGATCCTGCCTTCATAAATTCAATGAATCAAGTTGAACGAGAAGCCTGGACATCATTTGTTGCAGTTGTAGAAAATTTTTTCTAGGCAAACATAAAGCTCAAAACTATGTTGAAATGGTTAACAAGATGCTTAATAGTTTCAAATCCTTAGGGTGCAATATGAGTATTAAAATACACTATTTACACAGCCACTTAGACCGTTTTCCAGAAAATTTAGGAGACATGAGTGAGGAACAAGGTGAAAGATTTCACCAAGATATTAAAGTTATGGAGGACCGCTACCAAGGAAGATGGGACATGATGGCAGATTACTGCTGGAGTTTAAAAAGGGACTGTTTAAAAAAACATTCAAGAATGTCGCGGAAAAGAAGCTTTCCAAGTGTTGAGTGACTATTTCATTTCTTCAATGTTTTTTTTTGTTTGTAAATACGACATAATATTGTATTTTGTATCACTAAAATAAAAATTTCGTATCTACTTTTGTTTACTACACTTACGGATTTGAGTTACAATAATGTAACTTATATTTCTCTAAAATTGTATATCTTAAAAATTTGAGCTCTTAGGTACAAATGAATACGTTATTTGAATTCAGGACATCAAATTGATATAGAATCAGCTCAAAAAACCTCGACACCAAAACAGCTGTTCCCCTGTGTAATCCTTTAAAAAATCGTACGGCGTAGGTCTTAATTTGTGACTAAATATGTAAGGTTAACACGATTTTTCCATTTTTCTTGCCTTTAGCACTAGAATGTCTCTTCTAGAGAGCAGTTGCTACTTTATGATATCGAATCGGTTCGGTCAACGTAAATTTTCAGGAAGCAAACCTATTCATTATTTTTACTTTCATTTAAACGTACAGGAAATGAAAATAATATAATTAGGGCTTAAAAATAAAAATTACTAAATATAATATTTTTATTAGTAACTTCCGTTTCACATCATTATCAAGACCTTTTGACAATCTCATCTTTTTGCCAAGAGGTTTCTGTTACAGTAACAGTATAACCTGAATAAATATATTTTCAAGGCGTAGAAACTTCATAAATATAAAAAATATATTTTTGTTTTTGATCGTTTCTCTGTGACGGCAAGTAAAGTTTTTCAAGGTTATTTCCAAATAAAAAATAAAATTGTATATACGTGCTGGTCAAAATTAAGAATATTGCATGACTTCTTTGGTAAGGGAAGTATTGTATTCATGAAAATATCCCATTCAAAATTTTTTGCGATTTTTTCACGTTTCTAGGTGCCTAGATCCCAAAAAAAACTAAAGTGTCGAAGGTTCGTCGCTGTGTCTGGCTACTGGCACGAAATAATATATCGACTTCAAATTTGGTACACATAGAATATTTAGGAAAGAAAAATACCTATAGTTTCCGATATTTCTTAAGAGGAAAGGAATGAATATGAGATAGTTAATCCTCATTTTTGACTGCAATAATGAACAAATTTCGAGCAACATTAACACATAGGCTGAGGAGTTTTTGATCTAGCTACTTAAAACACACTTTTTTGCATAATTCAACTTTATTCTTCCTCCTTCAAGAGCGATACAATCAGTCCAACGCTTTTCTAACATTTTTATAACTTTTTTGTAGAAGGATCTGTCTTTCCCTTCAAAATAGGCCTTAGTTTCGGCGATAACTTTTTCACTAGAGCCAAATCTCTTTCCCGCAACCATTTTTTGAGGACTGCCAATAGATAATAGTCGCTGGGAGCCAAATCTGGAGAATATGGTGAATGAGGAAGCAATTCAAATTTCAATTCATGCAATTTTGCCATCATAACCATTGACTTGTGACACGGTGCATTGCCTTGATGAAAGAGCATTTTTTTTATCATTTGGAGCCTTTTCTTTGCGATTTCTGGCTTCAAACGCACCAATAACTTTATATAATATTCGCTATTGATGGTTTTTTCCTTTTCAGCATAGTCGATGGCAATTATTCCATGCGCATCCCAGACACAGAGGCTAAAACCTTCCCAACTGAATGTTGTGTCTTTGGTCACTTCGAGCGGCTTTCGCCGGCTGCTGTCCACTCAGCTGACTGCCGATATGATTCCGGTGTGTAGGTGGCTCCATGTTTCATCCATTATCATATGAAAAAATCCTTTTTATTGCTCTTAAACAGGTCCAAACGCGCAGAATCATCAACACGTTGTTGTTTTTGGTCCACTGTGAGCAAACGCTGTACCCCTTTCGAACAGAGCTTTCTTATGCCCAAATGTTCATGCAAAATATGACGAATATAACACTTTCGTTTGATATCATTAGGGTGTCAGCTATCTCACGCAATTTCACTTTACGGTCATCCAAAACAGTTTTGTAGATTTTTTTTTATGTTTTCCGGTGTAACCACGTCATTTGGGCGTCCAGAGCGTACAGTATCATTTCTGTCTGTGCTACCGTGTTTAAATTCAACATACCAGTAAACGATGAGTGGTTTTTCCAGGGGCAGAGTCCCTGTAATACTTATCAAGCCATTGCTTTGTTTGAACGGTATTTTTCCCATCAAAAAATAGTATTTATATCCATTGTTTTGAAAATATCAGCCTACGTGTTATTTAGAGTCAAATATAAAAGGTTCGTGGAGTAGGAAAGGTGTAGAGAGTTTGGTTTCAGTATATTGTGTTATCCTCTCCCTTTCCTAAATGTTCTTATTAATCGAAAGCTAGCTATGACCTTAGGCCACTCAGTATATAGAAAGCCCACTCACACGGAAGGATATCTAAATGCTTCCGCGGATCACCATCCGGTCCAAAAACACTTCGTCGTCCACTCCTTTGTTCATAAAGCTCTTATCATTCTCTCAGCTTACACTCTGTTCAATCGAAACTAAAGCATCTAACCTCCGTTCTTTATTCAACTAATTTCCAGTACCGAGACATAAACGTACATCTCCCAGGTGTCTCCAAGGACTAGAAGTCAAGAAGATCAATCTCTTGAGATTGTAGTCTTCCAATAAATTATGAAGAATGTCTCAGATCGGATTTCGAAAATTTTACGGAAACACGATTCTCTAGCCCTAACCTCTCACAACATAATAGATTCATCAACCATCGAATATTCAGGAGTCTACAGTATCCCATGTAGCTGTGATAAAACCTATATTGGAGAAACGAACAGAAATGTATTGGAATCAAAAAACATCATCAACTTCATGAAATTTCCACTTCAACACCTGCACAACTTGAACCCAACACTGACCTTTACCTCTTACCAATCTGAGAACAGATCATCCATAAAGCCCCGCCCACCCACCCCCCACTCCAGTTTACTAATATAAAAAGGCGTGTGTAAGCCGAATTAACTCAGTTGCGTGCTGGATTCCAACGAAGTCAATTCTGTTCTACATAAGCCGATAAGATGATCAGCGTGACGTCAGCATCACTTTGTCAATCAATACAGGGGAAATCCAGAAGAATTATACTTATAAGCTCTGTAACCTATGGAAGTTTCTCAATAAAAAGATAATATGTTGAAAATAACAACTGAAAAATTAAATCCAGTTTAAGTATAAAACTTAAATAAATAACAAATCGATCCTTTAAAACACAACTGATAAACATTTAGGAATATGAAAATTCTAAAATAAAAACTAAATATTTTAAAATAAAGCATAACGGACGCATATACTATAATTGTGGCCGCCTTCTCCCCCGTTCGCCGCTGCTAATACCGGCTCTTAAGAATCAAAAGCATTTTCTTAATCAATGGGAAAGTAAATACTTAGTAAAAGGTAAATACCTAAACCACTAATCACCTGTTTGATGTTATTTTGTTTCTTGTTGATGTTGTTAATGTAGGTCACACCATTGTTGATGTTACCATGTATTTTATACAGTGGTATAACAATTATAGGAAACTACTTACTTGAGCCAGCACTATTTTCACTACTTTTTGTCCTTTTAGCTCATATAACTTTGATTCGTGACTGACTACAACATTCAGACTTGTTGCATAGAAATACCGCAAACGATTTGGCAAATACGAATTGTATTCCCAACGAATCAGATCGTTAGAGAAATTTAAATTGATCAAAAAAAATGCTTGCATTGGTATTTTATTTTTGCGTTTATATTGCACAAATACGAGTATTAAGCGAATATGCTTCAAAAGACAGTTTTACCTTTACATGTGCTGAATTAATCCCGTGATCTAGTTTCGACGAAACTGGTTCCATATAACATATCGATAATTGCCAACATATCGATTGGGATTTATAAAATTTACGTAATAAACCCCATAAAATGATATTTAATTGAAACAGTGCGTTTAAGTCCTTGTCTAAAATTTAATATAAGTATTTAAAAAATAGTACACATTTTGAAAACTTTTAATATTTGAAATTACTCATCACTCTCATTACTACACAAACGATATGTTAGCACCCTTAGGAGCGATCGTTCACCTCCCCACCTGAATAGCGATTATCCTTTTTAGTGTTCCGTACGGAACACTTATAAGATCACTTCGGTGTCTATCCGTCTGCCACACCCAATTTTCTCTGGAACTATTTGACATACAAAGTTGAAATTTGGCACCTTTTTTATGGGTCTAACACACGTGCTGCAGGGAAGTTCCTAAAGCGCCACAGGAGCGACAAGTGTGCGGAAGAAGCGATTTACGTTGTTCTTGAATCGCTGTAAATTGTAAAAGACTGCTTGAAAAGCGTTGTACGAGGAGTAACAAGCTGAACCTCATACGGATGTGAAGTATTAGCGCGACATGTATTTCTAACGTGCACCGCTCTGGGAGGAATTAAGCGGGCTACATCCTTAAAACACTTTCCATGAAAATACTTGTAGAATAGGCTCAAGTCGCCAACCGTTCTTCGATGTTCCAGCGAATCAAGGCCGCCGGTCAATTCCGGGTCTCCAATCAGACGAACAGCTCTTCTCTGAATAAAATCCAACAAATGCAATGTATGTTTGGGAGCGGAGCCCCAAACATAGGAGCAGTATTCCATAGTTGGTCGAATTTGAGCTTTGTAAAGAATTAACAGTTGTGGAGTGTAAGGCTTTCTGGTTCGAAATAATATCCCTAACTTTTGAGAAGCTCTCCTTGCTATGCCTGCGACATGTTCATGTCAGGACATATTGCGCCCAACAAATGGAGTGCCCCGCCATAACTATGTCGGGTTCAGGACTAATATAGGAATTTCTGAAAATTCTGGAATATTCTCGACAGGATATTGATTGAACGAAAATTATCACGCGTACATTACCTTTAATAATTTATCTGGTAAAAAAAGTTCATCAGTTTTCAGTAAAGATGAGAAAAAAAACTTTTTTGAAAACTCATTTGAGGTGTGTTTTGTGAAGTCACTGATCATTTTATACCTCCGTAACAAAAATTTTTATTTTAAAAGTAATCAACGTATGGAACATTAATTGCGCAAGTCCGACTTGCACTTGGCCGGTTTTTTTAGATGGATATCGGCGAGGATGTCGTAATATCCGTCAACGTTCTCCAAGTGCCGAAAAATTCATAGTGCTGCCACGGGCGTTATTACATTTCTACAACAACTGCTACCTCTATATGTGGTCAAAGCAAATATACTTAAATAAATTCATAAATAAGTACACTGACCTACCCGGACTGGAACTCGGAATTCTTGATCCCGTATGTCGGCACGATAACCACGGAGTTACGGCGCGAAACCCGTACCGATTGCAAAAATAAAATGTTTGATGCAGTGGTAATAACTGTTGTGTAGTGTCATTGTGCTAAAAATTGCAAAATCTCAACGTAATTTTAAATTAATCCACATAATACGTTGCAATAGCGCTGTGCCATCTTTGTAATTTGAAAAGTATCTATAGTAATCTGTTAAAGTATTGATAATTACTAATATAATTATCGATAAATCTATAACTATCGACATGTCGACAATCATCGATATACCGGTGACTATCGATATATAGATAACTATCGATGTAGCGATAAGTAAGATTTATCGACTGATAAGTTCCCATTAACTTCCGATAGGTAAAATCCATTTTCGCCGTTGTGTCTTTTTATTGTCTCAAGCTTCAACCTTCTTTAGCATTGTATCGCCTGTTATATATATATATATATATATATATATATATATATATATATATATATATATATATATATATATATATATATATATGTGTGTGTGTGTATATATATACAGGGGATAGACAAAATAATATGAACACCTGATATATACACAAAATTTATTTATTAATAATGTGTTGGGCCACCATTTGCTCTGCGGTTGGCTACGGGAGCGTTCAAAAGTTTACCCAATTTCTAGTCTACAGTGCATTTCATCCATTCCCCTTTGTTTCTCAACAGGCAGTTTTCTTTATTAAAATTTTATGCTCACTCGCTATACCGACCTCACCTTAAATCTTCCCTCAACTTAACCACTCTACACCTTTCTCGCTCCATAACTCTTCCATCAAAATCCATTCCCAACAGAATCAAACATCTATTAACACTTCACAACTTCAAACGCTCTCGTTTTGAATACCCCCTCTTCACCACCTTTCCCCCTTGGCAATCTACTGATCTTCGGTTTGATTTCCCAATGAACACTCTAAATAGAGAACAGCTGCAATTCTTCCCGGAATAGATTCGTAGAGTATCTAAAGAATTTCCAACGGAATGTTGTCCCATTCTTGTACCAAAACATCCGCTAATTGCTTGAATGATGTTGGAGATAGAAATCTGCTCCTCACTCTCTGCTGTAAAACTCCCCATAACGGTTCAATTATGTTGAGGTCTGGCGATTGCGCTGGGCAGGGAAGATGTTTGATGATATTCTGATGCTCCTGAAACCACGACTGAACCTTTTTGGTTGTGTGTATGGGCGCATTATCATCTTGGAATATGGCAGTGTTTGGCAGCAATATGCTAGTCATAGTAAAAACTTCATCATTAAGGATGTGGAGATATTCATTCGGAGTAATCCGGCCAGTGATGTGAATGAGAGGACCAGCTGAATACCACGATATAACGGTCCAAATCATAACGGAACCTCCCCCATGCTCGACTGTAGGAAGCAGGCAGTCCGAATCGTAGGCTTGTTTTGAGGTTCTCCATATATAAACCCGGCCATTTGTAGGAAACAATGTGAACGATGATTCATCGGACCATACCACATTCTTTCAATCATCAAGTGTCCAGGTTTTATTATCGTGGCACCACTTCTTTCGCAGCTTAGCGTTGGCTTCCGTTATAAAGGGTTTCGCAATTGCAGCCCTTCCATGAATGTTAGCTTTGTGGATCTCCCGCCGTACCGTTTTTGTCGAAATAGTATTACTCAAGTGTGTGTTGAGTTCTACTTTCACTTTTGCCGCGGTAGTTTTATGTTGTCTCGCCACAATCCTTTTTAATGTTCATCGGTCTCTATCAGTTAACTTTGGGTTTCGCCCACTTCGCCGATGATGTTTTACCATGTTTTGTGTATACTGTCATTACTGTGGATATTGTCACTAGAAAAACGCTAAACAGTTCAGCTGTTTTTGTCACAGACGCTCCCGCTAACCGAGCACCAACGATTTGCCCTCTTTCGAAGTCTAAGAGATCACACATTTCACCGATCGCTTGTTTTAACCGTCGCAGAACAAAGCGTATAATACAATGAAATATAGCCTACAAGACTTGTTACGTAAACTGCGCAATACATACGCGTCGCATCATTTACACGGAAGCAGTATTGCCAACATGCAACAAGATATACGATATTGCATGGTGTTCATATTATTTTGTCTATCCCCTGTATGTATATATATATATATATATATATATATATATATATATATATATATATATATATATATATATATATATATATATAACATTTCTTCCCCAACTTCATTTTGCCATTGACAAAAAAGCGATATGATACCTTGAAAAATATTCCAGCGGCATTGACCACGACCCTCAACAGTATTTCGAAAACCAAAATAAAAAAATGTGTTTCATTTTCTATTAAGAGTTCCGTTTCATTTTGGGCGAAGGCATTGGCCTTTGTATTATCACCATTAATTCTACCCTAGTTTGTCTTTTGTATGGAGTCTTCTTTTTGGTATTCCGTACGGAAACTTATGGGATCACTTCGCTGTCCGTCCGTCTGTCGGTCGGTCTGTCTGTCTATCCACACCCGATTTTCTCCGAAAGTATTTGACATATAAAGTTGAAATTTGGTACAAATCTAGAAACTGATGGACCAATCAGAGCCGTGTAGTTTTAAAAGTTAAATTTTCACTTAAGGGGTTAGTTTTTGGGGGTGAAATCGGAAATGAAAAAAAAATTACCAGGTCATCGAGTGGAGTTTCAAATGAAAGCTTGTGAAAACACGAGTTCAACAATGTATATGATGTAATAGCTGCTCACACTTGTCTTTGTATTATTTTTAAAAAATAGTCAAAAATCGCTGTCCCCTCACCCTATCTCGAAAAGTGCTGTTAAAAGAATTTTAAAAAAATTCTAGAATATTCTTCTTAAAGTGTAGATTGGGCGAAAATTATCACGAGTACGTTACGTTTCATAATTTATCTGATATAAAAAAATGTAGATGGGTTGACGATATGGTGGAGATTTTTTTAATATACTTTTCATTACGTTACTGATACCGAGTCGCGCGTCGCTCCTATACCGAGAAAAAAATAATTTTATTTTATTTGTTTACAATTAAACAAATATGTAGATAGTAAATATTCGTTTTAGATTTTTATTACTAGATTCTAGATTGAGCTGGATTGATTTATTGACTTTTAGGTAGCTGAGGTGCTATAACTATTATACTTTATTAACTAAGAAAAAAATGTAAAAATACATATTAGATCTTAAGATATATACATATCAGGGACCTAACTAACTTGGCCTAGATAAGGATTTTATTTTATTTTAAAAACAATCACCGTACGGAACACCAATTGCGCAAGTCCGACTTGCACTTGGCCGGTTTTTAAAAATGTTAACATTATCATAAACTAAGAGTAACGCCTGAAGTAGAATGTGCCGAAAATTTCAAAGCAATTAATACTTATTCATTCAGGTATCTATTTCTAGCACTTTAATATAAATGAAACAAAAGACCATGAGCTACTTAATAATTTGTAAACAAGATCGAGATATACTTTATAAGTTTAGAAGTATTTTAGAGGTCTCACTAACCGCAACATTAGTAAAAAAAGAACACTTTCATTTTTGTCTTGAGTCATCGCTACGTTCAATTCCTAGTTTTATCTGTTTTGTTCCACCTACTTGAAAATTGCCATGATTTAAATTCAATTGTGTTAAGAAATTGCGTAATTTTTTATTTTTAGATATTATAACAAATTATTTGAATATAGACTAGTAATATAGGAAGGATCAAACAGCAATATTTCTTTAAAACTTGATCAAGTCAATTGAACTAACATAAACCAGGTCAAACTTAAAACCTCTATGTAAATTCAGAACTTTCTTAGCCCTTTTGTTCATGAAAGATTTAAATCAGAGACTACACGGGATACCGGAATAAGTATGGATTAGTCCGCATACTAATTTTGGTACGACCTCTAATATAACGGAAATTGCTGCCATTTTCAACCACATCGTTAGTTTTGGATCAATATACGAGGGTGAATTGATAAATCTGGTAAATTTCTACGAAATGGCTAGAAATTTTGTTACGCGGTATGACTGGTGGTAAGCATGATTCTCGTAACGGTGTGTCTAAAGCAATTGTAAGAGATCGGTGTTACACGTTTCGTGAAAATGAATAAAACCGAGAATGGTACAGGGAATAAAGATTTTTATTTAAAAAAAGGGGACTGCCGCCGAGACAGAAACTGAACTGATGAAAATTCATGGGGGCTCTCCACCAACACTCGAGACCATTTATTACTGGATAAATGAATTTAAAGGAGGCCGCACGAGCATTGCAGGTGGTGCACGTTTAGGACGCCTAATTGAGGTTTCGTCTGATAAAATTAATGGTATCCTGATGGAAGATCGTCGCTTAAGCTTCATGTGATTGCTAAGATGGTAGGCATCTCATATGAACGGGTACATAATATCTTAGATGAAGTTCTAAAAATGCAAAAGCTGAGTGCGCGGTAAGTTCCGCGTTTGTGGTACCAAACCAAAAACCCACGAGGAAGTACAGAGTGAGACAACGATAGAGTAAGGTTCATTATCTCATTTGTTTCGGGAGTGACGAAAAAATGTTAAATACAATAATTTTAGGGAATGTTAAGGTGCACAGTTTAAAATTATTTTTGAGTATACAAGGTACTTCAAAAAAGTGTGGCCGATATAACATATGTTTTTTTTTTTAAACGGAACATCCTATTTTCTAATTTATTTTTAAATTCTGCGAAAAATTTTGTAACTCTTTGATTAATAATATTATATACCTAAACCTAGTAGTTTTTCTAATATTTCAATTTTTTTAAAACAATACTAGTTTTCAGTTTTGTAAAAAATTGCCAGTAGCGCCATTGTTTCTGAAGGTGGAATATTCATAATTGGTACGCGCGTTCTATAGAGGTGAAAAAAAGATATATGTAAAGAAATTTGAGTTAGATGCTACAGGGTGTTCAAAATAAATTTATACATTTCGACTATTTTAAATTGAAAAATCTCAAATTTTCTAAAGGACACACCCTGTATATTATTATTTTTTCTGATAGATTTTACCAAACCCTCCAACTTTTATTAAGTATGTCATATACCTATTTCTAATAGTTTTCGATTTATTTTGAATCATGTGACTTAACACCTTTAGACTTCTTTTTGTGGAGCTACATTAAAGATCGTGTTTATGTGAATCCCCCTACAACACCACTAGATATGGAAAATAAGATATGGAATGCGTGCTAGACAATAACGCCCTTTATGCTAAGGAAAGTGAAGGAAAATATAGTAAAACGACTAAACATGTGTATTTAAGTAGACGGGCATATTTTTGAACATTTATTGCGTCATAATAATTAATCATTACATAAATTAAACTATATTAAAATTATTATTAACTATTTGTTTATGTTTTCACACTAGCGCAAGTGTATTAAAAAAACTCAAAAATAATTTTTTAAACTGTGCACCTTAACTTTCCCTAAAACTATTGTATTTAACATTTTTTCATCATTCCCGAAACAAATGAGATAATGAACTTTACTCTATCGTTGACTCACCCTGTACATTTCAAAATCGTGTTTGAAAAAGTTGCACGGTAATCCAAGGCACTTCTGGCGTCATTTTTGACTGTAGACGAATCGTGAGTCCACCATTGCACCTCGGAGACAAAACGGCAGTCAAAACATTGGGTCGTGTTTTACAAGACTTTTCAATCCACCTTCGTATTAAACGACTAATTTCATATTAGTATTATTTTATCCTTGGGTATGTTGCATTATTACGTTTTTTTATATTATAGAACTTATAGAATTTGATTGCGTAGTATTAAAAATTGACCTCTAATAGATCAAGCAGTTTTATAATATTTTTAAAACAATTAATTAAAAGAACTTCCGACAAATTTTATAAATTTGGGGTAATAGATACTTTAAATAATCTTGAAGTGCGTTAATGCCGCAAAGGTTATTAAAAAAAATTACTAGTTGTAAAACCTGCAAAGGATATTAAATTTTATCGTGTAATTTCAAACATATGTTTAACAAATAATTATCAGCTAGTTGTCATGGAACTGTTAAAGACGTATAATTACGGGCAAATTAAAAATTATGATAGGTTACAGAGATGGACTTAAGAATTTTATTCATTAATGCAAATAAATAAAATTATAAGGGTTTTTGGAAATGTTTATTTATAGATGCATGTAAAAACAAATGGATAAGAAGTACAAATATACAATTTGAACGAATGGGGTTTACAAGAGGGGACATACTGTATAAATAAAAATATATTTTAACTTAAGCCTAATTCGGTTTCACTATCACTGTCATCAGCGGAGGTAATTATCAGTGGTTTTATATTATTTACATAAATATATGAATCTTCAACTTTAACAAAGTGCTGAAATGGAACTCTTCCAGCTTTATATATATATATATATATATATATATATATATATATATATATATATATATATATATATATATATGTAACTTTTTTTACTAATTCAACCACTGACACGCTTAAAAAGGAGAAACATTTTGTGCCCTTATTTTTGATTTAACTTGATGCCACATATGTTCAATTGGTTTAAACACACCGAAGAAGCATGCCCCATTTTCTCAGCCATACTATCACAAACATATTTCTTTATCAATTTATAGTCTTTCAAAACTTCCAAAAGGTCACTTTTTATAACTAAAGTCAAAATAAATATCATTTTCTAACATATATTCCTATATTTCCGTTGGTGTTGGCTGCATTAGGAACCTTATTTAGTAGGCGACTGTGGTAACTTGCATTGTCCATAACTATAGCTCTCTGTTCGGGAACATTTGACAAAAGGGAATTTTTAAACCAATTTTCAAAAAGTTCTGCGTCGTGTTTTCGTGATAGTCCAAAACTAGAATCTTTTATGTTTTTTGCAGATAATAGTAGACAATTTGAAACCCAGCCCTTTTCAGATCCAGTATGCAAAATGGTTATTTTTTGGTGCGTGTGAAGGTGCGTTAGTTTGACATTTTCTACTCCTGTCAACCCACCCTTTTTGCACAGTGTCATGTTTCGTCAAGGTAAACTATTGGCCTATTCTCTGATCGATACTTTTTAATTTCTTGTAAATAAGTATGTCGCAAGATCTTTGTGACTCCATCACTACTTACCTTTTGTTGATTTTTCGGAACTTGAATCCCATTCTTAAGAGAATTCTATGAAGGGTTGATCGGCCACAATGTATATTGGTTTATTTTATCTAGTGTCTGCACCAACTGCTCTTCATATATAGAACATATTTTTTTCCCGATGACGTCTTTTTCACAATCGTCTACATGATGCATTTGAAAATCTTTCCGTTTTTTCCTGTTCCTGAGTGATGGTTTTCCTACAATACCCTTAATCGCAGAAATTGGGGTTTTTTGTAAGTTGACTGGTTTCTTGCAAAGCACTTTATCTATTCAAATTTCTTTTTACCAAACTGTCGTAGATATTTTTCACTATTTGCTTAGCGTCAAGTGATAAATGTTTTCTCTTGCGATAGCCACTATTGCAATTTTCCCACGGACGCCACATAATTAAAATGTGGCATCCGTGCTAATGTTGTAAGTTTTACTTTACATCAGCACACGTTGTAAGTTGTAAGTAAAACTAAAAATAAAAATGAAAAAAGTATCTTTCGAATCTTAATGGAGACCTGTGATCATTAGGCCTATATTATTAAATACTTAAAGGGCTCGAAACCGGGTTGCCAGGTAATAAATATATAGGTAAAAATAGATCCAATATGATTGCAGGTGCAAGTGAGGGCGGGTATACAAAGCAGGTAAAATAAAAATACGTTTATCATAATACCTGGCAACTATGCACAAAACCTTAATAGGGTCGTTTATTGCCCCATTGAAAAAGCAAAAAGGCAGGATCTTATATCTTGGGATTTACCATACTTTGATCATTCCGTACAGAGGGGCTGCGAACGATTTTTTTCAAATAATTTTTTGTTGAAAATATCTTATTCTATATGGTAATAGAAAAGGAGCTTATTTAATAAAGACAAAATCTCCTTCTACACCTAACAATGTTATCTATGATTCGTCAGTTCTATGTCCTATAGTTTACCGGAGTGTCCGAATCTGTAACATTTCACAAGAGAGCACGAAACTAGTCTAATACTCTCACTGATTTAATTTTCTTGTATTCCTTTTAGGTCGACTCACTGACATATTTTCTCCCAATATGTCTGGATAATATCAATAATGAAACCAATGAAATTAATTAACTGAAAATGTGATAATCATTAAGTATCTGTTTACTCTGTATCTATTTTTAAAACGTGTTTAGAATAGGCATCAGCAAATTTTTTCGTAGTTTCTGATAGACTACTTATTCGCAAGGTCTTAGGCATTGTTAATTCTTTTTTTAATGGTGTATTGTTTAAGATTATCATCTTGTTAATGTATCAAAGGTGATACTAATAATAATAATATATTAAACATAAAGGTCTTAACAATTAAGCAAAATTTATATATATGTATATATATATATAATATATATATATATATATATATATATATATATATATATATATATATATATATATTATATATAATATATATATATATATATATATATATATATATATATATATATATATATATATATATATATATAAATATATATATATATATATATATATATATATATATATATATATATATATATGTATATATATATATATATATATATATACATATATATATATATATATATATATATATATATATATATATATACATATATATATATATATATATATATATATATATATATATATATATATATAAATATACAGTGCGACCTCGAAAATCTGGACTAATTAAAACCGCGGTGATCCAAATTAGTAAATAATTCGAATTACTGAAGCAGGACATTATTTCTTTAAAAAACCAATCATTTAATACGAAACAACTAAAAAATAGTACATACATAGAATAATATTTAAAATATCTTATCAAGTTTTATCTTATTTTGTGAAAAAATTTGTAATTTTTGTTTGCTTAACCCTTCTCTAGTTCAACATAAAAGCATTTTCTTTTAATCTTTGAAGTACAAGAACATCACTTAGATGGATATCATTTTCTTCTGCCCATCTCATACACACACTGAAACTTCTAACTGCCTCATCATTCTTCAAAGTGTTCTTAACAGTCTGATTTGTATTTGTATTTAACTCTGAACCTTCATTATCACTCTCGTGTTGTTGATCTGTATCATCTATGTCTTCCAGTGGTAACAAATCATCATCATTTTCAAGCGTTCCACGTTCGTGAGATTCTGCTCAGTGAGAACATTCAGAATATCTGAAACATCTGTTAAATATTTACGAATTAACCAAAAAAATACTAAAAGATAAATTTCAGGCTTTACCTTTCATTTCTTCATTCGTGGAAAGCAAATTGGACTGCAATTCACTCAGAGGAATCAGATCTTCAGCATCATATTCAGTGTCTGGGTTGATATCTGCCACATAAGCCATAATTTTGTGCCAGCACTTTTTCAAGACTTCAGGGGAGACTTTTTCCCATGAATTGCATAATAGACATACAGCATCTTTTAGGTTAATGCCTTTTGATAACCTAACAAGGTTCTCTTCATTATTTGATAAAATATGGGCTAAAAGACTTTTCCGATAAAATAATTTTGTCAGTCTGATTGCATTCTGGTCCATAGGCTGCAAAAGTGCAGTACAATTTGGTGGAAGAAATAATGTTTTAAACTGTCCATCCTCATTAGTCAGCTCTTCTATAGTTCCATGGCTCAAAGCGTTATCAACGATTAGCAGGGCTCTTTCAGGCAAGTTTTATACTTCTTAAATGACTTTTGACTTGACAAATAAAAGAATGATGAAACCAGTCTAAGAAAAATTGCTGTAGTCATTCATGCATTGGCAGATGATTTGTATTCAACAGGTATGTTCACATTTTTAAAAGCCCTCGGATTTTTTTGCGTTTCCTGTCACTAACAACTTTAATTTTTGTGATCCATCAGCATTGCAACATGCTAGAAAGGTAACGCGTTCTTTGTTTATTTTTCGACCTGGTGCGGTATTTTCCTGAGAACGAACCAGCGTTTTTTCAGGCAACATTTTCCAATACAGAGCTGATTCATATACATTGTACATTTGAGTAGGTCCAAGGTTTAATTATTTTATCTTATCTGCGAATAAAGTTAGGAAAGGATCGACGGCACTTTCATCATTGGATAGTTTTTGGCCACAAAGTTTTAAAGCACGCAGACCATGTCTTTTTCTGAAGTTAGAAATCCAGTCTCTGCTAGCTCTAAAATTATCATTCCCGTAGGTTTCAGTGTAAAACTGTTTTGCTTTGCCTGATAAAATTTCGTAGAAAATTGGGAGGTGCCTTAATCGTTGCGTACAAAACTATGTATACAAACGAGTTTCCATTTTTGGATATTCGGCTTTTTTGTAAGGTTTTTCTGACGCCAGGACCGGAATCACATTTGGAAATAAATCTAAAAGAAGTTACACCGCCATAGTCCAAAATTATGTTTAAAATAAATCATATATACATACCTTTTGATTTTCCCTTGCTTCTATTTTATTTCCGAAATTGTGGATGTTCCTACTCCGTATTCATTTGCCAACACTTTCCCGCTTTCACCAAGAACTAGTCTTTCTAATATATCGGACTTTTGTTTTATTGTTAGTGTAATATGTTTTCTTTTAGAAGGTATTTTAATATGTAGGTACATATACGTAAAAAAAGGTTTTACATACTTATATGAACCACATAAAGTAAAATAGAACGTAGGTATGTTGTACTTGTAACAATAAACAAACAACTACAAAGGCCCCTTTAGACGCGATACGCGATGCGTTGTAGACAAATCAAAGGCACCTACAGTTTGTGTGAATCCCAGATGTATTACTGGAAGGTAGGGGAATCCCCTCACTATCGATTTCAGTTTTCCCATGTAGTTTAAATTAAGTAGATGTCTAAAAACGCAAGTCCGAATTACCTAGTACTATCAAATCCGGATTATAAAGTACACAATGCATTAGAAATGTTTGTCCGGATTATCGAGGTGGCACTGTGTGTATATATATATATATATATATATATATATATATATATATATATATATATATATATATATATATATATATGTACATACATATACATATACATATAAATCAGTGGCCAAGAAGCCAGGCTGCATATAATCATATTCTCGCCCGTAGCTACGGATGTAGGAAGTAGCACCATCTTAGAAACATAGCTTTTTTATCAAAGGAAGCTTTGAAAATTTCATTTTATGAAAGGGTTCTTTTTTTTTGGGAGTACCTCCCAGTCATTGATTTTTAAATTGAGTTAAAGCTTTTCAAGTTCCACTATAGGAAAGGATTCTTTCTTGTGAAGAATCTCCCCCTCTCAGTTATCAATTTTGCGTTTACTTTGTTCGGAAGGGTTTTAAGCCTTAAGAGTTTCAGTGCTAGAGAAGTTTTTTTTTCGTCAAGAAGCTCCGCCCGATTGTCGACTCGCGTATCCCCTTCTATATAAGCGTTTTGTTTTTTTCTTAAAGAAAAGCTCTCTCTATCCATATGCCTCTCTCCGTCCTACGACTGGAACCTGAGTACGTCACAAATATATGTATATATATATATATATATATATATATATATATATATATATATATATATATATTATATATATATATATATATTTGAGTGTAAGGTTCTTTGATCTTGGTATATATACATTTTTTTATAATTTACGTATTCTTGGAATTAGATCATTAAGGCTATTCTCGGATCTATTATATATTTATTGACATTTCGACCTTCGGAAGAGGTCTTCTTCAAAATTTGCTCTAAAACATGACATTAGAAGAATTAAAATTGATTAATTGCATTAATTGGATAATTATTATTAATTATAAATATAGATAAGTGATTTATCAGTTTGTCGTGTATTTCGGGGTTAAAATATTTGTAGCTTTTCGTAGTTTTTAATTTAAGAGACTTATCTATACTTATAATTAATAATAATTATTCAATTAATTCAATTAATCAATTTTAATTCTTCTAATGTCATCTTTTAGAGCAAATTTTGAAGAAGACCTCTTCCGAAGGTCGAAACGTCAGTAAATATATAACAGATCCAAGAATAGTTTTATTGATCTAATTCCAAGAACACGTAAATTATAAAATATATATATAGTATATATATATATATATATATATATATATATATATATATATATATATAAATATATATATATATATATATATATATATATATATATATATATATATATATATATGTATATATGTATATATATATATATATATATATATATATATATATATATATATATATATATATATATATATATATGTATATATGTATATATATATATATATATATATATATATATATATATATATATATATATATATATATGCATATATATATATATATATATATATATATATATATATATATATATATATATATATATATATGTATATATATATATATATATATATATATATATGTATATATATATATATAATATATATATATATTTGTGACGTAGTCTTCTCCTTTAGCCCGTAGAAGTTCACGCCTGGATATAGGCCTCTTCCAGAGATTTCCATGCCGACCTTTGTTGGGCGGTCGAAATCCAGTTTTTCCCCGGATGTATATATATATATATATATATATATATATATATATATATATATATAATTGAACTGGTATTGCTCCCACAGAAATTGCCCCGAATTCAGAACAACTAACGTCTGTATACATAACTCTTTCAAAGCAATCAGCTAACAGAACAAATAAGATGTTTTTCTCAGGAATTAAAGATTTGTTAGCAAGAAATGCATTAAACATATCGATTTAATTTAGGTTAAAATTATGGAATATAATGCATACAATACCACCATTTATATATATATATATATATATATATATATATATATATATATATATATATATATATATATATAAAGTACTATCTAAATAAAGTCAAAAATTCAAGAAAAGTCAATCGAAAATAAATCAAAATTGTATTTAATCCTGTTCTGTTATGTTTCTTTGTCATCTTGGCATGATCGAAAAACAGTTAATTAAAGTGTAAGGGATCGAGAAAAAAGAGTTTTAAGGTTACTGAAGGTTTACTGACCTATTTAGCTCTAATTTAAGCAGCTGGCAGACGGAATTTTAAAATACAAATTTCATTATTTTTTTAAGAACCGCATTAAAATTAATTAATAAATGGAAGTAACTGCAAAAGGTTCTAACTTCTTTTTTATTAAATTTGAATATATGCAATATTTGCGGAGCCCTGTAACCTCTTAAAAATAATATTTCGACTTAGAGAATACCCTGTATATACATTAACAATAGATAAAAATCCACCCCTATATCTTGGAATTCGTGATTTTTCAAAATTCGCCGGAAACCCTATTATAAGTAATAAAAAAGTATGCTTGACCATGTTTAAGTGAGAACTACATGCAAAAATAAAGTAACAAGCGGAAAAACCTTAAAATTTTATTAACCAAAATGTAAACACATATGTGTGAACGTGCTAAACAGATAGAATATTTACCTTGTTTCGACAATTAACCATGAGCTCTCTTAAGGTGACTTTAAAAAAGCCTAAGTAATGACCATAAACCCTTGTTTTTTACGCTTGGTGGAAACGAATGATTTTTTTTTAAACAGAATTCAGCTTCAAAAAACTGCTTGTTTCTATCACCTAAACACTTAGGCTGAAAAGTTTTTGGTCTAACTACTTAAAACACATTTTTTTTTACATTTCGACTTTATTCATCAATACAGTCTCCTTCATGAGCGATTCAATCAATCCAACGCTAACATTTCTATACCTTTCTCATAAAAGGATTTGTATTTTCCTTCAAAATAGGCGTCAGTTTCGGGGAGAACTTCCTCACTGGAGCCAGATTTTATTCCCGCGAGCATTTTTTTGAGGTCTGCAAATAGATAATAGTCGCTAGTGGCCAAATCAGGAGAATACGGTGGATGAGGAAGCAATTTTGCCGTCGTAACTACAGACTTGTGACACGGTGCATTGTCTTGATGAAAGAATTGGTGATCTACATTTCATTCATTATCACATATCGCTTGAAAAAATCCTTTTTATTGCGCTTAAAACAGGTCCAAACAGCGCTCAGAATCATCAGCACATTGTTGTTTTTGGTCCACTGTGAGCAAACGTGGTACCCATTTCGAACAGAGCTTTATCATGCCCAAATGCTCATGCAAAATATGACCAACACGTTCTTTTGATATCTTTAGGGTGTCAGCTATCTCACGCAATTTCACTTTACGGTCATCCAAAACAAGTATGTGGATTTTTTTTATGTTTTCCGGTGTAATCACCTCATTTGGGCGACCAGAGCGTTCAGCATCATTTGTGTCTGTACGACCGCGTTTAAATTCAGCATACCAGTAAATGATGAGTGATTTTCCAGGGGCAGAGTCCCTATAACACTTGTTAAGCTATTGCTTTGCTTGAACGGTATTTTTTCCCATCAAAAAACAGTGTTTAATCAACACTCGAAATTCGATTTTTTTAGCCATTGTTTTGAAAATATCAAAAGTAGTGTCACTAAAACCACTGTAAACTAATCGTCGAAATATCATGAAATTTTGACACGAAAACCCATTTTTCTCTATTCCCTTGATCGTTTATCCCCTTATACCATTTATTCTGCACTTTGCCGTGATAAGTTCTGAAGAAAAAGAGATGTTCATTTCATCATTTTAATTTATTGTGCTTGAAATAAAAAAAAAAACTATAGTTTGTGAGCGATATAGTTCAAGGGGAAGGAGACAAAAGGAGTGATATAATTTATAGACGAACAAAGTTAGAGGTTACTTTGAATTTATTAGGCTCTATCTTTTTTACAAATTTAGAGTATAGCTTCTATTAACACATTAATTTCTGCAATGCCAGCACAAAAATAATTTCAAAACTATAAATCTATCACAAACTTAAAATCGGTGTTAACTATCAAGTAAAGTCGCATAAGGCATTTTGGATAACATTTTTTCTGCAGAAAACGGATCTGTTTACGAAATTGCTCCATCACGTTCGGTTCTAGAGATCTTCACGTGTCGAGAGTAAAGTTTCTGCATAGTTAATAGTTTAGGTATATGTAATAATGTTATTCAAATTTAATTATTAATTAATTGTTCTAAATGATTCATTTAGAATTTCTAACATACATACTGATATAAGCATTTAAAAGAAATATGAAAATATGGTTTAATAAACATGTATTTAAATGCCATAACATCTATAACAGTTTTCGATATACCGAGTATCTCATCTTAATAGCGAACTGTCAGAATGCATTCTCAACGCGGGGAATTAACGCGCACCACTCAGTGTATACAAAGGAGCTAAAATTGGGAATAAGTAATTAGATTAAAGGTAAATTGCCCCAAAACAGCTTTTTTACAATTTCAATTCTAAACTCTAACTGCAGACGTAATATAGCAACTCTTGAAGGTATGGGAAGGGATTCGTTTTCTGCGGAAAATATGCTATCAAAATTACCCCATGCGACTCAGGTGTCTCACAAAAACACAATTTTTTTATACTGTATTATGTGATATTATTTTTATTGACTTTACAATGTATTATAAGCTTTATTAATATATAATCTGCCCTTCCAACGTTTCGTTTTTATCTATACATTATTCTAGCAACAATGACTACGATACGTCATTTCCAATTTAATGCTGTGGTGTAGGGGTAGAGATGAAACAGATTTCATCAAATATTTTATTAGTCACCTTAATCATCGACCTTAACAATTTCCAGTGATAGCAAACCCTGCCGAAATTAAAAATTAGTTCGCTTACATCCTGAAACCGATCAACGAACACGTAAAAAAAAGGTTTAAAAAGTGTTTAACGGGGCCTAAAAAGTGATAAAAATGATTATAGAACAAGGCACATCAAAATTACATCGAATATTCCAGTACCGAATAATACACAAACATTTTTTGTCTATTGAAAATTTATGATTGAAAAAAAAACTATTAAATAATGGCGCTAAGTGCAACGGAAACTGTGGATAAAAGAAATCAACTTAGTGGGGCATTGCCTTTCATGGAGAAAAAGAAGAAATTAAAGGCTCATCACGAAAAATTAATTTTGGATGGACTTACGTACATCGATGACGTACCAGAGGAAAATAATAATAGAGACACAGTTGTGGAAACTAACGTCGATAGAGAGTAAGTTCAATGATATACTATATATGTGCTTGCTTCTCTAACATAGAATAAATAATTTGACCTAACAAATGTAGCATATTTTTGCTGAAAATTGTTGATTTTACTTAACATACTTACATTGAACTGAACATGAATTATTTTTTTTAAAAAATTAAAAATTGCGTCTAGCTTCTGCGGGTGTAATTTTAAGAAATTTATGAATGTATTATATTTCTTAGAGTTACATCCTATGGACGCATCAAGTTTGCACCACACGTCCATAGCTCAAAGGAATTGAAACATGCTTTAAAAGATTGTTAAATTAGATTAAATTTGGAAGTACGTTTTAAATAAATTTGTTTATTTTTACGTCATTTCGCCCAAAGAGCTTATTAAAGACAATATATATTCTTGTAATACACCTACATTGTATTTCAAGTAAAGGAGAGCCTAAATTTTAATTATCTATCAGAGATCATTACCGGGTAGCCCAGAAACAGACATTTCCAAATCCTGTCTAGTTAAGTTGTTCTATTTTCGGGTTTAAATGACTACTACTATCCACAGTTGTGAAGACAAAATCGGAGTATCGAGGGCCTCCACTTCCATTGAAAATAGGCGACAGATCCTTACGACGACCGAAGGAGCGTGCTTCTCCCAAAAATCCATGACCGGAGTGAAGTTTTTAAAAAATAAGAACCCTCTTATTATAAAACTAAATCCTTCTTCAACCTGCCAACCCGCTAACAAACAGACGTCCCCCGTAATTTCTAAATCGATCAAAACACGACTCTTTTCATTCGCCACCCATTCAACACAAATGTATAGTTGGTGGCCTAGTATTCTCTACGCCTTCATGCCGTGCGGTCAATTTCTCCTAGAAGAAATCTACCCATTTATTTATCTTCGCAGATGGTAACTCTATGATTATATTTTGCGCCCTTGTCGGAATTTAAAAAGAGAAAGAAGAAGAATTGTGTACGTTTTCGTCGTGTTTAGGTGATGTTTATGTTTTCGTGTGAGTAGACTGTGAATTATTAGAATTTTTAAAAAACAAATCTATTACAGCTATAATTATTGCAACAAAACAAATATAGCAAACAATTTGCGCAATTTAAACGAGTTTTTGAATAGCCGAAGCCAACATTCAAGTCAGTGCACAGCTGTAATTCGTTAGGTTATGTGTGTCGTGTCGTGGGCTCGTCACGAATCAAAAATCCTTTAATTTAACATCCACCTGTTAATTAAAGAAATGAAAGTCTGTTGTTCAGTCTCCTGTACACGCGTAAAAGATTGAATCACTAAAAATAAGCCGCAAAAGGCAGGAAACACGGCAGTATTCTAGGAAAAGGGGTCATTTTTAAAGGTTGTTAAAACAAATCAGTTACCAAGAATATCTATTATATTTTTAAAGAATTCGAGAGTTTATAATTAACATTGAGCAGCTATGATTAGTTAACAGTCAGATTTTAGAAGGTAAGTCAACATTTTGTGTGTTATTATTTCTAAGAAGTTATTTTTGTTGTGGGCCTTTTGAGTTTCTATTATTAGCTTTGACCAATTTATTATTTTTTTGTCTGACTTGTGCTAAATAAGTGCCAGTCAGTTTATTCTGGAAGATATATCATAAAGGACATCTTTTTGAAACCTCTCTCTTTTAATGTTAATGGTAAAACTGATATAATGTTAATTTGACCTATATTTTATAATTTTTTGTGCCTACAATCTTCCACAACTATTATTTAATATTGGGGTTAGAGGTTAGTGACCAGATATCTGAAGTATTTAAATGTGACTAATCCATTCATAAAAAGTTGGTAAGTTTTAATCACATGTCTGTTAATATTCATTCAGTTATTTTTAATTAGAAACTAAATTTAGTTAAGTTAGTTTAGTTTAATTTCAATAAGATACCTTTAGTTAACGCCTTAGTCATAATGTAAAATTACTAATTAAAATTCTAGAAGCACTATTACAATAGTCTAAAGAATTATTTTATGGTATATAGACTTCAAACTCAATTAAACTTTACTCAATTGGAAATAAAAATCCTTAGGAGGCATAAAAACGTCAAAGGCGCCTATTTTATTTCATATCTTCTGTCAAATTCTACATACTATATAATATATAGTGTCTCTGCTGCCTCTGTTGCTGTTGAGCCAGGGATGCTTCTGCTACCCACTCTATTGGTTGTCTAAAACTCATATTGAATTACATAGTCATATAACATAATTCTTTATTGTAAGCCATTACTAATAATTTTCTAAAATACAAACAAAAAATATTTATGTTGGTATTGATGCTAAAGTATCAAAATAATGTTCAGTCATTTAGAAATTTTTCCTAATCTTGCATAGTAACTTGCACGATGTCATAAATCATTTTTTCTTTCCTAATATGGGATAGTTAAGTACTGACACTGATAAAATAATCTTGGTGGTAATTCACAGTCTGAATATATATTTATAGATTTCCAGTAAGGTTAGCCTTTGGATTATTGTGATCTACTTGTAGCATATTGTTATATTCAAGATCCAGCAAAATATTTAACTTATTTCCTTAATTTTAGTAAAAATTCTTTTAATTAGAAAACTTTGAACTGATTGAAATTTTAGTATAATTTTAATTTCATTTTAATGACTGTTTAAATATGCTTTGTTATTATAATTACATAGACAGGTTATAACAACACAATAGCGGGTAATGTAATGATATAATGGATATTTAAAAATAGGAAATGGTACCCTTTTATATGTTAGAATGACATAATATATTCCATTTTAAAATTATAAAATAGACCTGACATAATCTGCCAACTGGCTTGAAACATATTTTTCTTAGTTCGTTATGAATCTTCATACTTAAAAGCGCCAAAGCTAAAATGAAACAGTTTTTTAATTTGAACTTACTTTACTTAGTCCAAAGCCTTTCTACCATTAAGTGTAAGGCTTAATTTGAAAGAGAGACAAATTTATGTAAGTCATTTCGAAAAACGAAAAAAAAAAATATCAGAAGAGCAATCAGGTCCTTAATACTACTTGAAAAAAGAACCTCAATTAATACAGAAATAGTTTTTATTGATTTGGCAAAGGCATAGGATACAGTACAAGATTTATATAAAGGAGCAGAATGCCAAGTAAAGTTAGGTAAAAACCTCAGTCATACCTTTAAAATTACAAAGGATGCTGCTTGTCCCCCTTACTCTTTAATATCTATTTAGATAATGTACTTAAGCACTGGGGTTGTAAATTCATGGGGAATACCCTATAACAATGAGATTCATACTTCACTATGCAGATGACCAGGTTGTCATAGCACAAGACCACATGAAAACGTGGAATTTATGATAAAAAAGCTATACCAAGAATAACAGAAGTGGAGGCTAGAAGTTAACCTGCAAAAAACAGAACATCTGTATGTAGCTGGAAAAGCTCGAGAATTAGATATAAAAGGCAGGCAGCGCGATTAAACCATGGGATGAGTGTATATACCTGGGCGTTGACGTAGCACAGGATATGGTAGGCATGATAAAACAATCCAAAACAGAGAAACTAATGCAAAACAGATAATCGGAATGCCTGACTCAATTCTATGGCAAAATAATATCCCCAAGAAAACTAAATTAAGAATGTATGATATCATTGGGAAAAGTAATCTAGCTTACAACAGTAAAGTCTGACAGATCAACAAGAGCTAGAAAACTTTTATCTACAGAAATGGTTGACCTTCGAAGAGTGGCCAAAGATTCTAGACAGGAAAGAATACATAGTGAGGAGATAAGACAAGGTATAAACAGAAATATGGTTATATCATTCTAGAACACATACAACAAAAACAATTAGTATGGTACGGACATATTAATAGAATGGATGAGAGTAGAATACCAAAGAAAGTTATGGTGGACACCAACAAAGAGAAAACATAGAGGCAGACCCCTAAACACTTAAATAGTGGGAGTGAAGAGAGCTATGTCAGAAAGAAACCTTAATAAGGGAGAATGGAACAATCAAAAGGTTTGAAGATTGGGCATTGAAAGGCGACTTCACTCGCTGTAAAACCGGTTATATTATATATAAGGTTTTCCATTAAGAGCGTCCTAACTTTAAAATTGAATAAAACAAAGAGTTTTGAAGCAAAATTCATTCTGAAACTTTTATTTAACGGGAAATATTAGATATCGCTCCAATGGCCGCCGCGGCTCTTTTTGCAGACACGAATCCGCTTACACCAATTTTCCATGACTCGGGCCAGCATTTCCGGCCTTACGCCGGCTATGGCACGACGAATGTTGGTTTCAAGTGCATCAAGAGTTGTTGGTTTGTTGCTGTACACTTGTGATTTAACGTGGCCCCAAAGAAAATAGTCCAAAGGAGTTAAATCGCACGATCTCGGCGGCCAAGCGGTAGGGCCATTTCGTGAAATTTATGACGCGCAATAAGGCCATGTTTGGGCCGAAAATAAGGGGCGGTGCACCATCCTGTTGGAAATAAAAGTCGTCTGCGTCCATTTCATCAAATTTGCCAAGTTGTCGTCTGAGATAGGCCCAACTCTTGAGAAAGGCGCGGAATCGATACATTTTTGTTCTCACAAACACTGGCTTGAACGGCGGCGATATTCTCTTCTCTGCGAGCGTTTCTTATACGTTTAGGCACTTTTTATCGTGGAGAGTAAATTCACTTTCAAACTTTTTAATTATACGCTGAATAGCACGATTATTTGAAGCAGAATGACGACCGATCAAATTGCTCTTTGCGTAGCGCGAACTGAATGCGAATTTGCGTAGTAATTTTGGACAATTTCCAAGCGTTCTTTTAACGTGAAACGATTCATGTTTAAATGGCAAACCTTACTAAACACAACTGACATCAGATGTCAAACTTCTGCCAACAAACATGCTATGAGCTGTCAAAAGTCGGACATCCCTAATGGCTAACCTTTTATATGTATATATAAATATATATATATATATATATATATATATATATATATATATATATATATATATATATATATATATATATATATATATATATATAAATATATAAATATATAATATAATATATATATATATATATATATATATATATATATATATATATATATATATATATATGTATATATATATACATACAGTGGCGTGCAAAAGTTTCCAGCCAGTGACATATCGTACTCTAATTTATTTAAAAAAAAGACTAAAGATTTTTAATCATTATGAGATGTGAGTCTGAGATATAGGAAACAAAATAATAAAGTAAAAGAATATTATTTATGTTAGTGAATATATTTATTATTATTATTCTTATATTTATATGTGCAAAAGTTTCCGGCCACATAATATACATTGACGTAGTAGGACGTTCAAAGACGTATTTACGAATAATATCCGGCCACTTTGTACTACGAGAAAAATTATTAGTCCATATGCTCTACAATAGACTTAAATTATATTGATAATTGAACTACAAAATGTTACCGTCAAATACCTTAGCTTCAAAAACGGAAGCTGGAGCACCTGGTTACAAACGTAGCAAAGAACATATTACTGTTCTTGCACGCAGTAATGCTTCTGGAAGACACAAACTCCTATTATTATGTATTGGTAAGTCAGCAAATCCACGAACCTTTAAGAATATTCGTCGCAATGCTTTTCCTGTTTTGTATAAAAATCAAAACAATGCCTGGATAAACGCGACTCTATTTAAAGACTGGTTTTTTGGAGATTTTGTTCCCAAAGTGGAACTTTTTTTAAAAGAACTTGGTTATCCTAGAAGATATATTCTGTTACTAGATAACGCCCCCACTCACCCAAGTGCGGAGCAACTTGAAAGTGGGGAAATAAAAGCAATGTTTTTGCCTCCTGCTGTAACTTCTCTCATTCAGCCTATGGATCAGGATGTACTGGAAAATTTAAAACACAGGCGTTTGTTATTGGAACATATTTTAGAAGAAGTAGATGAAGGTGGCAATCTTACTGATTGTCTAAAAAAGATAAATTTGAAAAATGTTATATATTGGATAGCTTCAGCCTGGAATCAAGTAAAGAGTAGTACTCTGGAAAAATCTTGGTTAAAATTGATTCCACAAGAGGAGAGACATTACTCAGAGGTAGAAACAGAAGATAATGAAAGTTTACATCAAGTTATTACAAGAATATCAGGATGTGAAAGTGTTACGGAAACCGATGTTTGTGAATGGTTAAACAGTGATAGTGTGGAAGATGAAATAAGTGACCAAGAATTAATTAAAGGTATATGCAAAAATGCTAATAAAATAGACAGTAATAACGATGATAATAACGAAGTAGAAGCCACTGACAATATTCCAGTAAAAATGTCACATTCTGAAGGACTAGAGTCCCTAGAAAAAGCGTTAAGTTATGTAGAACAACAAGAAAATGCAACCGCCGCGGATGTTTTGCTTATCAAACGTTGGAGAGACATTGCAGCCAAAAACAGAACTAACGCAAAACGAGTGAAGTTAAAAATTATCTCATTTTTAAGACATTAAAGTTAAGAATGAAACTGTTTTATTTTCAATTTTCCGTACATATACATAAAATAAGTAAACTGTTCTATTCTTTATTTTAATAAATACCTATGTACGTAATAGCATATCGTATAAATGCTTTTAAATCAATCTGCTATGTTGTATTCATTCTAAACTTCTATTTTATAAAAAATTCGGATTAACCGAAATTTCGATTATCTGAAATCACTTTGGTCCATATTATTTCGGATAATCGAGATTCTACTGTATATATATATATATATATATATATATATATATATATATATATATATATATATATATATATATATATATATATTTATATATATATATATATATATATATATATATATATATATATATATATATATATATATGTATATGTATATGTATATGTATATGTATATGTATATGTATATGTATATATATATATATATATATATATATATATATATATATATATATATATAATATATATATATATATATATATATATATATATATATATATATATATATATATATATATATATATGTATATGTATATATGTATATATATATATATATATATATATATATATATATATATATGTATATATATATGTATATGTATATATATATATATATATATATATATATATATATATATATATATATATATAAATCTGCATTGCCTTATTAACTAAAAACAAGATATTAGTTCACCAGACTGCTATAATATTAAAGAGTAATTAGTCCCAGCAATTGTAGGTTCAGAGACTGGAGGGTAGGGATATGAACGGGGACGTAGGACGCCCGATATATCGTAAATTACAGCCATTTTTTATAACGTCGTTAGATCCAAACTTCAAAACAATATATTAAACGATTAATTTCACATTAGTATTATCTTGTCCTTGGATGAATTACATTTCACATTGGGTATCATTCGACATCAATCTTCCTTAGTTAACATAGTCAAGAGAAACAAGGATGGGGATATTGCCGACGGTTATCTGAGTGAAACCCTAAATGGCGTTATTATATTTATATCTGCTGTATATTTTGGTCGATACATTTTGTAGTGATTGGATATGTTTTTCCAGATTTTGTGATTTATTTGGTGTTTTTTTTTTTCATTTTGTAAAACTCACGGAACTCAGTTGCATGATATTAGAAATTAGCGTCATCATCATCAGTCCGGTTTTTTTATAGCGTTCTTCGCATTACTGTTCCCAGTTTTCATCCTCTTCGATCATCTCAATCTCCAGGTCTTAGATTTCTGTCTGACATTGCCCTCTGAAAACCTCCGAACTATGTCGCTCTTAGTGGCCCTCTTCTCCTCTTTTCGCTTGGTACCCACTTTATACCATATAAGTTGTCGTTCAATTTCCTCAATAATCATCGATAGCCACTACCAGCCGAATCATGGCGACTTTTTTGAGCTCTTACTTTATAAAATATATCCATAAGTCTATAAGAAAGAAAGATACGTAGTGGTGAAGAGATTTGGGTAAAAAATTTGTTCTATACGTATCTAAATATGTAAATGGTTCGTTCAGCAAAATTAGTTTGACCTTTGGATGGCGAATTAATTATAGAATAACCTTAAATCCAATATAAAGTTCAAAATATTATATTTATATTATAATTTAAATATAAAATTATAAGCTGATTACTTGCGCCTCTTATTTTTTACGCCTATTAACGGCTACAGTTTTTTTTAACTAACTACATTCTTATTTTGTTAATGTCAGCATTAGTATGTAAGTGGATTAAAAATAATATATTATAACAAAATCATTTCACAAAATTAAAGCAAAACTTTTTTCCTTATTTTTCTACAGTTTTCCCTTTCGCCGTGCTCTTTCTCTAAAAAACTGTTAACTTTTTATCCCATTTTTGTGGAAAAATTCTGGGCTGGTATCCAACCAATTTCACAAGAACATCTCTTCATGTTCCTCGATCACAAACCGCTCACACGAAAGTATCTCTTTGAGTGGCTCAAACATGTGAAGTCTCATGGTGACAAGTCTGGATTGCATGGTGAGTGTTTAAGGGCTCAGTGCATTTCCATACCGCTTGCGTAACAGCTGCAGTGTAAAGCTTCGCATTGGAAGGACAAGTATGACTCTCATTTTCGCCACGTTGACGGCCTCCTGAGGCCAACCGAAGTGACCCTGTAATCTTCGCTGAATTTCAGCAGGTTTAGCGTTTCCGCTATGTACATACCAGAAATGTAATGGGTACCCGGTTAAAACAGGGTACTTGGCTGATTTGGCCGGGTACCCTGCCAGATTTTTTGACCAAAATAAAACCAAATTAAAAGAAGCATCTATTTCCAAATATGCATAAGTGAAACATTTTTAACATAACAACAGCATAAACTAATTATATTAGCACAAAACTAACACATAAAATATTTTAAGATTTAAAATCGAGCAAAAATAAATGTGATGTATGTAGGTACGAGGATTGTACCTACAAACTTTGTCTATCTGTTGTATCTCATCTAAAAAATACGATTTCTCCAACTCTTCAAAATAGGCATTTGTTTCAGCAATCACCTCATCGTTTGAGCCAAACTTTTTTCCGCCGAGTCATTTATTCATATTATGAAATAGGAAATAATCGCTGGAGGCTTAATCTGCCGAATATGGAAGGATACAATTCATATCCTAACTCATGGCGATGGCACAAGTGTGCATTGTTTTGGTGAAAGAAAATTTTTTCTTTGCCAAATGCAGACGTTTTTCTTTCACAGCATGGTTGAAACGATTCAGTAAGTTGAGATAATACTTTCCATTAATCCTTTTGCCCTTTTCAAGATAATAAACGTGGAGTATGGCGCGTGCATCCCAAAACACTGTGACCATGACTTTGTTGGCCGATAAAGTCACGTTGGCCGATAAAGTCATGTTGGCCTTCTTTGGCGCCGGTGCGCCACGGAGAACCCACTGTTTGGACTGTTCTTTGGTCTCTGGTGTGCTGTAATGAATCCATGTTTCGTCAGCAGTTATGAATCGATGCCAAAAATCATTCCGATTGCGCTTTAACATCGCAAACATTCTTTTGAAGTTGACGCACTTGCGTGTTTATTGTCAATTGTAAGCAATCGCGGCACCCATCGTGCGGAAAGCTTTCTCATGTCCAAATATTATATTATTATTTTCCATGTTTATTTCCTTTAAGTTTTTTGCCTCCAGTAACTATTATTTCTAGTTTTCCTTTTCACATCATTTGTTAAAACCGTCAGACGTGAGAATCAAAGTTCAGTTTCGGAAAAATATCATTTTTATTAAGTGATGCAATTTCTATGACCGCGACTGTAGAATAAACAAGTATTAAAAGGATGTCATTACCAACATTTAAAGTTTATTTTATTCCTATCAGGTCCGATATTAGATAGAATAAATCAATTCACTTCAAATTACTGAATTCCTTGTTTAATGCTAATGCAGTTATTTAACAGGAAGTTAATTCACCTACATGACTAAAACTGCAAATTACCTTAATTCCATCCTCTAACATTGAAGTCGTTTTTTTTTGTATCTTTGCATGCCTAGAATCTTGAATAACATGATGAGGTCATCAGAATTCACTATAAAATACTTATACGTTAAAAGGTGGAATTACCGACATATGACATAATATTAGTTACCAGATCGATTAAAATAGAAACAGTTTGTTTCTTTAGAGAGGAAAATAAATGTTTTTACGAATCATGTGAATATTTTTATTAGGGTAGAATATTATGGAACTGTCCTTGTAATCGAAACCAAAGATGGAAGCGTCCGTGTAGTAATATAACAAACCCACGATTGGCGCTTCTGTCTTTCTGACCCATTCTCTGTTAGCTTGTTGCCTAGACTACCCAATTTTCTTGAGCATCTACGAGGTTCGAAGTTACTACCGATTTGATATTAAGAAAATAACCGGTCAAGTGCAAGTTGGACTTGCGCAATTAGTGTTGCGTACGTTGATTGCTTTTAAAATAAAAAATTTTGTTACAGAGGTATAAAATGGATCAGTGACTTCACAAAACACATCCCAAATGAGTTTTCAACAAAGTTTGTTTCCAATCTTTACTGAAAACTGATTACCTTCAAATTTTTATGTTTTTTATATACCAGATAAATTATTAAAGATATTGCACTCGTGATAATTTTCGTTCAATCTACACCCCGTGGAGAATATCCCAGAGTTTTTTCAAAATTTTTTGATAAGTACTTTTTGAGATAAGGCGGATAGACGGCGATTTTTCTGGATTTTTTAAAAATAATACAAAGAAAAATGTCCGCAGGTATTACATTATATTTATATATATATAATATATATATATATATATATATATATATATATATATATATATATATATATATACACTCCTGGACAAAATTAACGCAACAATATATTAAGTCATACAAATCTCTATAATGAATTAATTTTAATAATTTTTTATGAACATTGGCTGCACTAAAAGTTAGAAAAAACTTATTCGGATACTTTAAAAGTGAATTAGCTACCAAATTTCTCTATAAGATTCGAATTAAAAAATTATTCTTAAGACCTAATAACAAAATCGTTGAAATTATGTAATAATGAAAAAAATAAACTGGGACACTAGTAGCAAAATTAATGGTGTAACTGGGACACTAGTAGCGTGTGTTGCCTCCTCTACTTCGGATGACAGCGTTTATGCGCCTAGGCATACTTCTAATTAATTTTGGATAAAATCTTGAGGAATTTGCTCTCATTCTGTGATAACTGCATTTTCAGGTTCCCTCAGGTTTCTAGGTGCAGGTATATGACGTTTCACATTTTTCTTACATGTTCTATCGCATTCAGATCCAGGCTTTTTGGTGGCCTTTGCATAATCGGTATATCAACTTGATTAAGATAATCGAGTACCTCCCTAGCCACGTAAGGTCGAGCGTTGTCTTGCATAAACAGGAAATTGGGCCCCACAAAATGACCGAAAGGCATCACATGTTCTATTACAATATTCTCAAGATAGTAGTCAGCATTCATGGATCTCATACGGACAGGAACTAACTCTGCGAGCATCAAAGCAGATGCCACCCCAGAACATAATAGAGCCACCGCCGACTGGAATCCTTGCAGAGGTATTGCAAGGAGCAAACCTCTCTCCTGGTCTTCGCCATACTCGCTCATGACCATCTGGATGTTTTAGACTAACCCTAGTTTCATCTGTGAAGAAAACTTGTTTTCAATTATCCACAGACCAGTTTTCGTGATTTCGAGCAAAACGTAACCTGGCAACTCTGTTTTCTCTAGTAAGCAAGGGCGCAGTGGCTGGTCTCCTACTATTTAATCCAGCTTCATTTAACCGTCTTCTAACTGTTTTAGAAGAAATTGTGACATTGCGAACAGCTTCGAGTTCGTTTCTTATTATAGAACTAGTGACAGTCCTGTTTCTTAAAGCATATTGTCTTATAAAACGTTCATCTAGGTCGCTAGTGCATCGTTTTTTTTTTAGCCCTTGCCCTAGCCTTCTAGAATAAGTTCCTACTTCATTCAAGCATCTTACCATACGACTTATTGTGGAACGATGTTTGCCTAACAAATTGGCAACATAACTCTTGACAATATCCCTCGTCCAATAAAACTGAGGCTCACACTACCTCGTGTTCAGTTAAATTCCTTGTTCGATTCATTTTTCTAATTCTTCGGGGTCAAAAATAAAACAGTCTGCCACAAAAACGTATTACTTTGAAAAAGGGAACAATTTATAAGCTTACTTTTAAAGAAAATCTATATCGCATTATTACAGAAAATTGTTTTTCTTCTAAAAAAATTCTATAAAACTGTAAATCTAAACGAATTGTTTTGATTTCTGTCATGAACAACGAAACAAAATATGCATAGCCTACTATTCAAATACTCGATAAACTTTAAAACTGACATAAGAAAAAGATAAATTAATTTTCAGATTGTTACGTTAATTTTGTCCATATATATATATATATATATATATATATATATATATATATATATATATATATATATATATATATATATATTGCTCATGTTTTCACAAGCTTTTATTTGACACTACACTTGATGACCTAGTAAAAAAAATTTTTTTTCATTTCCGATTTCACTCCCCAAAACTAACCCCTTAAGTCAAAATTTAATTTTCAAAACTACACGACTCTGATGAGGCCATCAATTCCTATATTATTACCAAATTTCAACATTCTATGACAAATAGTTTCGAAGAAAATCGGGTGTGACAGACAGACGGACGGACAGACACCGAAGTCATCTTATAAGTGTTCTGTACGGAACACTAAAAACGCAAGGCCATTTTTTTAACAATTTTATTTTTACATGAACGCCCAAACCTTAATCTACTAGAACAGCTCCGCTATATTCCATCCTTATAGAAATCTGCCGCCGGATTTGCTAACTACTGCAGCACGACCGTTTTGGCGTCGTTATCGGTGTCGTAGTCGCCAAGGTGCTTCTTTAAGTGCAGGAACAAATGGTAGTCACGTCTATACAGGGGGGTAATCAAGTTGTTTCTAGCCATGCCATATTTTTGGTGCCCAACGTGAGCCCAACTTCCGATAATCTAAGCGTTCTGCCACAATTTCATAGAGAACACTTCTTGAAAGTTGAGGAAACACAATAGATAATGATGAAATCGTAGAGTGTCTGTTTTCTCGAACTTTTTCCTCAGCTTTCTGCACAACGTCATCATTAATGACGAACGCTCGCCCACTTAGCCCTCATTGTACACCTTTGTACGAGCATAGCGTTTTCGCCGTACACTTCACTAATTTGCCGATGGATTTCGGCCACTTTCATGGCTCTTGCATTCAAGAAACGAATTGCAGCACGTAGATCACATTCCGCGGTATTTTCAATGGTCTGAGGCATTTTAAAAATGCACAAACAAACGTACCCTCAGACGAATGTTTCCTTAATGATATCTGTGACTAGCCAATAGTTGCAAGTACTCAGCGCGCAAACACGAAACGACGATCGCAACGGTATAAACGGCACTTACTTCAAAAACGCACCACCTAATTTGTATTTTAGCACAAGCCGCCCAAAAAACTCAATATTTGTGGCGGTTTTCTGCAGGGTACCCCCACACCCATTTAAACAAGCACTAGCCAAAGGTTTTTCCAAGAAACTGCAATAACTATGTCAGATAGTTTGCTAGACCCAGGATTTCTAAATATATGAAGCCCAAAAAATTAGGCGAAGACGTGTCTGCCTAATGCACGATTAAACACCCGAAAAACTCCTCACTGCGTTTAATTTTTGCAACGAAGCTCCCAACGAGACGGTGAAGTTTCGCCCCACAATTCACCAATAGAAAACTACGTGGGTTGCTATTTATATTTCTGGCCTAATAATGAAAAAACAAATATTTATGATCGCACTTGGTTTTATTGTTTTTCAAAATATTCTCCATGAAGATCAATGCACTTTTGCATGCGTTTGCATGCAATTTTCGAAGCAGTTTTTCCACTCCGATTGAGGTAACTCCAAAACATGCGTTTTGAATGCATCAACCACTTCTTCGGGTGTCGAAAATCGTTGACCACCTAATTTTTTTTTCGTGTGCGGGAA
>CM032453.1:51866453-51911453 GCA_019049505.1 Pachyrhynchus sulphureomaculatus
ATATATATATATATATATATATATATATATATATATATAATATATATATATATATATATATATTTATTTATTTATTTATTTATTTATTTATTTATATATATATATATATATATATATATATATATATATATATATATATATATATATATATATATATATATATATATCGAGACGTGTCTTTAAGTAAGTACCGGTTTGAAATAAATATATATACATTCGTTTAGCCACTTGATTATGCCCATATAGCCCTGGGCTAGCACCCAGTGACTACCATTTGTTCACTTAAAGAAGCACCTTGATGGTCACCGCTACGCCACCGACGACAACGCCACAAGGCTCGTGCTGCAGTGATTAGCAAACCAGGCGGCAAATTTCTATCTATTTCTATAAGTAGACCTGGAACTTATTTTCTGGAACAGTCTTGAACGCTTATATTCGAAATTCTTCGTCCTTTCGGTTTAACCGTTAATTTTCGGAACTAGTCATAAATCGCAGCGAGCTAACTCAAGTGAATAGGCAGGACGATCTAATTATGTAAACGCTTTTTTGGCCAGAAAGTGTCTCATAGTAAGCGCACTGTAACTTGGCGACTTGTACTAGTTCAGGTTAGTGTAAAAAGAGGTTTAACAGAACCTACGTAGCTAGTTAGACATAAAACTCAAATTCTTAAATTTATTCTACCTACGTAACATAAGGAAACTTGCTTCTACATTTTAAAACATGCTTGAGTTATGCTTAAAATTTAAGTCCTTGATCTTAAATTCTTTTGTCTGTGACATGATTTAGTCTTAATTCTGTCGTTAGTTGTTGGTTCAAATGGATCTTTAAGTATCCAGCTAGCGATAAGCAATGAATGACTTGACAAATCGACTTGAAATTTAGGATATGTTCATATGAAAGATGAAGATTCAAAATGGTGTTCAGTATGTGGTTCATGTGATAGTCCATGGGTTTCGCTTTCAAAACTTATTGACTGCAAAAATAAGTTTTAAATAAATATAATGTCTCATTTTTTTCTAATTCAAAATTCCGTATATGCTTCCTAATTTTATTTCTTGGTGTTATTGTTGTGAATACATACAGACTTATTTTACGAGATTTTTATTAATAGAATTAAATTTCTTTTTTATAGCCCCGCCGGGTTGGATCAGATTCAAAAAGCAAGTCTGCGTCTTTAAATTTTACACGTAGTCACGCATTGTGCGGGTGTTTTATTACTCATTTTGACTATAAAAATATATAAAATAAAACAACAATTTTTTTACTGCGTGATTCTGTTTTCTTTCATTGTTTTTTTAGAAAATTACTTTAATTTATGGCGCCGAATTGCTTTTCAGTTTGTGCAGTGTCATTAGCCTAAGCCATTAATTTGTATATCCAATCAATGTATACTACTATCTCTGAGATACACGTCATCGACATGACGGCTCGTTTTTGTTTTAGAAATATCTGTACTTTAAATACCGTAACTGGAAGAAAAATTTGTATTTTAGCAATATTCTGACTCTTTAAAGATAATTTAATCAAAAAACAACAGTGGAAACCATATTTGTTAACGAGCGTATGAAACGTGACTAGCATAATAAAAATACTACTCAGTATATATCACCACTACACCAAACACTTTATTTTTGCACTCGACGCGCGTTTCGCTAACCATGTTAGCTTCATCAGGAGCGATGATTGACTAGTAGTCAATTCGACCGAGGACATATAAAATCCGTATACAACATCGTAACAGGAAACGAAACTTGGATATATTCGTACGAGCCGGAAACTAAGCAACAATCAACTGTTTGGGCGTTCCAAGATGAACTGAATTCAGCAAAAGTGGTTTGTTCGCGAAGAACTTTCAAGAAAATGATCGCTTGTTTCTTTGGTTATACTAGACATGTTGCAACCATTGCTTTAGAGGATCGACGAACATTTAATGCTGAATGCTATACAACAATTTGTTACCCAGAAGTCATCGATGAAATCAGGAAAAATAATCGAAAACGTCGCATCATTCTTCATCATGATGATACCAGCTCTCACACAGCACGTCAAACAATTGATTATTTGACGGAGAAAAACATCGAATTAATGACTCATTGCCCGTATTCATCTGATTCATCGTCCAACGAGTTTTTTTTTTGTTTCTAAATGTCAAAAAGAATGCAAGGACGCGATTATCATCACCTCAAGAAGCTGTTGAATCCTTCCAAAACCCTGTTTTTGAGGTACTAACTTCAGAGTGGAAAAATATTCCGAGAATTGGTACGAACGTATGTAAATCTTAAAGGCAAATATTTTGAGAAACAATAAAACGATTTGTGCCAAACAATTTTTTTTCTTTCATTGTTTTTGTAAAAACTTAAAAGGCACAACTGAGAAAACAACCTGTATGATTAAACCTATATAATATTAAAAATTTCTATACTCGATTCTCAAATATTGAAACCGATAACAATTATATAATTTTCACGTTCCTGGATCCAAGATTTACAGATGCTTATTTCACTAGCAAAGAGTTGGTTAAAAGACATTTTAAAATACATCAAACAAGCAATACTCTTAAAAGTAAATATTGAATCTGATGAAAATGTGATCGGAATCAGACTTCTTGTTCTCCAATGGAATACAAGAGGTAGAAACAGAGTTCAGTTCCTATTTAAATTGATAGAAAGTAAAGCAAGTCCGTTTTTATGGTGGCGGATTCACTTCAGGAATTTTCCTAAGTTGTAAGAACTTGCCCTTAAATTTCTTTTAGCACCAGCCTCTCCAATATTTAGTGTACAGCCATTTTCTGAGGTTGGAAATATGAAATTGGTGAAATAGAGTCCTGTCAAGTAAGAACGTGTCCGCCATAATTCATTTTTGGTAGATTCTAGTGATTCAACAAAAAATCCGTAGAGGGAATCGTTATCTACGGCGCATTTTAGTAAAAATATCAGTCGATTCCGAACCTTCGTCGAAATCACATAAAATCCAAAATGAGTCACTAGTTCCAGGCAGTTTTTCTTTGTTCCCATCGAAACAAGCCTAAAATAACACATTTCCTGGCCACTAAATATATTAAAAAGTCGGTATCATTTGTGGGGAAGTGGGTAAATCATTTTAACGAGACAAAAGTGTCGACAACTTGCCAAAACGTTATTCGATAGGCCAGTCACTCCGAAAGTCGAAAAAGCAACGCCTTTGTTTTTACGGGACCCGTTTTTGGTCTAGCTACTTAAAACACATTTTTTTACAAAACTCGACTTTATTTATCAATATGGTAGAGTCTCCTTCAAGAGCGATACAATCAGCCCAATGTGTTTCTAACATTTCTATACCTTTCTTATAGACGGATTTGTCTCTGCCTTAAAAACAGGCCGGCGATAAATTCTTGATTGGAACCAAATCTCTTTTCTGCGACCAATTTTTTGAAGTCTGCGAATACATAATAGTAGCTGAGGGGCAAATCTGGAGAATACTGTGGATGAGGAAGCAATTTGAACTTCAATTCATGCACTTTTGCCATCGTAACCATTGACTTATGACACGGTGCATTACCCTGACGAACGAGCACTTTTTTCTTGTTCATTTGAGGCCGTTTCCTTGCGATTTCTGCCTTCAAACGCACAAATAACTTTATATAATATTCGCTATTGATGTTTTTTCCATGCGCATCCCAAAATACAGAGGCCAAAACCTTCCCAGCCGACCTTTGTGTCTTTGGTCGCTTCGGACGGCTTTCACCAGCTGCTGTCCACTCAGCTGACTGCCGATTTGATTCCGGTGTATAGTGGTGGATCCATGTTTCATCCATTGTCACATATCGCATGAAAAAATCCTTTTTATTGCGCTTAAACAAGTCTAAACAGCGGTTGTTATTTTTGGTCCACTATGAGCAAATGCGGTACCCATTTCGAACAGAGCTTTCTCATGCCCAAATGTTCATGAAAAATATGGCCAACACGTTCTTTTGATATCTTTAGGGTGTCAGCTATCTCAGGCAATTGCACTTTACAAAACAATTGTGTGGATTTTTTTATGTTTTCCAGTGTAACCACCATTTGTGTCTGTACGACCACATTTAAATTCAGCATACCAGTAAATGATTAGTGATTGCCAGGGGCAGAGTCGTCGTAACACTTATCAAGCCATTGCTTTGTCTAAAAGGTATTTTTTTCCTATCAAAAAATATAGTGTTTAATCAACACCCGAAACCCGATCTTTTCCATTGTTTTGAAAATATCAAAAGTAGCGTCACTAAAAACCAGTGTAGCTTGTAAACTAATGGTCGAAATGTCATGAAAAAATTTTGACATGTATCGTTTGAAGGTTGGTACTTCCTAAAAATCATATAGATTTTTTGATTAGGGCGACATCTATGTGTCATTCCAAAAACTTGTCAACCTACATGTTATGCAGAAAATCTCGTCGTCAGCATGTCTGGACGATGCTAGGCGTTTAGACAACTTACTAAGGTAATTATGCTGTTGTTAGCACACCAAAAAATACATTGATGGCAAGAAATGTTCTCGAAACACATTTTTTTCAAGTGGTTACGTTCTTACTTAACAGACTCTGCCAATATACCTAACATACACGTACATCACAATTTACCTTTGCTCAATTTTAAATATTAAAATATTCTATGTGTAAGTTTTGTCTTACTATAAATAGTTTGTTTGTTGTCGTGTTTAAAATGTTCCTCTTGTGCGTATTTTGAAATAAATGTTACTTTTAATTTGGTTTTATTATGCTCAAAAAATTTGGCTGGGTACCCTGCCGGTTAATAAAATATCCGACCAAACCGGTCACCGGGCCAAATCAACCGGTTGCCCGGTTTTGACCAGGTCGACCGGGTACCCGTTACATTTTTAGTAATTTTACAAATCCAATATTAATATTTTGACAATTTTTGTTAATTTATTCCTTACTATTTTGTGGACCTAATGTATTATTGACCTTATAGCGACTATTATAAATTCTTTTTAATATGAAGAAACTAAATGTAATATTAAAGATTATATTCAAACATGTAGCTTGTTAAAAGTTTTATATTGTACTTTATTAAGTTATGTTTGTATCCCAATAACAAACCATGTAATCCAAATTACGCGCAGAATATTACCCGCTAGTGCTCGTTTTTCAATAAATCTCCATTGTATGATAAAAACAATCGTGTTGCTAAACTTTTTATAATCACGTATTAGTAATAAAAATGTTTTAATTACCTATGGCTGAAAGTACAAAATTGCTATATTTTAAATAATGCTACTTATATACGAATAATATAATAATCTAGCAAGACAAATTACTTGCGAAACGATATTTTATGTTAAAAAAGTTGCTTTATATTATAAAAAATAAAATCTTTTATTAATTTCTTAACTCTTTTATATTTTAATTAGAATATAATGTTGAGCGTAAGGAGACCACATCTTGTATGCTTCTCCATAATTGATTTTTACTTAAACCGAAGTCGAACCATTTAATTGTACGAAATGCGCAAACTCTTCACATCAGTATGAAGTTCAGCTTGTCACTCCTCGTACAACTCTCCATCCAAGTACAATTTACAGAGATTCAAGGCCCACATGAATCGCTTTTTCCGCACACGCGCCACTCCTGTCGCTCTTTAGGGACTTTTCCTGCAGCATGTGTGCTACATTTATAAAAAAATTCAGGACTCCAGAATAAAGCTATCCATCGTTGGACATAAGCCTACCCTAAGTACGTCCATCTTCTTCGGTTTTGGGCCTTGTTTGTCCATTTGTATCCCACTAGTCTTTTAATGTCGTCAGACCATCGGGTTTGCGGGAGTCCTCTATTTCTTTTTTCATTCCAGAGCCACCAGTTGATTACTTTATGGGTCTATCGATTATCAGGGAGTCTTGCGATATGACCTACCCAGCTCCTCTTTAACTTGCTTACCCTCTCAGCTACATCAGTTATCTTGGACCTTCCTCGAATTTCTTCATTAGTCCGCCTATCCTTCAACAATATTCCCAACATCCTCCTTTCCATCGCACGTTGAGCTACTTGTAGGCGATTCATAATTTCTTAATTCAAAGTCCACGTTTCCGTTCCGTATGTCAGTGCTGGCAACACGCATTGATCAAATGTGTTCACTTTTAGTGTATTTGGGACATTGGAAAGGAAGATGTTCGAGTTATTATTTGATTGTTCTCATCTACTTATTTTGTTATTTGTAGTTGTCCTTCATTTAATGATCTTTGTAAAAGTTTTATACCGTTCTTGTTCTTCAGAGTTTCTTCTATTTTCTCATTGTTATAGTTTCTTACATCTCTTTTAATACTTTTCCTTATATCGTTATTCAAAGGATGGATTTTCGTTTTTGTATTAGGCCTAGGCCACTTCCCATTGTCAAACACATATGCAGTTGCAATAAATAGTAGTTTGAGACTTAGTAAATACGTGCACACAGTTTACTTATAGTGAATTTATGAAGAAGATGTCCGAGAATAATTGTAACTTTAGTAAAATGGAATATCGATCGATGATAAAGTACCTCTTTTTAAAAGGAGGGCCTGCAAAAGAAATTTACCACGTTACGCCTAATATATTGAAGGAATAATGTCCTTCTTACGCCACTACAGGCGGTCAAGTAAGAACGTGTCGCCTATAACTTATAGTCGGGAAAAGAAATTCCTTTTAGTCATTGTTGACACCCCGGCAAACAATGCTTTTGGACGGAGATTCACTTCTAATCGGATTTATGGTTCAATAGCACATGATCATACACGAGTGCTGCACAGGCGCTCCGACAACTTCGTTGAGGACAATGGAACACATTGCCTAAAAACGAGATTGTCCCGTTCAACACGGGACGTATGGTCACGTTAATCATCCCCCATATTCCCCCGATTTAGTTCCCTGTTACATAATCCCCATACTTGAAAAAATATTTCTTCTCTTCTTCCGATAGTTAGGCACTATTGCCTGTTTTCTTTGTTCCCTGCTCTATAGATCGTCACTCCATCTTGGTCGTCCCATTGATCTACTTCCATTTGGTGACTTGTCCCTTGCTATCCGTACTATCCCGTTGTTTGCCATTCTTCCTATGTGTTGATCCCATTCCACTTTTCTCCCTCTTATCCACTGGTTGATATTTTCTATATTACATGTGCGTCTTATATCCTCACTCCTTCCTCTATCCCTCAGTGTCTTGTTTGTAAATCTCCTAAGTATTCTCATTTTAGTTTATTCCAGCATCCTTTGTGTTATACTTGTATCGGATCTTGTTACAGATGTGTAAGTCATTACTGGTGGTATTACGCCCTTGTATATTCTTGTTTTGGTCTCCATGGAGAGAAATTTATTTCTAAATATGGTATCATTGAGGCATCTCGCTATCCTATTAGCCTTGTTGACTTGATGTTTTACTTCTTCCTCGATTTTTCCTATACTAGATATTTTGATGCCTAGGTAATCGACCTCCATCACCTGTTTCATTGGTTTATCTGCCACCACCAGCTTGCACCTAATCGACTCTTTTGCTATTACTATTGTCTTAGTTTTTCCAGTTAAGATTGACATATGATATTGTTTTGCTGCTATGTAAAATTCGTATAGCAGCCTTTGCAGATCGTTCTCGGTCTCAGCCATTACCAGGTGTACAAGTGTGAACGATGGTTTCGGCGTTTCAAAAGTGGTGACTTCGATGTTGCAGACAAGGAACGTGGAAAACCGCAAAAAAAAATACGAAGATGTGGAATTTCAAGCATTGTTGGACGAAGACGATTCGCAAACACAAAAACAACTCGCCGAGTAATTGGGCGTTAGTCAACAAGCTGTTTCCAATCAGCTACGAGAGATGGGAAAGATTCAGAAGACCGGTAGATAGGTATCACATGAGTTGAACGACAGGCAAATGGAAAAAAGCGCAAAAAACACGTGTGACATTTTGCTCGCTCGGTACAAAAGGAAGTCGTTTTTGCATCGTATAGTTACAGGGGATGAAAAGTGGGATTTATTTTGAGGATCTCAAGCGCAAAAAATCATGGGTAGACCCAGGCGCACCATCCACATCGACCGCCAGACCGAATCGCTTTGGCAGAAAGACGATGCTTGTGTTTGGTGGGACCAAAGGGGCGTGGTCTATTATGAGCTGTTAAAACCTGGGGAAACGGTTAATACTAAACGTTACCAACAACAATTGACCGATTTAAACGGTTTGCTGCTTGAAAAAAGGCCAGAATACCGAAAGAGGCAACACAAAGTCATTTTTCTTCATGACAATGCTCCATCACATACGGCAAAATCAGTTCGCGACACATTGGAAGCACTCAGCTGAGAAGTTCTACCCCATGCGGCTTACTCACCAGACTTGGCTCCTTCCGATTATCACTTGTTTGCATCGATGGGTCACGCACTTGCTAAGCAACGCTTTGGTTCGTACGAAGATGTGAAAAAATGGCTCGATGAATGGTTCGCAGTAAAAGGGGGAGATTTTTACTGGCGTATTCAGAAATTGCCCGAAGAATTTAACATGTTTTTTTAGAAAAAAAATCCCCATTTCATACTTGTACACCTGGTATTATCGCGTCATTTGCATAAAATATAATTTTAAGTTAAGTTACCGATTCTATATCCCTTCTTTCTTTTATTCTTTTTTCTTAATATCATCCATCACAATATTAAATAGAAGAGAACTTAAAAAGTCTCCCTGCCTGATTCCGGATTTATATTTGATTGGTTCTGTCATGCTGCTAATCTGGCGACTACTTTGGTGTCTTATATATTCTCGATAGTTTTAATTAGGTTTAATGAGATATTCCTGTTATATAATAGATGAATAACGTCTTCTATTTGCACATCGTCGCGTTTATTTTTGTTGTAATAATCTTTATTGTTAATTTCAGTGTACAGTTTAGTAGATTTACGCCTCTATAGTTATTCGGATCTTCTTTTTCTTCCTTCTTGTGCATTAGTATAACTGCCTGTCGTTGTTCCATTCATCTGGAATCTATCTAAATATTTCACAGAACATAATTATATTCAAATGAAAAATAATAAATGTGGTCAATACGGCTTTACAAACCAAGACAGTTTTTTTGAAAAGTCTTGAGCTACTTTATAACCGTTGCGCTAAGTATGTAAAGTTAAAGGATAATACGTTGAATAAGAAATTTTTGTTTTTGAGATTTGCTTTTTCTTTTTCGCCCTCGTAGATATATGTTATCCAAATAAAAATGTACTATTTCTGTAAGAAAAGAAATGTCCCATATTTCCATTTTAACGGGGAAACTAATATTAGCCCACCCTGTAAAAATATTTTTAAAATATGGATATTTATATTGCATTTTGTCAACTGTTATTCATATTGTAAATAATGATATTGCAATTTTTGAAGTATCGTCAAAAATGTCATTTACTTAAGATTCCTGAAAAAAAGGGCGTTTATTTTGTTTGTGTCAATAATCACCTCGCGTAGATAAGTGTTTTACAGAACTACTTTATTGTTAGGTATAAGTTTTGACTTCTGTTATCGTTAAAAAAACATTACAATTTTCCTTAGAAAATATTTAATACTTAACCAAATAGTTATCCACTAATTATGCTTATCAGTAATGTTGTTTTCAAGTGCATGCATCATAATTGTAGTTGAGTATTTCGTTGAACTACGTCGATTTTGTGTCGATAGTTTTGTTATTTTAATTTTTGGGTGTTTGTTGGAAATTACTTATTTAATTATAAACAGCTGGGCATACTTTTAAGGGAGGGGGCGATCCAGTTAGAAGGCCAAAAAACTATGATTTTCGAGAATTTTTTTCAGGCGGAAAGAATAAATTTACACTTTTGTAAGTATGCTATTTGTTTAAATACAGTGAAGTCCATTTATAATGAACTCCAAAAAATCACTAAAAATGGTTTACTATATCCGAAGTTCGTTGCAAACAGTAAACAAAATCTAATATCATTTTTCACTACTTTTTTATTTAGATTAGGCGCTAAGGCTTAGAAAAATGAATAATAATAATTATTAAATTAAAACGTTCAAAGGAAAATAAAACAAGTCACACTAAAGTTATTATTATGTATGTTGGGACATATACGAGTATAAACGAAAACATTAAAATATGTAGTTTATAAAATAAAATCAGTAATTTTCGTTTGTATAATTTTACTTGAAAAAGAAATGGTGTTTATATAATTGTCAAGGCCACAAAAACTACTCTCTCTTTCTTAGTCATTTCTGAAATGGATGGAACATAAATATTATCTCCTTCTCCAAGCTCGTCTTCGTCGTCATTATCGCTTAAAATCTTTCCAGAAGTCACTGTTGTCACAATTTGATCATCAGTTAATATTTCTCTCGTTATTAAATCATTATCAGCACATACATATTCTTCAAAATTAGGGTGATTAAACATGTTTTAAATCTCGATTTTCACTGTACTTTGTTGAATGTCAACATCGTAAACAAATTCTAGACAATCAGTAGGATCTTCTCGATGTTTTTCAATCCACTGAGTCAACGGTAGTTCATCATCTGAGTCATATCTACATTCCTTCCTTAAAAATCCGCCATGCTTAAAACAGTTTGCAAAGGTTTCTCTATTGATTCTTTGCCAAGCCATATGGATAAAATGTATAGCGTCCAAGGAGTTACAAAAAAAATATTACCTTTATCAATTGTCTCTACCATTTTTATAAGTAAAATCTTTCTATAATGACATTTTAAAGAATGTATCACACCTTGATCCATAGGCTGAAGCTTTGCACTTGTGTTTGGAGGCAAAAAAAACAATTTTATTTGCTGTAGATCAACTTCAGGGTGCCCTGGACAGTTGTCAGTCAAAAGTAATATTTTTCTGTTTATTTCTTTGTCTCATTCGATCAGTACGTGTTTTAAAATTTCTGATGTCATCCAGGCTTTACTGTTCAATTTGTACTTTACTGGTAAATGTTTGTTTTTAAAACACCTGGGATTGGCGGTCTTTCCTATCACCAACACAATAATCCTTACTTTTGATAATTTTTCACCAGCAAAATTCTCTCCGGGCAAACTTTAATGTTTTTATCAGGTGTGATCTTGTAAAACAAACCCGTAAAAAAATGTCCATATATTCATAACTTTCTCGAATCTCCGGCCATATATTGGCCAATCACTAATCAACAACAGTCATATCCACTCCTGCAGTTTCTCCTACTATCTTACCGCCACTAATATTATGTCGCTTTTTAAATCGTTCAATCTAACTTCTAAAAGAAACTCGGTGTTCTCTATTTTCCTTCCCAATTCACTAGCTTTCTCTTGTAAAGTATAGCCGGTAATAGGAACGTGTTCATCTCATTTTTGACTAAACCGTTTAAGGAATCCTTTATCGACTTGGTCATGTGTAGATTTTCTTAGTTTTTTACAACTAAACTTTCTTTTATCATAGATTGATAAGATTTCTTGCCTCTTCTTCCATATGGTAGAAACCGTAGATTTAGTTAAATTCAACTGTTTGCAAACATCACTTTGTTTAACTCCATTTTCTATTTTCCTTATAATATCGTGTTTGTCTTTTTAAAGTAAACGCTTTCCGTTTTTGTGTATTCATTTAAAAAAAAAAACTTAAACGTTCACTTTGCTACTTTGATCAAATATGCATTAAAACTGCATAACACAAGAAGTGAATTGAAAATAATACTGCTCGAACTAGCGACGCGACGGAAACAAGTAAAATAGGGGTTCCCAGTGAGTTTCTGTGAATTCCCTAGATCAGGTCGCGCGACATCAAGCACAGGGAGTGGCAAGTTCGTTATAAACGGCCACAAAACAACAAAATTTGGATCGTTTTATCCGGAAGTTCGTTATAACCGGGTCGTTATAACCGATAAAAATTTGCATTGGTCTTATGGAAGTTTATTCGTGCATTATAAAATAGTTCGTTTTAAGCGGACATTCGCTATAAACGGGTTCGTTATAAGCAGACTTCACTGTATTAAATATTTTTTTTACAAATAATTAAAATATTCAAAATTATGCTGGCATTTTTTCAATCCTTCCAATTAGTTGTTTGCTGGCAATGTAGTACCTACCGCATTAATCTGAAAAACACCAGTTTGAAATGTATGTTTTATATTTGTAGCTTTTATATGAACATAAAAAAAATGAAAAAGAAATGAAAATTCAGAATTTTGTGCGAGTTTAAAAAAATATTGATTTTTTCATTTTTTTTTTACTATTTCTTCAATAAAAGAGTTTTTTTTGGGTCATTTTCGAAAACGTTTAGGTGCACATAGAAGTTAATAATGTTATAAAGTAATAGCCAAAGTTTCATTACGATCGGTTGAATAGTTTTTAAATGAGATTTCCCGCAAGTTTTGAAAATGTAGTTTTGAAAAAAAACACGTTTGAAGGTACGGTGAGTGAAAACTGGTTAATATCTTCATCTTATCTGTTAATCAGCGATACCAGGACTGTATAAAAACCCATCAGCCTCTTCAATTAGTAATGTTCTAAGCAATACAAATATAATAGAAATTAAGAAATTAAGGCCCCCTGAGCGATCGCGTATATCCGCTACTTTCACTCGAGGCAAAAATGCTGCTCGAACGGTCGTCCCATTTATATACTATAACTTCTTTAAAACTTAAAATTTCTTTCTAAAATTATAAAGGCATATTCTTAAGATGTTGCACTAATATTTTATGCAAAAAAAATTTTGATTTTTTTGAAAATTCTAATTCTATCGCCCCCCTTAACCCATCTAATTTAAATAACAAAATTTTAAAACCACAAAGGTAAGTTTGCAATCAAACATTACACCTAGATCTTCAGAGATAATAAAGTGTGACAATTTGTGTAGTATATCTAGCTGCTGTTAAAGAATTTCGTAATCACTAATATTTCTAATATTAAATCATCCGCGAGGAAAAGTGATTCATATGTAATGGATTTCGACACGGAAGGCAAAGAACATCCAGGCCAGCCGAAAAAATGTAAAGATGCAGAGTTGGAGGCATTACTCGATGAAGACCCGTGCTAAATGGAAAAAGAACTTCCAGAATCATTAGGAGTTGATCACACAAGCATTGCCAAACGCTTACATGCACTGGAAATTGGATGCCGTACGAATTAAAACCGAGAGGCGTTGAAAGGCGATATTTCACCTATGACTAACTGGTCCAACGGCACAATCTGAAAGGTTTTTTGAATCGTATCATAACTGGTGATGAAAGATGGATACGCCACGCTAATCCAAAGCGCTTAGTGAACCATCAATATCCTCGCCAAAGCTCCAAACTTATGCTGTGTATCTGGTAGAATCGGGTGTAATCTATTATGAGCTGCTCCAACCCAACGAAACTTTTAGTGGGGAACGTTACCGACAACAATTGATGCAATTGAGCCGAGCGTTGAAGGAAAAATGACCGCAATATGCCAAAAGACACGACACGGATTTTTCAACATGACAGCGCTCGGCGACATGTTGCAAAACCTGTCAAGGAAACGCTAGAAGCGCTTGGATGAGATGTCCTACCTCACCCGCCGTGCTCACCAGATATTGCTCCTTCTGATTATCACTTGTTGCCTATTCGATCGCTTCCATTCTTATATATATGGTATTTTTCAAGATTCAAGAAAGTGATTTGGCAAATTGATGCAATAAAAACGTTAAACGACCGTTAGGATCTTTGTACGTACCTGGCAGTAACAGGGTCGTAATCGATATATTATTGGCTACTTCGTGTTTATAAATATAAAGAATATTTATCTGCAGTATTATACTGAAATAATGTGTATTATAAAGTTCAATAGTGTCTTAAAATGTCCGAAGCCCGTTCCATCAGAAGCCGCAAATGTTTATCCGTTGAGGCAAAAGTGATAGTTAAAAGTGTTTATTTAAAGTTAGTGGAGCGAGGCCACGAAAAATACTTTTCATTGATGGAGACATCAGTTTTAACAAGCATCCCTGAAAGTATAGTTTGGAAAATTGTAAATAATTCGATAGCACCTAAAAAAACACGAAAAAACAAAGGTGTGTCGAAATGTATTGATTTCTGTCAAGAAAACTGAATCCGCCGCAAAATTTATGAAATGTATGCAGAACAAAAAGTTCCTATGTTATCGTCAGTTTGATGGAGGCTGTCCGAGGATAGTTGTGATAAAATGTTTCACTTTATGGCGTATTCTACGTCGTTTAGAGTTGTTGTTCAAAAAAATAGACAAAAGCAAGTTATAATGGAATCACGGCACTTACAACAACCCAGAATGGAATATCTTGAAAAAAATAAATACAGCTAGATCGGAAAATCGAACGATAATCTACCTAGATGAGACTCGGTACGACACCCACGACACACCTAGTAAAGGATGGATTGATAAATCCAAAAAATGCCACACCAAAGCTCCATCAAATAAAGGTAAAAGAATAACTATTTTACATGCAGGTTCAGACGCAGGCTGGATACCAGAATGTCTGTTTCTAGCAGTCAAGAATATTTCAGATTCCAGCTTGGATTATCATTGTGATAGAACCACTGAAGTTTTTGAAGATTGGCTTCAAAACAAATTAATGCCGAATATACCACCGAATAACTGTATTGTGATGGATAATGCATCCTATCATAGTCGCCAAATGAATAAGGTACCAAGTTCCACCAGTAGAAAAAGGGAAATAAAAGCCTTTTTGTGCGACCGTGACATATATATTTCCATGAAAGTTATACAGTTAAACAATTGTTAGAAGTTTTAAAAAGTTACTATTTTTCAAAGGAATATATTTGTGATAAAATTGCAAAGGAAGCAGGACACGAAATAATTCGGCTTCCACCATATTATTGTATCTACAATGCGATCGAGTTGATATGGCATAAAATAAAGTCTAATATACGTGCTCACAATGTAGTGTGATTGAGTTGATAAAGACAGAAGTCAAAAATGTAACCGTTGAAAACAAGAGAAACTGTATTCAACATCTCAAAGAAATTGAAAACTCATATAGATGTACATAAGTATAAATAGTTTAGAACCTGTAAAAAAACTTATTATTGATTTGCAAGATAGTAGCGATAGCGAAATTGAACTAGATATTAATTAATAACTAAAATTGTAACAAATGTACGCGAGGACACTGAACACTGTTTTAATATATTTGTGTAATTACTATATTGTGTATTATTCAGTACATAAAACATTAAAATTAAATTTATCACAATAAAATTTTAAACTCAACAATTATACAATCTGGTATAGTGCGACCCTGCACGTTGCCTTGTCATTAAACAGCCATAAATTAATCACTTTCGAATCTTATTGAATTTTGATTGGGTATAGGTAGCTAAGTAACTTTCTTAGATCGTGAAAAATACTATACCAAAAAATGGATCGATTCGTGGATAGCCTCAAAAGATGAGTCGTTCTTTCAACGTGGTATTCATATGCTACCACAAAGATGAAAGAAAGTAGTGGTTAGCGATAGACAATTTTTTAAATAATCAATTTGTAACCATTTTTTTACAATGAAGTGATATTTTTACCGAAAAATTCCTCAAAATTAATTCACTCACCCAGTATCTCAAAATTACTTTCACTAAAAAAGTGCGTGTTTATGTTGCGTAAACACATCATTCCAAAACAAACTTGTGTGAATAACATGTTAATATCTTGTTAAAAAGTATATAGTCATTATGACAAATAGCGCAAGCTATTAATGTTGTTTGATACAAGGTTTCATTGTCTGTGTTTTTTTAGGAATCCAAAAATAGATATGAGTTCGTAATTTTAGCAAATATGAGAGAAAGTTCATAAATTATCTTCTTGTTGATAATAGAAACAATAGATTAAATATACTTTTCTTTGTTCATTTTTAATTTTCATCCCCCTCCCCTTTCAATAAATACAAAACTCTTACGTTTCAAAATTAACATTCTTAATTGTCTCTCATCTCCGTCTAGAATTTCCTTTCAGACCACCCTTTTGGGTTATAATCGGTTGATAACTTATAGTTCTCAAAACTTTTAAGCTCACCAACAACACTCACGATAAGTGAGATATATAAACAAAGATAAAATACGGGAGTGTCGTCTCAGTAGTATGTCATTCTTCACGATTCGTCTCTTCCGCCGGAAAAAATCCAGTGTTTGTACCCTATTAATTTTTAGAATATTTGATGGTACATAGCCTATATCCTTTTTATCCTTCCACGTTGTTGAACACAACATAATTATGTGAGGACCCTCCATTCCATCAATTTGCTGGTCGTTAATTTGACAGTCAATCATCGCTCCTGATGAAGCTAACATAGTTAGCGAAACGCGCGTCGATTGCAAAAATAAAGTGTTTGGTGTAGTGGTAATATATAATGAGTAGTGTCATTGTGCCAAAGATTCCACATTCCCAACTTAGTTAATTTGGTAGCAAATATGTCTTGGCATGAACATGTTGTAAGCATAGCAAAGAGAGCTTCTCAAAAGCTCGGAATATTATTTCGAACTTTCGAACACAAACCTGTTCATTCTGTACAAAGCTCAAATTCGACCAACGATGGAATACTGCTCCCATGCTTGGGACTTTCATCCAAGCATCCACTGAATTTGTTGGATTATATTCAGAAGAAAGTTGTTTGCCTGATTGGAAACCTAGAACTCTCCAGCAACTTTGATTCCTTGGAACATCGAAGAACGGTTGGCGACTTGAGCTATTTTACAAGTATTTTCATGGAAAATCTTCGATAGATTTAGACCATTTACTTTCTCTGGTGCATGCTGATACTTCACATCCGTTTGAAGTTCAGATTTCCACTCCTCGTATAACATTTTTCAAGCAGTCTTTTATGTAGAGAACCTGACTCCTTTGGAATAATTTGCCCAGGACTGTGTTCCGAAATCACATTATTAGGAAGAGAACAGAGATACAAGACGCAGTCAAATTCATTCTACATCATAAATGGAACTGGGCTAGGCATGTTGCTAGGTTTAAGGATGGGCGATGGAAAAAGAGAATTATACAGTGGCGACCAAGATCCGAAGCCTATCGGAGTAGAGGTAGACCACCAAGTCGGTGGACTGATGATTTGAAAAGAGTGGCTGGAAATTGGGTACAAGCAAGACTTGAGGGAAGCTTTCGTCCAGCAGTGGACAGTATAAGCTGATGATGATGATAATGATGTGTATCCCACCGAGTACAATTTACAGCAATTTATGACCAAAGTGCTGTACTTATAAACGTAAAATAAATGATGGTAGATAGACAACAAAATTACATAAATGGAGACCTTGGGAGAGCAGACGAATGAACTGATGGTATCAGGTTGATAGCAGGCAATAGATGGCTCCATCTTGCACAGGATAGAGACAATTGGAAGAAACTTGAAGAGACCTATCTCCTGCAGTGGAGAAGTTGTGGCTTATAAAGAAAAAGAAGAAGTTCTGTACCGCTTTAGGCATTTTCCTGTAGCACATGTTGTAAGCCCATAAAAAAATCCTTAATTTACGTACTAGGGTTGCGATTCGATTGCTCTATACCCAAAGTTTCGTCTTATTGTGCACTCTTGGCATCATTATACTCCATCATTCTAGTATCTCTCAAAAAGTTCAGGAAACTGTCCTTGGAGCCCTTCGCTATTTCGTCAGCTTGTGGAACTAACTTCCCAAAGTACCTATGCTTTTTCTAATAGTGATCTACAGTTACGTCACGGAGTTTTCAGTTGTTTCAATTTCAGATATATCATGAATTAAATCAAACGTCGCTACCTGTCAAAATATAAAGAATGTTTCTCCACCACCTTGATTGTTAGAGAGGTCAGTATGTAGACCTGTGTTTTCTCTGTCTCTTCTTTTTGAAGCGCCATATCCGATACGGACGTAGATGACCCTCTCGCCTTTGCCTCTGGTTGGTGTCTTTTCTAAGTGTTCCACAGGGACCAACAGTTTATGGATGATTCTGAATGGTCAAAAAGAGAGAGCGAACTATTACGTTTATACAGATGAAACAAAAACCGGGTAACGTGTATATGAATTCATGAACTCAATATTATGCCGGTTCCAATGACCTAAGATTCACCGTATATCCTAATTGGTGTATGAGATCACGTGTTTTTTAATCACCTGTTCAGTTTACATGTAATAAGGTTATGTTTTATTTACATTTCATGTTTATTTTATATTTTATATTACGTAGATATAACTTGACAAAGGTTCTTCTGATAAAATCTGTATAGTTAAATAATATTTTTAGTTAAATATCGCATTTCTGGTGTTGATGTTTAAAAGGTAAACAATCCATACATCCATCTAATTATTGTAGTGTTTCAAATACTCCCTTGAAAGTCCGAATGTAAGTATAATATAAAATAGCTATATACATATACTAAAGTAAAAATCTAATTAATATTACTATTGTATCACTTGCAAACCCTGGCGGGGTATAATTTAGTTTTCCTCTTAACGACTTGTGCCACACTTTATGATTATGAAAGGATAATCACCTTTAAGAACAGCAGTCTTCCTAATTGACCCTCTTTTTGTTTAGATCCATCTGTGTACCAAGATGAGTCCTTTCTTTGCGATGATGATGACAAGGTTTCCCTCTCCGATATGACCTATAGCTAAGTGCATTTTGGAAACTGTCCATCCTCATCTACAGAAGAAGGCAATTCTCCATTGTTCTTACTCAAATCCTGCAATATCCTAGGGCTTCTGTGTTCGAATGCCCTCGGGCAAGCAATGGATAGCCTGAATTGTCCTGCTAGGTCATGTTCATATAGCACCTATAATGCCAAGAGAGCTCACATGTTGGACTCTGTTCAACTTTCCGTTATGCGACACCACATCATTGCTCCATATGAGAGTTGTATCTTGTCACAGCCGTATATATCCAATTTCGTTTGGTTTATTACGTGACCGCAATGGACGGAAGGGGCAAGGTGGGAGTACAGAGCTGAACTTACTTGCTATGGAGCGTTAAATCTGAGTGGATCATGCCTTTTGCGTGTGAGAATTTTACAGAAGCAATATATCAGGTCTTAGCGCGCGGAAAAAATTTTAGCTTCAATTTGATGATACATAATTTACACAGCATACACATAAGTGAAGACCCGAATAGGGCTAATTATAAAAAAGAACCAACGTCATTTTAGCCCATGTCGAGAAGATCTTCATTATCATCATCCAGCCTCTCTCGTCCACTGCTGGACATAGGCCTCCTTCAAGCATTTCCAGGCCCTTCGGTGTTATGCTTTCGCTATCCAGTTCTGGGTTAGTCTTTTTAGGTCGTGTTCCTCAAGCGGGCCCCTTGACCAACCTACCTCCATTTGAAATACGTAATACGTTTTGTAATATCTACTATCTTTGTATGGTTTTCAATGATTCTGTTTGGGATTCTATCTCTTCTTGTAACGCCCAGCATTAACCATTCCACTGCAAACTGTACCACAATTTTTTGCGCTGTCTTCCTTGTGATCGTTAGAGTTTCAACTTCGTATGTCATAACTGGCATTACACTCTGCTCGAAAACTTTTCGTTTTAGACTTAAAGGTATATCGTTGTTCTTGAAGGTATCATGAAATCTTCCGAAAGTTGCCCACCCCATGTCTACTTGTAGGCCTACAAAAATATCTTAGCAGCTTTTAAACACCGTTTTCCCGCAATACCCAGCCGACGAACTATTTTTTAGTATTAAAACATTACTGAGTAAAAAAAATCGACTCCAACGATTCTGCATCATTTAACACCGATGCTTGAATGTAATTTTCAAATAGTGGTATTATTTTTGGCATCATTAGAACGCTGATTTTCTACTCTTTCGAATAATACCAAAAACATTTGGATTGCGAAAAATTTTTTACTGATTAAAAACAGTTTTACTCGATAGAACCGTTTTTGCTCGCTCAGCAATGTACTCGTTACGCGTTAGTCATCCCTATAAAAACACATGCAATTGCATTTTCCTATCATTCCTTTATCGGAACTTGAAAACATCTCTGCTATACCTGCTCATTAATTACGTCATTGGAAAAATGGATACCACCCCGAAACAAACTGCGCAAGTCATTATCCTATTGCAAGAAGGGCATAGCCAACGTGTAGTCGTTGCGCAACTGCATCTGAGCCAATCTCCAGAATCCACAGACCTTACCAAGAGACTGGCGCGTTTACACCGAGACCAGGATTAAGAAGAGAGAAGGTGTACCTCGGAGCGAAACGACCGTTTCATTGTCAACACAACTCTAAGAAATCGTCACTGGACCGGCGTTCAGGTCCAACAGAAGCTCCGACAAGTTCGTGGTGGGGCTTTCAGTCATTGGACAGTCATAGAAAGACTTAAAGAAGCTAACCTAACTCCGAAGAGACAAGCTAATGGACCCAAATTGATAGCGCAACTCAGATGTGCCCGAGAACATGTCGACTGGACCTTAGAGCAATGGCGCTCCGTTTTATTCTCCAAAGAGTCCCGAATGTGCCTACATGGCAATGATGGAAGAAGACGAGTCTATAAGAGGCTTGAAGAGCGCTATGCGCAGTGCAGCATTATGGAAACGGTCGCCTACAGAGGAGGTTCTATCATGGTGTGGGGATGCGAAATCCGATTTGGTTTTCGTGACTGATGAGACTCATAGCGGTGGATTAAGTGCTCACCGGTACATCGAGAAGATCCTGCAGAAACACGTCGTTCCTTACGCTAGGTTTGTTGGGTAATAGCAAATATCGATTTTGGTTTTTATCAATAAATTTAGTTGTTAAACATAAAATTTGTTTAATTTTTTCTTTCTCTTACCCGTATTCTCAATCCTTGTTCTCCTTGTTTCCCCTTTCAATCATTTTAATCAGTAAAAAGCATGAGATATGCTAAGGAATTTGGTGTCATTAGAAAGAGAATAAAATAGGCTTTCAAATGATACTAAAATCCGTAAAAATATGGACACTAAATTCTCGGATCCGTGTTAAATTGAGCCAAATAGTTTGAGTCGATTTTTTTGCTCACCAGTATATTTTGAAATTAGATGTTTTTATGGGACACCCCGTATCATTCTTTTAGGTACACGGAAATTTGACCAAGAGGAAACGGTCGACGTTACGCGTTTTCAGCTGACGATTAATGAAAAATATTAATGTAATTCAATAGTCGTCAGACCAGCAAATAGAATTCACGATCAAGGTTCTAAAAACCACCATGCTTAAGTAAGCAATTGTGAAAACGGACGAAGGTCATTCGATACCATATCATTTGTAGAATAATTCGAATAATTTATGTATGTATTATGTGGTGACAAAAAGTGAAACATAACACTTGTTTGCGATAACTTGTTAATTTGAGAGTAGTAGGATGTGGGTTTGTTGGGTCCGTTGTTATAGTGGTATTGTGGTTTAGTGGTGACGTGATGAACAGTTGGAACGACAAGCTACTGGAAATTTTATTGATGCTACTGACGAAACTCGGTAAAATAATTATACATATACCCCTACTCCTTTAAGTTTCTTATTTGAATAGTTAAATAAAGTTGTTAAACACAGAAGAAGAAATAATAACTCATTGACATATGCTATGAATATGTTTTTTAAGTATAATTATTTTCTGTTTTATAGAACTCTAAATTCTAGAAATTTCAGCATATATTTTTATGCTGTTATTGTGTAAAATAACGAAGAAAAAGAACAGTTTCTAATGATAACTATCGATAAATGAAAAGTGTCAAAACGTGGGTTGGCATCAACTATCGATAGATAAAATCCATTATCGCCCATCTCTAGTCTTGTTTGTTTGAATATGTAATAGAGTTTTCACAAAACTGATCGCGACCATTGAAAATAGAGGCTGTTTTATTTCATTTCCACGGCACTACTGCCCGAATGAACAGCCTAAAACTCTCAAAAAGTGCTAGTGTTCATTTTGCAAGAATCACATTAATTCATTATCTACTTTTGTCGCTGAACAGCCGTTTATTCCAAATATTGCTTAGTGAATCGTCACATTTAAAATTTGGACTCTGGTCTATAGGTAGATGACCTTGAACATCTAGATCCAACAGGCAATCATGAGTTTTAATTACATATTATTAATAAAAATCATAAATACTTACTAAAAATGAAAATAAGTAAAAATATCGTAATTAATACATCGCCATAAACGATTTTTCCCCGAATTCACTACGGGGTATAATTAGTTCAAGATAATTATGTCATGAGTGAACTGATGACATTTATATAGGGAATTCATCATGTCTATAAATATTTAAAAAAAAGCTGACCTTAAAGAAATAATTTACTTGCTAAATTGAATGTTATTTTCTGGTTGTCTAAAATATTTTTGTTGATTATCAAATAAAAAACCGAAACAATGAATCTTAGTGAGAAAATAAAAGACTAAATTCTGGAAAGCCAACAATGGCTGAGCTGCTTTATTCTTGTCATTATTTAGTTTACTTCGAGATTTCGTAATATATACATCGTTAATAACACTGGTCTACAATTTTTTTTTTTCTTTCACAAGGGCTAAATTAACGGAATATATTTATCTTTTCCATGCTGAGTTTAAATATGTACTCAGATTTTATCCATCAGGCAGGGTTTTTTGTGGCACTTCTTTAAAGTTTTAAAATAATTAGTATTTACAAACACTGAATAATAAGTACACGGCTAATTTTATCTAACCTAGAAAGTTTTATATGATAATTTTGCCTTCGGGATGTGTCTTTTCATGGTCCAGCAGTAGTCGGCCAGCATACTGGGACGCCCTTTGCCTTGGTACCTCTTTTTCATAGTAGAAATCTGCTGATGAAAACGCTCAACATGCTCATCAGAGACAACCCCAAGATTTTCAGGGAAGAAGTCTAGGTGGGAGTCCAAGAAGTGAATTTTTAAGGACATGTTGCAGCCCATTTCTTTGTATGAAGTCAGAAGATAACTCACTATTTCACTATAGTTTTCTTCTTTATTATTGCCAAGAAATCCATAACAGATATTTTTGAATGATTTTCATGCTACTTTTTCCGATGGATGTAACAGCTCCTCAAAATTTTCATCATCCGATATTAATGATCTTATTTGGGGCCCTATAAAAATTCCTTCCTTCAATTTCGCATCACTTATTTTAGGAAATTTAGATTTTAAATACATAAATGCAGCAGAACCTTTATCCATTTTTTTACAATTTTTTTATAAGCCTCAGTTTTATGTGCAGGGGAGGTAAATACACCTTTTCGGGATCCACTAATGGTGGGGTATTTGATACATTTTTATGCCCAGGAATAAGAAATTCACGTTTAGGCCATTGTTTCCTTATATAGTGAGACCCTTATCCTTGCTATCCCATTCACAACAAGAAACATCAGCATTTCATGTATCCAAGTTGCAAACGTAACAATAAAGCTATAAAATTATATAAAAACAACACTATGTTTTAATTTCCAATATATTTAAAGTCACTTGACAATTGTTTCACCATACAATGGCTTCTTCAGAAGAAGTAAATAGGAAAGAAAAATATTTAGTAGTAATCCTGGTTAAATAGTGCTTAAAACTATCCTTAATTACCTAAGATTATGCTAATCAATTTATTATATTATTTACAGACAAAATTATTTTAAGAATGCAAATCTGTGGTACTATTTCCGAGAACTAATAATGATTAAGTAAGGGTGAATGGTTTAAGTCTACCTGTTCGTTTAGTAATTGATTGGAGTTTTTCCGTTTGTTAATTACAAGACATTCAAGAAAATTTAACTTTTTAGATTTATTTTCTACTTGTAGGATTTTTAACGTATCATCAAAATTATGGGATTCGTTTATTATATGGGTTGCGTAATGTGAATGTTCTTATTTTTTAAATAATTATGTTTATGTTCTTTAATGCGAGTTTCAAAAGATCTACCAGTTTGTCCTACGTAGGTTTTAGTACAAGATCCACAATTTAATAAATAAACTCCTGATTTTAAGGAATTCTTAGATTTGGTTTTTGTTATTCAAAATTATACTCCCTAAGGAATTACTGGTTTTGAATGCTATTTTATTGTTCTTTTTTATTAAATGTTTGGAAATTGTTCTAGTTATTTTTCCCTGTGTATGTGAGTGTACTAAATTTTCCTTTTTGTCATTAATTGTGGGATAAATTAGAGATATTGCTTATTTAAAGGATTTTTTATTCAAGATATTATTATCTATAATGTTGGGGTCATATCCATTATTAGTTGCTATTTGTTTGATTATGTTGAATTCTTTGTTAAAATTAGTTTTAGTCATGGGGATATGTAACAATCTATGTATGAAAGAGTTAAAAGCTGCCATTTTGTTAGGATACGGGTGGGATTAGCTATTGTGTATGACTGTGTCAGTATGTGAAGGTTTGATTGATATACCTATATCAAAAGTGAACAATAAACACGATTTCTCGATTTTTCACAAACCTTCACATACTGACACAGTCATACACAATAGCACATCCCACCCGTATCCTCACAAATCGTGTTTATTGTTCACTTTTGATATAGATATATCTATATCAAAAGTGAACAATAAACACGATTCTCGATTTTTCACAAACCTTCACATACTGACACAGTCATACACAATAGCTCATCCCACCCGTATCCTCACAAAATGGCAGCTTTTAACTCTTTCATACATAGATTGTTACATATCCCTATGACTAAAACTAATTTTAACAAAGAATTCAACATAATCAAACACACAGCAATTAATAATGGATATGACCCCAACATTATAGATAATATCTTGAATAAAAAATCCTTTAAACAAGCAATATCTCTAATTTATCCCACAATTAATGACAAAAAAGGAAAATTTAGTACACTCACATACACAGGGAAAATAACTAGAACAATTTCCAAACATTTAATAAAAAAGAACAATAAAATAGCATTCAAAACCAGTAATTCTTAAGGAGTATAATTTTGAATAACAAAACCAAATCTAAGAATTCCTTAAAATCAGGAGTTTATTTATTAAATTATGGATCTTGTACTAAAACCTACGTAGGACAAACTGGTAGATCTTTTGGAACTCGCATTAAAGAACATAAACATAGTTATTTAAAAAATAAGAACAATTCACATTACGCAACCCATATAATAAACGAATCCCATAATTTTGATGACGTTAAAAATCCTACAAGTAGAAAATAAATCTAAAAAATTAAATTTGCTTGAATGTCTTGAAATTAACAAACGGAAAAACTCCAATCAATTATTAAACGAACAGGTAGACTTAAACCATTCACCCTTACTTAATCTTTATTAGTTCTCGGTAATAGTACCACAGATTTGCATTCTTAAAATAATTTTGTCTGTAAATAATATAATAAAATGATTAGCATAATCTTAGGTAATTAAGGATAGTTTTAAGCACTATTTAACCAGGATTACTACTAAATATTTTTCTTTCCTTCTGAAGAAGCCATTGTATGGTGAAACAATTGTCAAGTGACTTTAAATATATTGGAAATTAAAACATAGTGTTGTTTTTATATAATTTTATTATGAATTTCCAACAAGTATCGGCTAACACAATCAAAGATTAAGCTATAACCTTCAAATCCCCACAGACATTCCAGGTATATTTAGTATACTGAATTTCTTCTAACAGCAATTTCATATTTTCATATGTCTCTCCTTCATATCACTGGCATGCGCGACAGATACTGATGGTAATTCATTCCCATTATGAAGTAGTACAGCCTTTAAACTGACTTTCGATGACTGTATGAACAATTGCCACTCATCTGGCTGATGTTGATGTCCAATAGCCTCCATTACTGCACAAACATCATTACAAAAAACTACGTGGCCTTTAGAGAAGTAATGTCACTGAAATCACTATGGCGGCTACGATAAATGCATATCCTTGTATCTTTTTGGAGTAGATTCCAACCTCGGAGCCTGGAACTTAAAAGCTCAGCTGACTGTTTAGACAACTACTTGCTTCAAATGTAGGGTCACTTCTCTCGCTTTTTCCGTCTTCTGTATGAACTGGGTCAGAGTCGGAGTTATCACTTAAGGTCATGAAATCTGGAAACTTTGGTACAGGATACTCTTCACTGTGTGGCACAGGTCTAATTGCAGATGCCAAATTGGGATACTTAACTGTATATTTTGTTTTGGACGTAATTCCTTTAATGTTAGTTAAGCAAAAATAACAATCAGTTAAATGGTCCTTCTGTTCCCTCCAAATCATAAGGACTGAAAACGGCATATGACGAGTACCATTTTTCCAACCAGTAAAAAGCCTAACACATGACACACAGCATAAATTTGAGGCCCAGTCTTTATCAAAATCATCAGTTTTACACCCAAAATAAAGCTCATAACAATTTTTCACAAGCGGTGTAAAATTTGAAGGTCAGTTCACCACACACGTAGCAGAAATTGTTTGGTTGATTTACACACTTTCTTGGCTTTTGAAACGTTTATAAAGAAAACTTACAAATAAAAACAATAAACAGCACAAAAGTAAGTAGGTACACGTGTTACCAAACTCACTACAATTACAATACTGGCTACTGGCCCTCTGCTTCCTAAAAAAGTGCAATATTTGTACAAGATAGGACAGATTTGAACATCATTAAGCCTGGACAGAGTTAAAACATGTTTCAACATGAATAAGTCTGCCTGGTGTCAAATTATTCTGAATACAAATTCCCACTTCTATATTTACAAGAATTATAACAATGAGATCCTAATATAGAGAAGTATATTACACAAAAATGACTGTCACAAGAAAACTATGCCTGATAACATATTTGAATTCAGCATCAAAAAACTGAACTAGGGTCTCTATTCAGTTTCCTTGTGAAAAAAATCATGTTGACCAGTGTAATCTGTTAATTTTAATGGTTTCCACTTCAGAATATTTTTATATAAAAATACCAAAAAAATATGAATTGGAATCAGAAAAAGCATGAAAATAGAGTTTCTTTTTGAAAGAGGAAAAAATAAATCAGACATTGGCAAAAATGTCCACATAGTACGATAAAAATATACTATAAATCATCTTAAAATGACAAAAACGCCCAAAAATACACCTGGACGCTGCAAAAAATATGTATATTAAAAAAAAAATGTTTTAAAGATTATTAAATGAATAATATAATAGAACGGCTATTATATATTTTTATTGTACTTCAAATTTTTTTAAATATGTTTTAAATGTTAACATTTATTTTTTATCGGGTTAAATGAACTACTGACTGATGAAAACTATGGCGCCTAATTGTCTGCAAGATAACTTCACAAAAAATAATCCAATCTACAAAAATAAAAAAACCGGTCAAGTGCAAGTTGAACTTGCACAATTAGTGTTCCGTACGTTGATTGTTTTTTAAAATAAACATTTTTGTTAGGGTGGTATAAAATGATCAGTGACTTCACAAAACACACCCCAAATGAGTTTTCAACAAAGTTTGTTTCCAATCTTTACTGAAAACTGGGGACCTTGAAATTTTGTTTTTTTTTTATACACCAAAATACACCAAATAAATTATTAATACACACTCGTGATAATTTTCGTTCAATCTATACCCCGTGGAGAATATTCCAGAATTTTTTCAAAATTTTTTGATCAGTACTTTTCGAGGTAAGGTAGGGGACAGCGATTTTTCGCGATTTTTTAAAAGTAATACGAAGAAAAGTGTGCGCAAGTATTACATTATATATATATATATATATATATATATATATATATATATATATATATATATATACATATATATATATATATATATATATATATATATATATATATATATATATATATATATATATATATATATATATACATATATATATATATATATATATATATATATATATATATATATATATATATATATTTTACTCGTGTTTTCACAAGCTTTCATTTGACACCACACTCGATGACCTAGTAAAAAAATTTTTTTTTCACCTCTCAAAACGAACCCCTTAAGTCAAAATTTATGTTACGGTGGTATAAAATGATCAGTGACTTTTTACAAAACACACCCCAAATGAGTTTTCAACAAAGTTTGTATCCAATCTTTACTGAAATCTGATGACCTTGAAATTTTTGTTTTTTTTTTAATACCAGATAAATTATTAAAGGTAATGCACTCGTGATAATTTTCGTTCAATCTACCCTCCGTGGGGAATATTCCAGGATTTTTTCAAAATTTTTTGATAAGTACTTTTCGAGATAAGCCGCGGGACAGCGATTTTTCGCGATTTTTTGAAAATAATACAAAGAAAAGTGCGCGCAAGTATTACATTATATATATATTTTTTACTCGTGTTTTTCATAACCTTTCATTTGACACCACACTCGATGACCTAGTAAAAAAAAATTTTTTCACTTCCGATTTCACCCCCCAAAATTAACCCCTTAAGTCAAAATTTAACTTTCAAAACTACATGGCTCTGATGAGGCCATCGATTGCTATATTATTACCAAATTTCAAGTTTCTATGATAAATAGTTTCGGAGAAAATCGGGTGTGACAGACAGACACCGAAGTGATCTTATAAGTGTTCCGTACGGAACACTAAAAATTAATCTTGTAAAATAATGTAGTACTTAAAAATTGTCGAAGGTTTTTTTTTTCCAAAATAAAAAATTTACAGTGTTTCAAACTTTAGTATGCAATTTTCAACCAAAAAATGTATGTTTAATCTATATAAATAAAAATTAAATGCTGTTCGTTGGTAAGCGCATCACTTGAGAACGGCAGGACCGATTTGGCTATTTTTTTTTAAAACAAATGTTCGTAATAGTCCGAATAAGGTTTTTAGGGAAAAAAAATTGGAAAAGTTGCCCGGAAAATTCGGGAAAACCTGAAAGTGATTTTTGTATGAACTCAAAACTATAACTCACGATTCGAACGATGGATATGCGTAATTCTTTTTTCTTTGTTCGTTATGGTCCTGGAAAATTCGGACAAACTGCAAAAATCATAATTTTTGTATGCACTCTCGATCATAATTGACGATAGGAATGACATATTTGGCTGATTCTTTTTTTGTTTTGTTCGTTGTGCTTCCGGGGAAAAAATTGAATGTTTTCAAGTGAAAATAACCGGTCAAATGCAAGTTAGACCTGCGCAATTAGTGTTCCGTACGTCGATTGCTTTTAAAATAAAAAATTTTGTTACGGAGGTATAAAATGATCACTGACTTCACAAAACACACTCTAAATGACTTTTCAATAAAGTTTGTTTCCAATCTTTACTAAAAACTGATGACCTTCAAATTTTTGTTTTTTTTTTTATATATACCAGATAAATTATTAAAGGTAATTCACTCGTAATAATTTTCGTTCAATCTTCACCCCGTGGAGAATATTCCAGAGTTTTTTCAAAATTTTTTGATAAGTAAGGCGGATGGACAGCGATTTAATAATAATACAAAGAAAAGTGCGCGCAAGTATTACATTATATATATATATATATATATATATATATATATATATATATATATATATATATATATATATATATATATATATATATATATATATATATATATATATATATATATATATATATATATATATAATATATATATATATATATATATATATATATATATATATATATATATATATTATATATATATATATATATATATATATATATATATATATATATATATATATATATATATATATATATATATATATATATATATATTATATATATATATATATATAATATATATATATATATATATATATATTATAATATATATATATATATATATATATAATATATATATATATATATATATATAATATATATATATATATATATATATATATATATATATATATATTATATATATATATTATATATATATTATATATATATATTATATATATATATTATATATATATTATATATATATATATATATATATATATATTATATATATATATTATATATATACAGTAATACCCCGCTTAGCGCGACCCCGTTACGCGCGGTTTCACTATAACGCGAATTTCAAATACCCCGCTTAGCGCGACCCCCGTTACGCGCGGTTTCACTATAACGCGAATTTCAAATTTCGCGCTCATGTAGTCATTAACTTCTCTATGGTCGCGGGGGGATCCCCGCTTTCTCTGAATATTCTCTTTGAAGAATTGGGAATTCCCTGTCCTTCGACTTTGTTCTATGGGGATTTCCTCGTTCGTTTCGTGTGTTCATTTGTTCCGTAATGTTAGTTCGGTCGGCTGGCAGTTTTGTTTTAATATTTATTGGAGATACATACATACATACATAATTTAACCCTACGTTAAAAATGCCGCCTGTAAAGAAAAAAGAGCGTAAAAGCGTCACTTTGGAATTGAAGATGAAAGTGTTAAGAAGAATGGAAAATGGAGGCAAAGCAACAATTGTTGGGAGAGATTTTGGACTCTCAGAATCGACTGTGAGAACGATTTATAAAAATCGGGAAAAAATTAAAATCTCCAGCGAAGGTTCAACACCTATAAGTGCAACAAAACTTTCTCGTTCGAGATCATCTATCTTAGAAAGAATGGAGAAATTACTGTCAGTCTGGATCGAAGATTTGAATAAGAAGAACACACCACTAAGTCAAGATCTCATATGCACAAAAGCAAAATCTTTGTATGAGATGCTGAAAACAAAAGAAGGAGAAGGGAGTGCCACTCCGACTTTTGCTGCCAGCAGAGGCTGGTTCCATCGGTTCAAGCAGCGTTCTAATCTTCACAATATCCACATAACAGGCGAGGCGGCCAGCGCGGACATTCAAGCTGCAGCTGAGTTTCCAGACAAGTTTCAAGACTTCGTTAGACGAGAGAAAATTCCTGCTTGTCTCATCTTCAATGTTGATGAGACCGCACTTTACTGGAAAAAAATGCCATCTCGAACATTCATTTCTAAGGAAGAACGTCAAGCCAGTGGTTTCAAAGCTGCGAAAGATCGACTAACACTTCTGCTGGGTGGTAATGCCACTGGTGATTTCAAACTGAAACCTTTACTAGTGTACCATTCTGAAACACCCCGTGCAATGCGAGGCACAGACAAGACAAGTCTACCAGTTGTGTGGCGATCAAACAGAAAGGCGTGGGTTACACGGGAAATTTTTCAAGAATGGTATTCTAATAGTTTTTGCCCATCAGTCAAATCATACTGTGACAGAAATGGGCTTGAACCTAAAGTTATATTACTCTTAGACAATGCCCCAGGACATCCAACCTCACTTGATACGCCCAGAGACTTAAAAGTGTACGTAAAGTTCCTTCCACCAAACACTACGTCAATATTACAACCTATGGACCAGGGAGCAATAGCAAACTTCAAAGCTTATTACCATCGCCGCACTTTTAGCCAACTAATTCATGAAACTGACGGGAAGGAAGACAGTCTATGCGAGAGTGGTGGAAGTCATACAACATTATGAAGTCTATTCACAACATAGAAGAGGCTTGGAAGGAAGGAAAATGAGTTGTATGAATGGGGTGTGGCGTAATCTTTGGCCAGATGTAGTGGAAGCACCTAGAAGAATTGTCCAGATGCAGAGACAAGTGCTTGAAGACATTGCTGCAATGATTGAGGGGTCTGAACTTGAAGATGTCACGGTAGAAGATCTCGTAGAACTTGTAGCAACGCACGACGATCCTATTAGCAATGAAGATCTGATCGAGTTACAGAATAATCCTATCTACGATGAGGAAGAACAAGTAGAAGAGAAAGTTTTATCTTCAGGGGAAATACAAAATGCACTTTCAAAAATTTATTCAGGTTTGGACATATTGCAGAGTATAGACAATAATGATGACCGTGTCTTGACTGTGTGTCAAACAATTAAAAACAGTGTTGGGTGTTATGAACGTATTTTACAAGAACGTAAACAAAACGTTACCCAAAAGACAATAGATGTATTTTTCCGTAAAAAATAAGAGTATGTATTGCATAAAGTGTTCTTAGAATTAAAGTGATTGATTAAAATGATTTGTATTTTTTTGTATTAAATTTTGACTATGTTTAATCATAAACCTCGATATACGCGAATTTCAGTTAACGCGATTTTTTTCGGAACGTATCCCTCGCGTAAAGCGGGGTATTACTGTATATTATATATATATATATTATATATATATATATTATATATATATATTATATATATATATTATATATATATATATTATATATATATATTATATATATATAATATATATATATATTATATATATATTATATATATATATTATATATATATATTATATATATATATTATATATATATATTATATATATATATATATATATATATATATATATATATATATATTATATATATATATTATATATATATATATATATATATATATTATATATATATATTATATATATATATATATATATATATATATATATATATATATATATATATATATATATATATATATATATATTTATTTTTACTCGTGTTTTCACAAGCTTTCATTTGACACCACACTCGATGAACTAGGAAAAAAAATTTTTTTTCACTTCCGATTTCACCCCCAAAACTAACCGCTTAAGTCAAAATTTAACTTTCAAAACTACATAGCTCTGATGAGGTCATCAATTCCTACATTATTACCAAATTTCAACTTTCTATTACAAATAGTTTCGGAGAAAATCGAGTGTGACAGACAGTCAGACGGACAGACACCGAATCCTTACGGAACCCTAAAAAAATCTGGACGATTTGGAGAAAAATATGGAAAAACGAATTCCAGCCTAAATTAAAATAAAATTACATTTGTTTTTACTTTTGCGTTGTTTCGCGATCTGTCCAACAAGTGTAGTTATTTTATTTCTGTTCCAATTTATTTCGCTGCGTGCGCAAATGTCATTTGACAGCTGATTGTCAAATTGTAAATCGAGCCAATCGGTTACATAGTGACGAAAAATTGATTTAGTTGTTTATTTTCGGTTAAATTGTGATTCTGTTGTAAATTCATCGCAAGCGTTTCATGAAAAGAATTAAGGTTCGTCGTTTTATCTCAAACAAATTTACAGATTTACTTACGAAATACGCTGAGTTTTGAAGTGACTAACGGTTACACAGTAACAGCAAAGTTAATCAATTGTCCATTTTCAGTTGAATTATGATTCTTCGCATCGCACATTGTGTAGCAATCGACACAATTGAATTGAATTGACACAATTTAATCGCATTTCAATGCCGCCAATAAGACGGAGCAATTTAGGTCGCAGAACTTGCAATGCTAGAAAACAAGCGAATTTTCGATCCAATCGAACTGGAGAACAACGCGAAGAGCAAAATGAAATTGAACGGAATCGATTATCACAAACACGTTCAGCACATACACAAGAAGAAAGAGAAAATGCAAACGAAGATGATAGGCATCAAATGAGACATCATCGGTCAGTAGAAACCAATCGCGCGACAATGAATTTGAATAATCGTGCTAGAAGACAAACTAATGTTGCATCATTCAGATTCCACAAACGTTTGCAGTTTCGGTTGCGGATTGCATTCGCAATGACAATAAACAAATCACAAGGGCAGTAATTGAATGTTTGCGGCATTAACTTTGAAAATCCATGCTTTTCGCATGGTCAATTGTATGTCGCCTGTTCCCGTGTCGGAAAACCATCAGCTTTGTTTGTTTACGCGCTAGACAACAAAACAAAAAATATCGGTATCATAAAGCATTGCAATGAACGAAATGGTGATATCACAGCAAACCAATCGAAACAAAACTTTTCTTTGTTTTGATTGTTTACTTGAACATCCATCTTGCAGTTGAAATCGAAATGTAAATAAAACACCTTGAGATTCATTGTGATTTCAAATTTAATGGAAGAAAATAAATCAATTGGTTGACATGAAATTACGACTTAATTCAATTGTGACTTAAATTTTGAAACAAAACCGCATGGTTCCAAGTCGATCACATTTCAGGCACATCAGACATTTCCAGCATTTCAGCGGTGTACTGCCGATAGTATTCATCTCGCATGTAAAATTTCCCATTAGCGTACTTCTGAATGTACTGCTCCTCAAATTGAATATCCATGACCACAATCGTTAATAGATACAATGATCACTCAGAAATAAGTCTTTTTCTCATTTTTACTTTGTTTACATATTTCCAATAGCTTTTCACAAAATTCACGAAACGATCACAAACAAATTTATTGAAATTTGGACAGGACAACGTCTGTCGAGTCAGCTAGTTATTTATAAAAAATTATCTATTAGAAAATTTAAAAAAAAAAACCTCTCGAAGTAATTATTAAGATTTAAAAAAAAAAGTTAACAAATATTAAAAGTTACCTGAGTAATATTTCAGACACTGTCTGAAGACAGGTATCAGTCCCAATCCGACGCCAGGTCACATTTAATGCTACGAGGCTGGTTTGAAAAGTCCGTGCAAAGTCCGAGAGATGGCACCACCGGCGCGTATCGATGTTTAGTTAGTAGCATCTCTTGAATGAACGCACACCAAGTTTCAGCCATATTGGTCTATTTCTTTGTGTTTGGCATTCGTGTGAATCAAGGAAGTCGAGTGATTTTCAAGAAATGGACGAAAAAGAATTTCGTGTGGTGATTAAACATTATCCTCATCGACTATCTGGAAAAGGGTAAAACTATTACAGGTGAATATTATTCATCGTTATTGGACCGTTTGAAAACCGAGCTGCAAGAAAAACGCCCGCGATTGGCCCACAAGAAAGTCCTTTTCCATCACGACAACGCACCAGCACACACCTCAGCAGTTGTGGTCGCAAAATTAATGGAAAATAGGATTCCAACTCGTTTCACATCCCCCCTATTCTCCAGACTTGGCTCCCTCGGACTACTATTTGTTCCCCAATTTGAAGAAATGGCTGGCGGGACAAAGATTTTATTCAAACGAGGAGGTAATTGCAGACACTAATGGATATTTTGCAGACTTGGACAAATCCTATTATTCGGAAGGGATCAACAAACTAGAACATCGTTGGACGAAGTGTATAAGCCTAAAAGGAGACTATGTCGAAAAATAAAAAAGGTTTACCCCAAAACACATAAGTAGTTTTTATTTTGCACGGACTTTTCAAACCAGCCTCGTATAACTTTGTAATGGAATGGAATTTCCTTAATTTTTTTTTTAATATTTCTTAGAAGTAAAACTGGAATAAAAATCCATAAAAAAACCTAATTTTTAAAAATTCAAGTGTATGTAACCTCTTAAATAAAAGTGGTCAAAAATGCATTACAACTATGAGAAAAGACAGGGCGTTTGATACATGCTTCTTTGAAAAATTGCACAAGGAAGTCTTCTAAGCTGTGCTGATTTTTTTGAAGACATTGGAAGGGCGAGGAGGCGTGAAAATACTGGGCTCAAAGGCTGTACGGCTAGAAAGAAACCCTGACTAAATGAGAGGGCTTTACTAGGCATCATATTACGAGTGGTTTGCCATTGCCTTCCCGAGAGAGGTGACGGTCACGTTGTCAATTTTATTTTTTTTTTTTTAAATCATTTTGGCGTAGAAAGCAGACACCTTAATCACTAGGCTATGGCCGCCCCCTATGCCCTGGCCGCCCCCTATGCCCTGGCCGCATTTCTGTTCAAGTACAGAAAAACACTCTGAAAAAAACCATTGTATAATGTAGTAATCACATGAGTACTGTAGTTATTTTTTATACAAAACTGTATTACAGTAAAAGCCGTAAAGCTGAAAATGTATACAATTAAAGTTTATAATTAGCAACGATATATACTTTGCAACAGAAAGAGGTCATACGGGTCATAATGTTTCGTATTTTATCAAAACATTGATGAGTATAAAATATATGCTAATGACCTCTAGAGAAGTGAGAAAAACAAATATTTATATTGTTACTGGGGTTCATAATATTTATTTTAAATTTCCTGTTGTTTCGATATGTTAATCCATAAAATACAATTAAATTCTTAATATATTTCTAGATTTTAAATTTAAAATTTTCAGTGAAGAAATTCGACTCCGTTTTTCAGTAGCTAATTTATCTAGTACTACTACATCGAACTTAATCCACTGAAGAGCATTTACAAAAAGCAGCTTGTATAAGTAATGACGTTTTACGAAAATGGGGAAGAGCGTGCAGAGGAAAGGAAATACATATAAATGACAATACAACCTTATACACTCTAGATTTCGCTGATGACCAGTTGTTATCGCACAAGACAAAGAGGACCTAGAATTCGTGATAAGACCGTTTAAAGAATACGAGGAATAGTGTCCACTCAGTGAATCGAAAGAAAACAACGCATCGGAAGTGACAGAGACGATTTACACGTACAAGAAAACGAAATAGGAGCGTGAACCGAGTACACATATCTGGGAACAAAAATCGAAAGCGGAAGCCGTACAGAGCGGGAAATAGGAGAGAGAATTACAAAAAGAAAATGACTGATAGGGTGCCTAAACTCTATCCTGTGGTCAAAGAATATCTCTCGACAGTCGAAACATCTCCCAATATTTAAAAGTATATTACTTTATGGACGCGAAACTACGAACTAACAGCGAATTTGGAAGGGCGGCTGCTTTTTCTCTCGAAATGGATTTCTGGCGTAGAAGGGCAGGAAAATTAAGGATGGAAAGAAAAACAAATGAGGAAATAAGAAATACTATAAACTCCAAAACAAATATAACAGAAGACAACTGGTGTGGTACAGACATGTAGAGAGAATGGATGACATACTCCCAAAACCAATACTCAAATGGACACCGACAGACAGATAGAAGAGGGTGGAAGCAGGGGACCGGAAGGCAAAGACTCTGTAAAACCAGGGGCCTTGGCCAAAAGTATTAGGCACCCCTAATAAACACGTGAAACTCATAAAGAATTTTAAAAAAAGACTAATTGTTTAACAATACTATAGGCGGCGCTGTCAAAAGGTAACTTAAACAATAGACAATCTTTTTTACAGGTCCATAAAACACCTGGCTCACAAAATTGCGATAATGAGGTTTTTTGAAAAATAATTTTAATGTTTTACCAGTCTTTTTTTTACTACTTGTAGTGTCAAGAAGCTTCCGTGCGTGTTTTATTTGTGAACTGAACATTCTTATATTTGAGAAATGCCTAAGAAAAGTGAGCTTGGTATCGAAAAACGAATTAAAATTCAAACCCTTCATGAACAAGGCAAGTCCCAAGTAGAAATAGCCAAGTTAGTAAAATGTTCTCGGTGCGCAGTGCAATGTGCTATTAAAAGGTTTGTGGAGACTGGCTCCCATGCCAACAAAATGAGAACGGGCAGAAAACGTAAGACTAATGAGCGACAGGACAGAAAACTCATCCGCGAGTCTATTAAAAATCGAAAAAAAAATCTTCTGAGCTCGTTGCAACTCTGTCGGAAGAGATTGGGATGCTGATTAGTTCTCGAACGGCAAGGAGAAGACTGACAGAAGCTGGATTAAGAGGGTACAAAGCTAGAAAGAAGCCTTGGCTTTCAGAAACCAATAGGAAGAAACGCTTAGAGTGGGCTCTGAAGCACCAACATTTTAGCGAAGAGGATTCGTCTAATGTTGTATGGTCCGACGAATCCAACTTTGAGGTAAGTTTTGATATGATTTATTTTAACAAATAACTACATACAATTACTTTTGATTTAATCCATTTTATTCAAAATAATAACTAATTTTTTAATTGAGTATTTTTTCTATTACAGCTATTCGGAACGTCAGGTGTGACATTTGTGAGGTGGCGTGTCGACGAGGAATACCATCCAGATTGCGCGCTACCTACTGTAAAACACAGAGGAGGCAGCATTATGATCTGGGACTGCATGGCTGCTAAAGGTGTCGGCGAAATGTTCGTTTGTGAAGGCCGCATGAACAGCTAAAAGTACATAAATGTACTAGAAACTGTACTGATGCCTTCGTTAACGCGCATTTTTGGCGGATCTAATTTAGACATCAAATTCCAGCAAGATAATGCACCTTGTCATAAATCAGCGGCTACAATGCGCTTGTTTAGAGACAATAACATTGTCTTGTTGGATTGGCCGGCGCAGTCTCCAGATTTAAACCCTATCGAGCATCTTTGGGGTATTCTGAAGCGGAAGATACGGGAGCATAGCATAACATCAACAGCAGCGCTAAAAAGCGCTTTGATGGATGAGTGGGATGTCATAAGTACAACCGAATGTACTAGGCTTGTACGCAGCATTCCCCAAAGAATTGCTGCTGTAATTAAAGCTAAGGGCGGAGACACCAAATATTAATTTATTTCATAATTTTATCTCAATATACGATTTTACAAAACAGACGAATTAATTTTTTACCCTGAAACACAAGAAATGAAGTATATTGTAGGGTGCCTAATACTTTTGGCCAAGGCTGTCTATATATATATATATATATATATATATATATATATATATATATATATATATATATATAGCTTGTATAAGAAAGAACACATTTGTCGTTGTTACCACAAATTAAATATATTATGTACTCGAGTATTTAAACAATCTTTGTTTAATCAGAAGCGCGTTTGTACCAATCAAGTTAATTAAAACAGTTTGTTCCTCGTATACCATGTGCTAATCCTTAATAAACTAGATTAATATGTTTGAATTGATGAAAATTGTCTGTGACACTGAAACATGTTCATCATCGCTGCAAATCACATGGTCAGTGGTGGCACGCAGAAGATTTTTAAATGAAAATTGCTAAAATCGAATGGGACGGTTCATGCCTATGTTTTAGATCAGATCACGAGGCGAACCAGTCCAAAGTCATAAGCAAGAATCTGTGCATTAACGCAGAATAATATATATATATATATATATATATATAAATATATATATATATATATATATATATATATATATATATATACAAATAAATATATATATATATATATATATATATATATATATATATATATATATATATATAATATATACACTACCGTCAGAAAGTATTTGCCCAGTTAGTTTATTTCAGTCCCAAGACAACAAAACCCAGATAATATATATTTTTTAAATTTTAATAAATTATTATTTATTTTCACATTATTTACAGTCTAGAAAATCAGAAAAAATTCATGATTTTCCAGGATTTTTTCATCTGTGTGACCTCCTTATTTTTAATTACCGCTTTACAGAGTTTCTGCATTCTGTCCAGTAGTTTCTTCAGAGTTTCTTCGGTTATTTTAACCCATTCTGCTTGTAAAAGTTTCCACAAGTGATTTTCTGATGTTGTATTGAGTTTTCGAACACACCTATCCAAATGGTCCCACAGCAATTCGATGGGGTTCAGAGTCGGGTGATTGTGGAGGCCAAGTCATTACTTCCAGGACGTCATCGGATTTCCATTGGTCCAAAAGTTCTCTAATTTGTTTAGCAGAATGTTTAGGGTCGTTGTCATGGTGAGCAATAAATTTCCCCTGAAAAATATCTCTTCCAGAAGGAAGCATTTGAGTTAGCAAAAGTTCTTGATACTGCTCTATTCGCATGATTCCTTCTATCCTAAAGATTTTTTCAACTTTACGATTGCCAAAACAACCCCAAACCATTACTGAACCTCCACCATATTTTACAGCAGGCAAATGACAGGTTTCCAACATCCTCTCTCCAGCTGACCGCCACACGTAAACTTATGGATTTCAACCGAAAATTTCGAATTTAGATTCGTCGCTCCAAAGGACGGAATTCCATTGTTCTGATGTCCAATTTTCATATTTTCGGGCCCATTCTAATCGTTTGCGTTTATTCGCAGCGGGAGTCGTTTTTCGAGGCCTTACTGAACATTTTTAGTTGAAATGTCCCGCAGAAAAATTTTTTACAATGTAGTCCACCGTTCTCCTTGGCATCCGCATATCACTCGTCATTTGTCGATTCGAATGACCATTTTGATGCCTCGCAATTATCAGAGCCCGATTTTTAACGGATACTTCTTTCGTTTTTGGCAGTTTCACAAAACAATTAAGCCTGTGTCGATGACAAAGGACTGTTTGCGAATGGTTAATTTCCAAAAGGGCAATGGTATTTATAGCATAGTTTTTATCATAAAATGTCACTAGGAATTTCCATAATCCCTAGAAACTTGAAACGAATTCTTACTTCAACTGGAATTCTCAGAAATCGCCTCAAAACGATGATCATGCAAAACTTGGAAAAGAGGCAACAAATGTAAGCAATATGTAATTAATACTTAATATATAAAATATACATACTTAAACACATATATGAAAAGGCGACAATACAAGTTAAAATTAATGATGACCTGATAATCAACGAATTATCTTTACAACGAGGAATAAGATAAAATGACACTATCTCGTCGAAGCTTTTCACACTAGCTTTAAAGAACATCGTTAAACAACTGGATTAGGAGAGTAGAGGAATAAATGTGTGGAAAGTGGAAAACATTTGGACCACCTCCGCTTTGCAGACGATGTGGTTTTGACCAGTAACAGCTTAGAGGAAATGTTCCAAGAGCTAAAGGCAGCTTCAGAAAAAAATTGGACTATGAATTTAACAAAACAAGGCAACAAAATAGAGAAAGTGGGTGGAATAAGACAAGGACAAGAACCAGAATGCTGAATCGAACAGGAGGGTCAAAATGATATGAGCAACCACGTCCTAAAAAGTTGGAATATCAATTTGGAAACTACAGTTTTTAGCATGTGTATCCTCCCTGTAATAACGTATGGGCTGGGACCAGCAACACCAACAGTGAAAACAGCCAATAAACTTTGAACTACCCAATGAGCATTAGAACAAATCATGTTGGGAGTAACGTTTAGAGACCATTTGCGACACGAGGCGATACATCTAAGAACAAAGGCTGCAACACTAAAATGGACACGGGTAGGACGCGTTGCTACACAAGAGGTAGATAGGAAATGGACGAAACACATAATACAGTGGAGACGTATAAGACACAGGAGAAGCTTGAGACGACATCCATAAGGTGGACCGATGATATAAAACAACAGGTCGGTGGCACCAGATAACCAAGGATAGAATGGAGTGCAAAAGACGAGTGGAGGCCTAGGTCCAGAAGTAGATGGCAAGTAGAAGAAGAAAGACACATATTAAAATACGTAAACCCAATATATTAAGCTAAATTTTGAAGTTGATGCAAGTCTTTTACTTAACAAGAAACTTATTAAATAAAACTTAATGCCGAAAATCAGTATTCACAAAGTTATTGGGAGAATACACTTTTTTGGTGTCGGTTTATTATTTTTTTTTTTTCAAATTTTACTATTTAAAGATTCTCAATACCAACTGATTAATAGTTCATCAGAATATCATATATTGATGATATATTATTATTCCTTTGTGACTTAACCTTCAATGTCCTTATTGACAGCAAGATGCTCTTTTAAATTGACACAGCAGTTTAGTTTAAGTTACACGATCACATTTAAACCTATACTGACGTACAGAGCGAAAACCCAACATGAAACATCAAATACAGAACAGAACAAATACTAGAAACGACATAAATGCAAGTAGCGCGCAGAGTAGCAGGACTGACCTTAATTGACAGCGAGAGAAGTAAAAACATTAAAAAGGCTTGTGAACTAGGTAATCTTAATGATTGAGTTTTAAGCAAAAAGATAACATGGCCAATAAAACAAAAAAAAAACATAGATAGAACGCTAGGAGAAAAATTTGTTTCATGGTGACAATAGACAGGTCACCAATGGAAGGACAAACGTAGATCATCGTGTTTATACAAAGAAGGAGGAAGAAGAAAATATAAATAGGATGGGTTATAATTTCTACGAAATGGCGGAAAATTTTGTTAAGCCGCATAACTGTTGGTTAGCGTTGTGTTCAAAGTTTTAAACAAGTGGACTGCGGCCCAGATAGAAACTGAACTAAAAGAAATTCATGGAGACTCAACGACGATTTATTACTGGATAAGTGAATTTAAATGCTGCACGTTTAGGACTACCGACTTATGCTTCTTCTGCAGAAATCGCCGATAAAATTCATGATCACATATATATGGAAAATTGCATTAAGCTTTCTGAGATTGTTAAGATGGCAGGCATCTCATGTGAACCGGTACATGATAATATAATATTCCTTAAAAACCAAAACCGCGCGAAGATGGACATTTCAATCTTGTTTGGAAAAGTTGCAGTGTAGTCCGAAGGACTTCTGGCATCGTTTTGTGACTGTAGACAAAACGTGGCTCCACCATTACACCCCGGAGACAAAGCGGCAGTCAAAACAGTGGATCGGGATTGAAAGTGCAACGAAAATGGGCGGGAAAAGTGATGGCAACCGGTTTTTCAGACTCACAGGGTATCATCATGATTGACTATTTGAAAAGGGATAAAACAGTGACTGGCTCTTATTACGCAAGATTATTGAGTCATTTAAATAGTGAGTTAAGGAGAAGCGCCCAAGATTAGCACACAAAAAAGTGTTCGTCCCCAGGACAATGCGCCTGCTCACACATCGTCCATTGCAATGGCAAAAATGTGCGAGCTGGGCTTCGACATAGCACGTAGGCTGAAAAGTTTTTGGTCTGATACATAGATGTCGCCCTTTTCAAAAAATCCATATGATTTTTAGGAAGTATCAACCTTCAAACGATACGTGTCAAAATTTCATGACATTTTGACGATTAGTTTACAAGTTACAGTGGTTTTAGTGACGCTACTTTTGATATTTTCAAAACAACAACAAGTCGAATTTCGTGTGGAAAAAAATACCCTTCAAGCAAAGCAATGCCCTGATAAGTGTTACGAGGTCTCTGCCCCTGGAAAATCACTCATCATTTACTGGTTTGCAGAATTTAAACGCGGTGGTACAGATACAAATGATGCTGAACGATTTGGATGTCCAAATGAGGTGGTTACTCCGGATAATATCAAAAAAATCCACAAAATTGTTTTGGATGACCGTAAAGTGAAATTGCGTGAGATAGCTGAAACCCTAAAGGTATTAAAAGAACGTATTGGTCATATTTTGCATGAACATTTGGGCATGATACAGCTCTGTTCGAGATGGGTACCGCGTTTGCTTACAGTGGACCAAAAACAACGTGTTGATGATTCTGAGCGCTGCGCTGTCTGGACCTGTATAAGCGCAATAAAAAGGATTTTTTCATGCGATATGTGACAATGGATGAAACACGGATCCACCACTACACACCGGAATCAAATCGGCAGTCAGCAGCCGGTGAAAGCCGCCAGAAGCGACCAAATACACAACAGTCGGCTGGGAAGGTTTTGGCCTCTGTATTTTGGGATGCGCATGGAATAATTTTCATCGACTATGCTGAAAAGGGAAAAACCATCAATAACGAATATTATATAAAGTTACTGGTGCGTTTGAAGGAAGAAATCGCAAAGAAACGGCCCCAAATAAACAAGAAAAAAGTGCTCTTTCATCAAGAATATGCACCGTGTCACAAGTCAATAGTTACGATGGCAAAATTGCAAGAATTGAAGATCGAATTGCTTCCTCATCCACCGTGTTCTCCAGATTTGACCTCCAGCGACTATTATCTATTCGCAGATCTCAAAAAAATGATCGCTGGGAAGAGATTTGGCTCCAATGAAGAAGTTATCGCCGAAACTGAGGCTTATTTTGAAGGCAAAGACAAATCCTTCTACAAGAAAGGTATAGATGTGTAAGAAAAGCGTTGGACTGATTGTATCACTCTTGAAGGAGACTATATTGATGAATAAAGTCGAATTTTGCAAAAAAAAAAAAATGTTTTCAATAGCTAGACCAAAACTTTTCAGCCTACGTGTTAGTTCCCCATCCAACCTATTGAATAAACAGGTTACGGTGCTGTAAACAAGTATTATGCACAGTTCGAAACAATTTTTTTTTTCTGAGAGAATAAAAAAATTGGAATCTCCCAGTGTATTGAGCTCAATGGAGATTTTTGTTTTTGAAAAATAATGTTAATTACCTTAATTATTACAAGACTTTCCGATCCACCTCGTACATTGTCCACATTTACATTTTATTTTCGTCTATGTGCATTTAGTTAACATTGTTGTAACATATATTGTTGTACAAACAACTTTTCATTTCTAATAGTTTTTAATACGTTTTGAGTTAATTTATTTCAAAGTTAATTTTTATTTTTAAGTTAGTTTTGTTTTTATGTTTATTGCCAAATTTTAGTACAACTTGTATACATTTTTAATTGGATACAACTGTTCCAAACATTTCCTTTATATTAATAAATGTTAAAATATGAATTTTCTAAAAATAGACATTACTTTAATTGTTTAAATTTAATGGAAACCATTCACAAAAAGAAGTGGTTTTTCCAAGCGAAAAAATATGTTAATTTCTCTACTGTATTAATGTATTTAACGCCTCTTCTTCGGATTATAATTCATAATTTTTATGGCGTTTTCTAGCTTTTAGTTTCATGCCTATATTCCCTGACATTAAATCAATAAACACCAGACAGTCATGGTTTGCCCTCATATTTGATTTATTATTTTTAATTGGATATATTGGACGTAATAATAGGAATTGGGTATTAACCGATTTAAAGTAATTTAAGTTTTACGACTTAAATAATTTTACAATGTTTGGTTTAGTTTTTACGAACATATAAACGCGAAAGAGAAAATTTAATTGTTACGAAATGATAATTTAGGAAATTACTTTATATGCCCTGAACTAACTTGACTCACACATCATTCACTATATAGGAAATTCAACGCAGTTTGCCAAACCGAGACTGTGCGTAATTAAGAACCAACGATTTTAAATAATAATTAATACGTCGGAAATTGATACGTCGAAAGTGGAAACTATCGTTGTCTCGGAAACATCGCTCCGACCCCATTGGCCTGAATAAATATGAACAAAAAGTCATAATCCATCGAAATCAAGATGTCGATATATAAGTTTCGATATTTCCGTAATATCGATAAATAATATGCATTCCTATCAGCAATTTTAACTTACTAAACAGCTATAATGTACTTGTAGCTAGGCCTGCGTAGATTACACGATTCGTCCATTATACAGGCGTGATTCGTAGGATCATTTCCCGCCTAATCAATTATCAAATTAAAATTTCAATAAGTGCAGTACATTGAGGTAGAAAACATTGGATCTAATTCTCT